>FN649747.1:1991980-2026727 GCA_000310025.1 Ectocarpus siliculosus
GGGGGTTGGGGGAAAAAAAGTAGAGGAGAGGGGGGGGGGGGGGGGGGGGCGTACTCTTATGTTTTGCATGCCTTAGCGGTTAGACCATTGACGACGCGTCCTCGAGAGGACGGAGCATTGTTCCCACAGGACCGACCACCGATGGCCAATCGTTCCTTCCTACATTGCCAAAGGTGGCTCAAAAACGTCTTCCCTAGTCCGTCTATCCTAACGATATCCCTTCCCGCCTTTTCAAACCACTTCCTACTCCCCAGTACAGCTACCGTCGTCTCCTCTCTATGCCTTGCCTCAAACATCTCCCTGTACGTCCCTTGTATTTTTCCCAGCGCAGTCATGTACACTTCCCTCTCCTTACTGTACAGCCCACATTCCGCGGCTACATGAACACGGTCTTCGCATTCGAAGCCACAATCACACTTGAGCTTGTCGTCTTCGTCGTCTACCGTCCTATGTCTTCGTCGACGTTCTCGAAGGCCTATGTCCCCGGTCCTGAATTTGACCTTAATTAAGCTTTGTCCCTGCATCCATTGGTCCATGAAGGTAATCCTTGAACCCTATTCCTTCTTGCAACATCCCGTACACTTCTAGACCCTCTTTATCCTCGGTTTCTTTCCTTATATTCTGTTCTTCTCTCTCGGCACAAGCAACAGGTATCTTCTTCTTGAACCCCTGTATATGCTCCGTTTCCAGCGTTTCATCTTCGTCGATGTCGAACCCCTTCCATGCGTCCTCTACAACCTTTACCCATTCCGTGGGTTGTCTACCCCTCTTTTTGTTTGCCCACTTCGCCTCCCACACTATTCTCGGCAACCTCTCCTCTCCCATCCCGCACATGCGCGGGGGGGGGGGATGCACTCATAGTCGTGCATGCCGTAGTCATTAGACCAGTGACCTCGCATCCCTACAAAGCCGGGACGGAGCTCGCCGGGTTCTCACCAGGCTCTCACATCACCAAGCGCGAAGCGCCGTGAGGTATTCGGCGAGTCGCATGAAGGGTGCGCTGCATCCTGCTAAGGGTGTTCGGCATCTTGTGCTCACTTCCTTGCGTACGGATGACAGCTGCGTATGACTTAATTTATTTTCTGGTGCGTTCACTTCGAGAGACAGTTAACCCTTACTGCTGTGTAACTGCCTCGAGGGCGCTTGATCTTTTTAACACAACGTGGTGCGATCATCCCCCGTTGCGCGGAGTGAGCGGGGGGGGATGAAATCTATAGTACAACGTGGCGCTTGCTGGTTATGGCTTGAAATGTGGGAGACGCGGTGCGTTCAGGTCGCGCACTTCCATCTCCAAGACGGAGCACTCTATAACCGCACCCTCTTCTAAAGCCATGCATGATGTTGATGGCCGAGCAGAAAGAAGTTGGAATGCATAGTACGAACAATAAAAGGCCATCGATGAATTAATTCTCATTTCACTATTTTCAAAGGCATCATCAGCCCACAGGCACACGCACGGAACACACCACGAGCAATCCCCCGCCGCACCGCAAAAAACGGGCCGGATGGCTCATCAGTCTTCTTTCTAAAGAGTCGCACACCAATAAAAGCGACACACAGCAGTTTGGGGCAGGTACCATGTAAAATATATTGCAGGAGGGGGGGGGGGTTGGGGGGGATTATATTCCGGCCCTCTCCCTTCTTTTTTTTTGGCTGTTTTTTTGGCGACGAGAGATACAGCAGCAGTGGATAGATACCCCGGCTGTCCATTGGCACAATTTAGTCACACAACACACGTACTTGTCTGGTGATGGCTACCACCTTCAGCGGATGCTGGCCGTGGTGGCCGATGCGCCGGGCCAGGCGCTCCGAGCGGGAGGCCCCGAGGTGATCGGGAGTGTCGTCTCTTACAGCGGTCTTCTGAGTTGAACTCCGCTGCTGCCACGCAACTACTTTTGGCCCAAGAGAGCAGCGCACCTGCACACGGCTGGCCGTAACTTGAACGTCTTCCGCTCGCTGTCGTTCGCCTTTACCTCTCTCCCTCTCTTGTGTGCGTGTTCAGGGGAGTGAGTCGCAAGGTGAAGAGCCGATTCACCACAGTAAGGATGCCTGCGCAGGTGTCCTCTGCTGGGCCCGCGGGAGGAGGAAAGCCGCACTCACCCTGCGGCGGCGGCAGCGGCGGAGAGGAAAAGAGTTCTGCCTCTTACGCGGCCGTAGGAGCAGTTGCCGGATTGGAGACAGGCAGAGATGGGGAATCGTCTGGGGGAAAGCATCCATCGCAGCAGAAGGACGACGGGGATTCACAGCCAGCGGCAGCCGTGGCCGTGAAGGTGTGCTTGCGGCATAGGGTTGGGCATGGTAGTGGGTGGCGCTGCCATGAGCAGCAGACGACGTAATAAGTAGGGGCAGAAGGAGGTAGCTGTTCTCGTTCTGAACTTACTGAACCCACGACAGGAGCCTGTCTCCCTCATCCCCGTAAACCGTGAAAGGGCGCCGATACACACACACACGATGCTTCCTCGCACCCGCACGTACGCATTCATCACCGCTGCGCCCTTGCCGGGCCCCGTGGTGGGACTTGTGCTGCGTTATACTGGACACAGAGAACGAGAAACTGCGTGCAGCGTCTGTATACCACCAACATCTGGTTGTATCTCTCCGTCGTTTTCGTTGACTGGGCTCTTTCATGTGTGCTGCTCCCAACCTCCTTCCTCTGCCTGCCCTGCTCTCCATGAGAGCGTAGGTAAGGAAGGGTGGCTTGTTCGGAGTGTTGCGACGCACGACGGTCGGCGGCGGGGCGGACGACGACGTGGTCCACGTGCCTGCGGGAGAGATATGCGTGATCTGCATGGAGCCGTTCCAGGCAAACGATGTGCTCGAGGTTCTGCTCTGCCAGCACATGTACCATCAAAGGTGAGACAAACGAAAAATTGCAGAACAGAAGTTGCGGAGGTTTGTAATTGGTACAAAAGAGCGGCAGCGGCCAGCAGCAGCAGCAGCAGCAGCGCTCTCTCCCGGCATTTTTGTTCGCGTTCCCAGCAGGCAATGGTGGCGGCAGTGGTATTGGATGGTGGCGGCAGTGGTATTGGGATTTGATGGAAGGGCTATGAGTGAGGCCATCAACGTGAGCTCCTCGTCAGTTGTTGGCAGGAGGCGCACCCACAAGCAGTTTTTTTTCCCGCAACAACTCAAAACGCATCAAAATAGCAATTTACTCTATTTACTGCTGTTCGTACCGGCTGGTTCGTGTACAATGTGTAAACTTCGACGGCTTTGTGGTCGAAACTGGAAGGATTTTATGTGCTCCCGTCCATTTTCCGACTTTTTAATTCATTTCCGATCCAAATTATTTGTTCATCAACCATCGGCGTAAATACTTTATCCAACCAGTTCTTAGGTTTCCGGGTTGTGGGAGGTGAGGTTAAAAGGTAAAGGCCCGAGTGGCCGAGTGGGGTACAATTGTAGAGCATTTGTGCGTGGCGTTGTTGAAAAAAAACATAGACTGCATACAGATGGCGCCCGCACTTAAGAACATCTTAATTTGCGTGAGGCTGGGGTTCTTAGTTGCCTGTTGAGGCTGCGAATGGCCATTATATAGGTTTTAGTGTGAGGTTCTTAACGGGGACCACTAAAATACGCTCATGTTCATGAGTTTTGGATTTTTTGAGCCTCATGTTCTTAACAGGTAGGTTCTTAAGTGCGGGCGCCATCTGTACACAAACAAGCAAAATCACTGAACACATGCCGCTGGATGGCATGGGTGAGTGTATCGTACAATGCATAATAGAACAAAATGTTTGGGTCGCATTGCTCTCAAACAATCTATGCATATCTCACATCTACGCCGGCGGCTGGTGTGGGGCGATGGTTCTATCTATTCAGGTGCCGTACATTAGAAATAGCCCGGGCATGAGACTTCTCCATAGACTACATTTCTGCTCAGGTTGGGTGCAAGTACATATAGTTGTATAGCTTGCAGATGTCATGTCAGGCGAACGGCGGTATTATGGCAGATTCTCACGCTTGACGCTTGGGACAAAGCTGTGTCCTCTTTTCCGTCTAAACATGTGTCGCGTTCAAATCTACCCGCGGCGGGCCTACGGCTGTATCGTATGCATATGCATACTTCATCTCTCTCTCTCTCTCTCTCTCTCTCTCTCTCTCTCTCTCTCTCTCTCTCTCTCTCAAAGGTTGGAGATGGGGCACGATTTATTGCATGTCTTCGCCAGCTGCGCTGGAAACAGGGCGGTGGTGCCATGAAAGAGGCAGAATATTCTGTGTAGTGCTGTATGCGCAGGTGGCCTCCCTTCACTTGCTTGCCAATTTTGCACCTGTGTGTGGTATTATATTGTAGCGGCAGGAAATCTGGACGCGAAGAAGAGTCTTTCGTTGACTGATTTTAGGTTAGATTTTAGGTACCAAATGGTGCCGATGCTCCGTATGCAACGCTCGCCAAATGTTGCCTGGCATGCATGCACAGCCCTATTGTTCCATCGGGTCCACGAGCTGGACTTCTTTTATTGTAAGACTAAATAGTGAGCCGCGGAGCGCGAAGCGCGACTAGCTGTTCTTTTCCCTCCGTTCGAGGAGGGAAAAGCAGGCTCTATCTATATATACCAGGGGCCCAAGTTTCTAAAAGCGACCGCCTGAATTTTCCCTCCTTTCAGACCAGCACGAGGTCTAAAGAGCACCGATTAACGATCGACTGGCTTGTGACGAAGTAAAAGAGTAGGGCGCTCTTCGCCACAGCAGATGGCCGTGCGTCACCGGCGTTTGTACCCAAGAACCGTAGGAGATACTCAACCCCATCCCCGGGAGTTGTCAAGGTAATGGAGGACCAAAAGGTCGGAGATCTCCCACACACACGCACGCAATCACGCAGTTGGAACAGAGGAAGCACTCAGCTAAACACGCCACACCGCTGGGAGGGGCAAGACAGCACTGGCGGGGAAAAGGAGCCATGCATATAGCTCCTGCCGAAACGTTTGGGAATATCATACGTATTCATATCCACACCAACTGGAAATGCACACACTCCTTGCCGTGGAAGGGATTGCTGTGGTGGGCAGCAGGCAAAGGCTGGTGTTGGGCTGGGAAATAAATGTAGATGGCGAATCTCGGACAAACAAAGCGTATCCTCACTCGTTCGTGCAGTAGTCTATCGCCAGACTCGCAACGAAAAAAAAAAAAACAGAAGATATATTTGTACTATAATAAGAAGCAATGTTTGGAGATGTTGGATGGGTCACTGAAAGAAAAAATATAGAGTAACGTACACCGCTTCCCGAAGGCGTATTATCACCACCATCCCAGCCATTTAATTTCGTGTCACTTGAACGAGAAGATAATACATACAAGTGCATCCGGTACTATACTATACACTACTGATGTACACTACTTCCCCAAGAAAATATAGGAACCCCCCTTTTACCTCACGGTATGGGTGTGTGAAAAACATCAATACACCCCCAGTTGTTGGGTATGGACGCTTTTCATTTCGTGTAACTTGAAGGACAACATTGTGCATACTACATCCAGCTACACTGTTTACTACAGATGCCGGGGTTGCTATCTCGACCACAGGAGGGTTTTGATCCCTCAGTCGTCTGTAGACAGGCCATCTCTCCGGAGCAGTGGTGGGGACCGCGAGGTAGACGAGGGACAGGGACAGTTCTCTGGGAAGAGGCGACGGTTTCGGATGTGGGATCTGAGGAACAGGTCATGAGTAACCGGGGAGGGGCGGGGAGGGGCGTGCACAGACTGACTCCTTCTTGTGCACCACGCGGCGCGGAAAAATGAGAAATGCACAGAAAAGCGCAGGATACAGCCACGCATGCATGAGTTGAAAACACGCATGTTCGAAGAAGCACAGCGTTTCGTGGAAATGGGGCGCTTGAAGAATGGAGCGAAACGGGCCGAAACACAAAACGTATACGAAGTACTTGCTTAGCAGCTGTGTAGATTTTCGTGCGGCGCTGCCTGGTACTTGTGCGAGTGTAGACATGGCTGTCATGTTGTCGTGCGGTGCAGCAGAAGGCGCTTGTGCTATGTGTGTGTGTCTTTTTTGTTAGCATTGACCGTGCTAACCGGCTGACAATGAAAATACGTCAGTCTCGAGTGCGGTGCAAAATTCAAAAATGCTCTTTGGCCGCGATCTGGGACCCTGTGACCGAGCGCCACATGGGAGAGTCCACGCCATTCGCACGATTAAAGACAGATACCGTAGCAATAACAGAAGAATACTTGCACTCGTTTGCCATGGCTGCTACTACTCTGGATGCGCGTGCGTTTTGCGTTGTTTTCATCGTCTTCCCCTGCATTTCCTACCGCCACTCTCGTTGCCAGCATTCCCACTACTTTTTGTCGGGTCCTCTCCAGTCCCGCCTGCGGCGTTGGTTGTGAGGAAGGTCACCTTTGCTATCTTCCATGCCATGTTTTCCCCCTCCATCATCGCCTCCACTCTCCTTTCTATCTTTCTCCTTTCTTTCATCATCGCCATTCTGTGTGTGTGTGTGTGCGTGTGTGTGGACTGAGGGCACCCGTCGATACCTCAGACCGTGCCCCCGAAAAGGGTGCGAGAGACCGCAACAAGCTTCGGTTTGCGGCAGCGTACAGAGGGATGGGGAGCCGGATATAGTCTACACAGGAAGAAGGAGAGAGAGAGAGAGAGAGAGACAAAAGACGACTAAATAGCTCCGTGGAAACGAAAGAGGAGACCCAGCTGGAAGTTTGTCGTGAAGACCCTCGCTGTGCCTCTCTCTCCAAAGGCTAAACACTGAAAAAATCGCGCTCTCCCCCTCCCCCCCCGCCCGCGCGCGAATGACTTGACTGCAAATACACATCTAGGTGCATCCACGAATGGCTGGGCAGCCACAAGTCGTGCTGCGTGTGCATGGCGGACATGGAGGAGATGGCGAGGGCAACGAAGAAACCTTCCCGTCGGCACCGCCGTCGTTCACGTGAGTTGCGGGCTGCGGAAGAGGCAATGGCAATAGGCAGACACCGTGCAAGAGGCCGGAGAGATGGTACCCCCCCCCCCCCCCGTAGACCGATTATCAAAGCGGGATTGCTTCAAGACCAAGCTTGTGCCAACACCAAAAGTGTTTTTTAAGGTTTTGGAAACATCTCGTCGAGGGCTGGCTTTCCGTAGACTGCATCGGGCTCCTTTCTGCGCCCGCTTGGTTGTGGAGAAAATAATCGAACTTTGAAGGTCGGCCTGGGGGGGGTGCCACCTGGCCACCTCTTACGGTAGGTGTTAACGGCGTACGCATTTGTCAGCGCAAAGTATTACGTCACGGTACAAGATTCAGTTGTTAGGTATGCCGATTCATGTTTCCTTCTAGTCAGTGCGCGTTTGGGTTGTTGGTTTCCGGCTGCATGGTGTACATCTGTTTTTTTTTGTAGCTTGGTACGTGGCCTGGTTCCTCGACTGGTGCCTCCGAGAAGATGGATGGGGTTGAATTGTTGTTGTGGCAAGCCTCCGGTCACGGAAAAACGTTCACAGATCGCGGGACTAACAAATGGTAATGTTGACTTTGGTGATACACACAGATCCGAGCTGTCTGGAGCCTGCGTGCACCCACCAGTACGCGTGATTGGTTGGGTGTTTTTTGTCTCGTTCGTGTGTAGTCGTCGTTGACGCTTGTGACGCGCTGCTGTTGTTGCCACGAACGACCGCACAGACGCCAGAGACAGCACCACCAAACATGGCTATCGGTGCAAGCACCAGACGTTCCCTCGGGCATCTAGGGAGGGGGGCGGTTGTTGGGGTTGTATATAGTCGTCGACCCGCGTACCCCCCTTTAGGTTATCTTTTGTAGTCTGTTTTCGTTTATTCCGTCATGTACATCGCCTTGACCTGATTCCCAAACAATTTTCTTTTTCGGCGCCTCCGCGTGTTGTCCCTTTTGGCGCAACACCGGGGAACGGGTGACGCACCACACGACTTGCTGCGGACCAAAAAACACGTGCGTGTGCCACCATCATCTCAAGGGGCGCGACCAGCGACGATATTGGAGAGATCGGAGAGCCTGAGGTCGGAGTCCGGGTACAGCTCCGACCAGGCCCGCTCCACGCTGTCCTCGATGTCGGCTCCAGCCGCCTTGGCGGACAGGCTGCCGGCCGACAGCGGCCGACCGCAGGCCAGCGGCGAACCGCCACCGCTACCGCTGCCCTGCACGCTCCAGCCCAGGATCGGTGGTACTAGTGACGCCGGGCCTAGCTGGACTTGGCACCAGCCTCGCGGTCACGGTAGAGCTTCAGGCGTCGGCGGGCGCCCCGCCGAGAGCAGAGCGGCGCCCGTTGGACGGTCGCCGACGCCCATACCGAGGTCGTCGCTGCTCAACCCTCGGTGGCCGCGCAACCCGAGGTCGCCCGCGGCGCGGAGCACTGTTATTACCCGGCGGCGAACGGCGGCGGTATTGGGATTTTCTAGCCCGCCCGCGGTAAGCACCACATCGCCCGGTCCCTCTGCTGCTGCTGGTGCTGCTGCGTCGTTGAACACGAGGTTAACACCCGTGTCGGAATGGACGCTGCAGAGCGGTGCCGACGGCAGCCGAGAACGCAAGACCAGCGGCACTAGCAGCAGCAGCAGCAGCAGCAGCAGCAGCAGCAGCTTCTGCGGGAACACGAGCAGTATCGACAGCAGCGACGGCGAGGATCAGAGCCCCTCCGATCGGTAAGTAAGGGATGATTCTGGGAACATGCGAGGACGGTGCTCTAGAGGAAATTCTCCATTCACGACAGCAGTGTACATACTCTTTGTTGGTTGTTGGTTGTTGGTTGTTGCTGTTGACATTTTTGGTGCGTAACTCGTCTTCCTGATGCCGACCCCATCACCTCATGATCCAAATCAGCACTGGTACGACCAAACCGACATGTGTCGTCCCAAGTTCAGCACAGAAAGTGCAAAATATTTTTGCGAAGTCCGGAAATTCCGGAAATCTCCCGGCGGGGTGATGTGGAGGGTGCCTACCCGAGGGGATGTCGACGGCTGCGTTGGATGACAACCAATGGGTGACAGTGTCGCCCTGGCGCACCAGTTGTGCGTATATTTTGTGGCAGTATTTCAACATGTATTCCGCTCTCTCCCCCTGTTGTGCGCTCTTCTTCCATTTTCGTGCTTGCGTGCGGTTGTATCAGAGCGGCGCAGTTCGGCAAATTTGGGGGAAACCGGCCAAGCGGTCCGTACTCGCACAAGTGAGTGGACGTGTGCAAGAGGGGAAGGGGGAGCATTGACCTTTCGCTACGTAGTATTTAGGTTGTTTTGTGCCTCTTCTTTTTGGAGTACCCCACCTCGTTGTGTTTCTCTCGAACGGATCGAGGTGATGACGCTCGTAACACGCTCATCAATTTCTTACAATCATGTGTAAACAGCAATTTACCACGTTCCCGTACAAGCGTATGCGCGGCGCATGTTGCGTCTACAGCAGCATTTACATCGCGCATTTGCTGTGGAAATTCACCTCCAGCGCTGGTTGGACGCAGACAATGGCGTAGTATCAGCCGCTGTGCTTACTCAAACCTCCACCACCGTCCCCCGTCTCTGCTCACCCCCCGCCCCCGCCCCCGCCCCCGCCCCCGTTCCCGATGGCATATGCCCACGCCGCCATCACCCGAATACATAGCACCTTTCTTTCTGGCAGGTCCTCGGAGAGGGCTGGTCGGCCGGCGGTGCAGTTGTCGCCTTCGTTCCGCCCGTCCGCGCGTTCGTCACGGTCTCCCCAACGCTCCGGACTCCTGGATCGGTATCCCCGAGGCCGTCACTTGTCTCCGGCCGCGGTCCACGACAGAGCGGCGGCGGCGGCGGCGGCGCGGCCTCGTAGCGCATCCGGTAGCTCCCCGCTGCTGCCCTCGCGGACGGAAATCGTGCGCCCGACTCCACGGGCTAGTAGTACCCCTGCTCCGCGACCTCCATCGGAGGGTGCGAGCGCGGCCGCTGCTGCCGCCGCGGTGGCAACAAGTCCCACCGCCAGCCCGTCCAACCGGGAGCAGGCGGTGCTGCAGAGAATTTCCGCTCCTGAGTCTCCTCGTTCGGGTTTCCCCTCGGCGGTGGCGACGCTCTCCACCCCGCAGCGGATGCGGCGGAAGTCTTACACGCAGCCGGCGACGTCGTTCTCCGTAGAGGACACGCTGCTGTTGGCGTCGAGCGGTCTAACGGCCTCAGCTAGCGGGACGTCGCCGGCGCCGGCGACCCCCCAGCGCCGGTGGGAAGCTTCTCCGTCGACGCCCCGTAACTGGCCGACCATGACTTCTTCCGCGAGCAATACTCCTAGCAGCCGCCACCGCCGTATCCGCCAGTGGGACTCCACGCAGCTGCGCGGGGTGGTGGGGGCGGGTGGGCCGGCCGCGGGGAAAAGATACGGAGGTGAACCCGGCAGGAGTCAGTCGTGGGGGGAACGAAAGGAGACTGAGGCGGAGGAAGAGAGACATGGCGGCGGCGTCAGCGGCTTCGGCGGCTGGAGCGGCAGGGTGCCGGGGGAGGGTGCCGCGGCTCGAGTTTACGTCGGAGCGAAACTGGAGCAGCCGCTGGGTGTAGGCGTGCGGAGGGCCGGGGGGGGAAGGGGCAGGGCGAGTGCTCCCTTGACGGAGTCAAGCCCGAGCAGTGGTGTAGTCTTGAGGAGGTCGTGGGAAGAGAGGAAGTTTTCGACGAAGGACGAGGATGAGGAGGAGGAGGAGGAGGGGAAACGTCGCACCAGTCGGGAGAAAGACGAAGGCGTCGCTCGACCACGGGGCGTCGCCAGCTTTGGCGTCGGAGTTAGTACCGAAGGAGAGCCGCCGCCGCCGCCGCCGGATGGCGGCAGCCCGCCCTCGACGCCGCTGTCGGCGAAGCCGCCGGGGTGCGATTGGGACTCACCGGTCCCCGCCGCCGGTGGCCTGGACGGCCGCCGTTCGAGGGCCACGCGCGCCGAGGAGGAGGACAGGTGGCTGGAAGACTTCTTGGAGAAGAGCCCGCCCTCCGAGCCCGGGAGCCACAAGACGTGCTCCACCCAGTGGTCGGAGATGGAGTCGCAGTCGCAAGGGTCCGGGAACTCGTACGCCGGGAGCACGACCAGCAGCAGCGCGATGAGCGGTGAGGCTGCCTGCCGCCTTACGCGTTTTTTTGTTTTTGCTTCGTGCCGTCTCTCTCTGCTTCTCTTGTGTGGTCTCTTACCGATGATGGTATCGCTGAGAACAAAGTCATGTTGTGTGTAGGGGCTAAGAAGGCTTGGCGACTGCCGCCTGTGAAGATCGTCAACCGGGAGTGCACAATTCACAACTCTCATGCATGGAAAGATACATAGCAACGGTTACCCGCGGTGGGCTGAACTAATTCCTGCGCTGTCTGTGCCGACGTCGCTTCGTCGGCAACGTATGCAAACCACCTGGGCCACCACGCACAAACACCATGGTGGACACACGATCGATTTCAGTCTTTCCCCTCTTTTCGTTGTTCCAGTCACACCACTCTCTCTTATGTCTTATTATCCTCTAACCCCCCCCCCTCCTCAGCACATCCCGCGGGAAGACGGTCGGTCCACACGTGGTCATCGACGACGAGCCCGCGTCCCCACGCGCCCACAATCGCCGAGGCGAAACGCCATCCACCCGCCTCCTCGTCGCCGTCGCTGGCGGTAGTGGTGTCTACGGGCGGGCCCAAGAGCCGTCCGGAACCTTGGAAACCCCGGGAGGATGTATCGGGGGGGGATACTCCTAGCCTACTGACCCCGGGAGCCTTGACTCCGGGTGCCCTGCGCGCCAGGTCAGAGTCCGCCCCGATGATATGGGACTGAGTGGGCGACAAGGAAGGCAATGGTTTTTCGTTGCGTGGGGGGGTTGCGGGGAGGGGGCAGGTTTTGCTCCACCGTGGATGTTCTCTCGAGAAGAACCGGGAGAGGAGGTGGAGGGCTAGAGCGGTGATATTTTTCTGAGCGTGTTTTGTTTTTCCTCGCTCTCTCTGTCAAGGAGGAGAAGACGGGGGGGGGGGGGGCGCAGTTGGGGGTGTATCCTTGCCCCGTGTGTTCCCTTTCCTACGACTGTGGCTGTTTTCGGGTAAGTGGGACAATTGGCTGTGTTCTGCCGGAGGTTCGCGTACGCTGTGTGTGTACTCTTGGTTCGATATCCCTTGTCTCTTAGCGGTGACGAGCCGGGTGGTTATAGATGGCACGGCTCGTGCGGCTGCGGCCTCTCGGGGGGGGGGGGGGGTTGAGTGGGACGGATTGGGAGTCGAGAGCATGGCCAGCGAGTGATGCGGCTGCGGCATTAGCCCACCTACAAGTGTGGGTCTGTCTGTCCGTGTGTTTAGTCTGAATGTTTTGTTTCTGTGTCTTGTGCTTCTGCCGGTGTCTGTCTCGTCTCTTTGTATGGCCTGTCTGTCTCTCTTGTCTTGTTGTCTGTCCTAAACCTTCGAAACTTTTGGTCGTACGAAATTGACCCCTTGTACGGATTAACCCCATGGCCAGCAGGTTTGTTCCGTTGCCGAGCATTTAGAAGGGTGCGAAGAGGGGTTAGCTGGGTAGGGGTCGCGCGAGAAACAGGCATTGGATGGACGACTTGTATTCCGCCACACACGCACTTTCGAAGGTGTTGAATCCGTAAGTTAGTTTACTCTGTAAAATATTTGTCCTACTTTTCTTGCTTATTTAGAATATTTTTCGTGTATTGTAACAACCGTTTGTGCACGCGTGTTTTTTTGTTTTTGGTACTGCTTCAAGTATAGTCGGTCTAGTGCTGTGCTTTGCGACACATTGCTCTGATTTTTTTTTTTTTCTCTAGGACCGGAGTCGGAAGCCTGGCTGCACATTGTTCATGCGTTGAGGATGCAATGTACTCGGCGTGTGTTGCGTACATGTAAATTAGCGGGGGGGGAAATGAGATGGCAACGCTTGTTAAAGTGATTAATCCAAGCCACTGTCGAAATTGTGCTGGCTGTCTGCCGCTGGGTGGAGTCCATCGCGTTTGGCTACAATTTCTTTTTTTAAGTCTCGTTTTCGTCGGGAGCCTTGTCGTCTATGTCTGGCCTGCTGTGTTGGTATGTGACGCACATCTTTTTTTTATTTCCGGTTGTACGGGTCCGGCGTCCATTTAGTGTCCCCCGCCCCCGTTCCCCGGGCATCTTCATTGTTTTGTGAAGAAACTAATTGACAGTCAGTTAGTGCCGTAGAGGCAACTCTCCTACTGCTCGATTTCCCCACTCGAATGGCGGGAGAAACAAACAAAAATATACGACCTTTCATGGGGGGTAGGCAGCGCGGCGTTTTTGAGTGGATTTTATTTAGGGTTGTGTGGTAAGACAACAAATGTTTTTTGTATAGTGCTCTAGTATACCTTGCAGAGGCGGATGGATGGCTTTTTCCCGGAAGATGTACTTGTAGGCTGAAATCTCCATATCTTCGTGTACACACATGGCCATCGATGATATTTTTGTTTTTTTCTGGGTCCGCATCATGCATGTCGGTCGGTCGCGGTGGTTCCCGTTCGTTATCAGTTGGTGGCGTTGGCTTGCACGCCGATGACGTGAGCGTGTTTCTTGGTTCTGGGGTACATTTTTTTTTTTAGAATCACCACACGGAGAAATTCCGTGTTTCGCACCAAGACGCAGGCAACACTATCGGTCGTTTCGTCATCGTGTAGACTAATTGTTGTCGAGTTTGGATTGACTGCGTACTGGATGTTGCTACGTCTTGCTCTTTCTCTTTACGGGCTTGTCTTGTGTCTGTCGTTCCTCGGAAAGGAAACCACTAACTCTGTTGTTCGTTATTTGCTACTGCTGCTGCTACGTGTCTCTCGTCATTTTCTTTTCATGTTTATGTAAGCCATACGTTGTGGGCGCCATGCCCCCCCCCCACACGGAAGTCGGGACGTAGGGTGTCCTTCTCGGCACCCTATACGCATGGATGAATGTGCGTGCTGCTGCACGATGGTGTTGAGGGAGGGATAAATGGCACATTCCAAGTAAGTCTGGTCTAGCGTCAACCTCTATCGGCCACAATCATCCCCTGCATTGCCGCCAGAACCTGATCGTTCGAGGAGCGTGGCAACACTGTCGGCATGCACTTGGTCATCTCAGGACCCTGAGCAGACTTCTTGTTGATTTGGCTCCAAAGGTGTCCTACGTAGTTGGCTCCAATATGTCTTAATTTAAGATGTCTTAGTTGGCAGCAACATACCGTTCTTGGCAGCGAAATGCCTTACCGACTCCAGCATGTCTTCATTTCCGAGCGGCTCGTCGAGATCCTTGCATCACTAGAGATTAAAACCTTCGCTTGCCCATCATCGGCCGAAAGTATTCTACGTGTAGAACACCACCAAGACACTCACTTACTCCTCAACTTGCAACAACCAACCCAAATGACCAAAGCCTTGACATCGAGGACGGAAGATAAGTCTTAGCATGTAGAGGCCAATGAAGCATTGGTCGACGTGAAGACCACGATGATGTCAACAGCAACAAGGATACCAATCCCGACATCCAACAGCAACAAGAAGAAAACCAATTACTGAAGTAATTAATACTTCCGACAAGGACGACGGACAGTCCTGACGATAACGACCGGAAACGTTCCTGGGTGGTGATGGAAGATTGATTATGATGACGACGACGCCCAGCGTCCGCGGTCACACGGACGATGCCATCGGCCCCTGCTGCTCTCCCCTTTAAAGCTGTCAAGGTGTTGCACGGACGGTGCCCGGTTTGATTGATGCCTTCCTCCGGGAGTGTCGAATCATGGTGACGGCGGTCGACCACGGAGAATGATGATGACGGCCATTCATGACGAAGAAGAACATGGACGGACCACCCAGCCAGGAAGCAAATACCCTCCTTGGGCAAGCGATGCCTGACTGACGATGGACACGTCATGTGTATCTTGTAGCGAGGACAACTCACTGGTGGTTGGTCTGATTTGTCACCACGCGGCACTACGCGCCATCACCACCATGAAACAGACGCTGCTTGCTGTGCATCATCATTATCATCATCGTGATGGAGACGTACGCCGGGCAGAGGGCTATTTTCTCTCTTGATATTTAGTTGGGGGGGGGGGTGGGGCCGGGGCCCCGGGGTGGACGACGAGCGAGTCCAACAAAAACAATACCGCGCGCGCGCTCTATCTACTGCTGTTTAACTTAGTCTACAGTACGTCTACACAACAACACGAACAACGTCAAAAAAAGAACGATCGCGCGAACAATAACGGGGCCCAAACAATTCCGTAGTTATTGGCCAGAATTCCGTCAGTTCATGGTTTTCATCAAATCGGATAACTCCCCCAAAGCGAGTTCGCGGCGTTCCGTGGGTCGGGCGGGCGGGCGGGTCGGGCGGTTGCTGTCTGTCGAAATTGAATGGGAACGAAACGAATCGTAGTACATAGTGCATACGTTCCGGCAGGAAACAAAACTGAAAGAAGGGGCGATTTTGGTCTTGTGTTCGGTTGCGAAACGCACCGATCGATGGGTAGTGGGTTTTGGTAGAGACTAGCTATCCCGTATACGACTGACTACGGCGACGAATCGAAAAAAACTCTGGGCGAGGGGAGGGGGGGGGAGGGGGAGGGGGCACCGTGGTACCAACCAACAAAAATTACCAAACGTAAAACAAAGGAGTAGCTCCGCAGCTCATTGCCAGGCCAGAACAACAGAAAGCAGACCTGGTGGTACGGCATTCGTGAGATGCATGCGTAAGGCTCGCCTCCGCAACGAAATATAGCCAGATTACGTGCGGCGGGCGACCTATATTAACAGATCTTCAAATCTTCAAGGGGGAAGGGGGAGGAAACACAAACAAATATCACTTCAACCAACACCTAAGCTAGAACATAAACACCGATCGATGAAAATATCGTTACAACTTGTTCACTAGAAAGAAGAGTGGCCAAACACCGTAAACGCAAAAACGGCTAGTACGGACGAGATGTCGTCGGGCTAATGACACCGTTCGTATCTTCACTCAAATCCCCAACCATCCCCCCCCCCCGCACACACAACAGAGGGTTTACTTTACTTACACGCCGAATGAAACGAGTGTGTCTGCTAGCCAACCCACAAACAAACCGCACACCGGCGGCGGCCAAGCGTGGCGGGGTATTTCAAAACACTGCTGCAGCCACTGCTATTGCCTCCACTCACCTTGAGCACACTTACCTTTGCACCGTCGCCTCCTGCGGAAACTTCGGGCGGGGGCGTGGTCCGTGACGGCAGAGAGATAGATGCATCCTCTTAAGGACTGAATCCTCTCTCGCTTCGACACCCCCACCTGACCGATAGCAGCAAGCAGTCGTCCCGTCGTTTGTGGCATGGGAGAGCAGGAGGATAGTTTGGGGTCGACGGAAACCGAAGAAAGTGATTTGTTGCACGCGTATGTACGTATAGACAGAGTGCACACGTTGAACTTGAGGCGACTGGCCATGCAACCCCTATTGCATGTGCGTCTTCTTCTTGTGATATTTCAAAGAATGTGCTCGAGGCTCTACAGCAGTCTACAAGTTCCGCCACATGAAGCAAATGTCTTGTTTTGCCCGTTATCGTAGCAGAACGCACACCCTGCAAGGAAACCATTGAGTCTTGTCGCATCAGCCCTCATGCTCAATTACCCTGGGCGAGGCCTACTGAAAAATGACACAAGCACGGGAGCACGAGGCAAAGGCTCGACCCCTAACACGTACCGTAGGCCCTGCCTGCATCGCCAGTGTACGACGACAGAAATATCTCTACCTCTTCGAGCCAGCCAGGAACACGTGGTGCGAACGCCCAACACCGATCCCGTAAACTGTATCTAACCCCCTTAGGAAGGAACGATTGGCCCTCGGTGATCGGTCCTGTGAGAACAATGCTCCGTCCTCTCGAGGACGCGTGGCCAGTGGTCTTCACCGCCTGGCTAAGGCATGCAAAACACAAGAGTACCCTCCCTCGGAGACACCACCCTTAGAAATACAGGTGTGTGCATGCGGGATGAATGAGAACATCGGCACTCGACACCGGATCCATTCCACCCCGGCTTCTGCACGTCTACGGCTAGCGAGGAGTCCTTGAAGCCTCACCTTCCACTACCGCAGGTTGTGCATGCTCGACAACGACCCCGCGCCGCCGCCGCCGCCGCCGCCGCCGTGGCCCGCCGCCTTCCCGCGGGCCTTGGCGTTAGGCGGGGACCCGAACATGTCCCAAAACCTCAGGGTCTCGTCGGCAGCCGCGGACACGACCGTCGAGCCGTCCGGGGAGGTGTCCATGTGCAACACCCTGCCAGGTTGTTCGATTGTACATACATTAGGGTCAATGACACATGTCAGATGCCGGTGGAATGAGGGAAGGACCGTCATTTTTTGCGGCGTGAGAAAATTAAGGAAAGAGAAGGGTCAACAACTAACAGGAGACACCGAAAAAAAAAAATAGTTAGATAAAAAGGACCCCAAAGCCGTGTGGTTGTTCCATTCACTGGAAGCGCAATCATCCTCCGGAGATATTGCAGCGGAACAAGTTAAATAGCCGCCGGAGGCTTGGAATGGGGTTGATTCTGCAGAGGGGGGGGCTCCGTGTGACCGATGCAAACCGTGGGTGTACTCCCCTTGATTCACGGCGGCAACGTATCCTACGCTTGTCGTCGTTTGGACACCTACGATCTGCTACATGCGTCCAGAGCACACACATACACGTGCACGCACAAGCATCGTCCCGTGGAGAGGGCGCCCCTGCGTACATTATTACTTATGTTCCCAAGGAGTAGGACGGGGTGGGAGCAAGTCACATACATATATCACACCTCGACGTGTGGCCCCTGAACTCCTTGATCTTGAGCATGTTCGGGTACTTCCAGAGGCACAGCTGGTTCTCGCTGAAGCCGTGGGAAGACACGAGCTCCTTGTTGTGCCGAGACCACTGAAGGGAACACACCTTCGCTCAAAGACAACACAAGGGTAGCATGCATGCGTGCAAGCCGTAGACCCGGGTTAGGATGATCGGGGTGCAGGACTCGCGTGGAAAGCTCCAAACCCCACGTGCACACAGAACGGAGGCAACCACACCCACAGGGATGCATGCCTACCGCTAAGGATGGTTGGGATGGTTGGGATGGACGGGACGTACAAGGCTCGCGTGGACGGAAGAGCCCGACATCACACGCACACACACAGAGCAGAGGAAGGAGGCCAAGCCCAAACGACAGCAGCGATGACGCACGCCGAAACGTACAAGTGGAGAGACGGCCCTACCTAATTCGCCTCGCTAGCTGGAAGAAAAAACACCAGCGAAAGCGTTCATCCACGCGACAAAGTCGTAATTAGACGCCGCTATGTACATGCCGGAGTCTGGTGCTCTGCAGCACGGGCACGTCAGTCGCTCGGAATACCTGGCTTCCGGTGTCGACGGAGTTGAGCATCGCACCGTTCGCAGTGTTCCAGAACTGCGGTACAATTGTGGGGCGGAACAACAGTGTGATTGGTGGAGGGAGTCATGAAGGAAAGAATTTTTTTTTAGCACATCCACCAGGAAGTAGACGCGTGCGTGCATGAGTGTAGACAGCTGGGGTCGGGAGAAATACTCTGGGTTGAATGATTCCTGATGACCCAGCAGAAGGGAAAAATAAACGAGGATAATACGGCACAGTAAAAAAAAGTGGTACGGTAAGGCGTTATTTCGGACCACACCTGATGACCGACCACGCGACAAAAAACACACGGAAGGACGTACTGTGGGCAGGCAGTTCTGAAATCTTAACCGAGGACAGCAGTGCCATACAACCCAGCCACCCCCACACACACCTTGATGGTCCGGTCAGCGGTGCCCCCGCCCGATGCCAACAAGTGCCTCTGGGACGGGCACCACGCCAACGCCTTCACCGCCGCCTGGTGCTGCACTAGGGTCCTTCGAGGCCTGTGGACAGGGGACGAGCGGCCGCCGCTGCTGCCGCCACCGCCGCCACCTCCTGCTCCCCCCCTCCCGCTCATGCTGGCGTCCCACAGGCAGAGGAAGTTCTCGTTGCCCCCCGATGCGAGAGTGTTGCCGTCCGGCGACCACTTCAGTCCGCACACCTGATGCCGGTTGTTTGTGCAGTTTTTGCATTTCGTCAATTTGGAATTGAAAGTGACCTAGAAGATTGTGGGTCGAGAGCAAGCTGCCTTCGGCAATACGCACCAACTGATGGCTTTAGCATTTTTGTGACCACGGGCCGAGTCTTTGCTAGATTTTGGGATTAGCAACTGACATGAGTTTAATGTGAAGAAAAACAACAACAACAACCAACATTGTTGGAAACGAAGCGTCGCCCGACAGCACTCTCGATCTTGACTCAACTCAACAGCTGCACATAACACGAAAGACGCACCGACCACTACACCGCACGCGCGAACTACACCTCTACACAAAAACACCATGCGACGGGTATTGCATGTCCAGCTTACCTCCTGCTCATGTCCCGTGAAGGTAGCCATCTTGTGGTTGGGCATCCTGACGTCATGCTGGATGATGCTGCTATCCCTGGAGCCCGAGCTGAGGACGTGCCGCTTCCAGGCGAGGGTGCCCACGCGGGCCGAGTGACCCGACATAGTCCGAACCTGAAAACGAGAACAATAGCGACACGACGGTAATAAAATAAAGCGAGAAAAAGACCAAAAAAAGGGGGGAGATGACGGTAAAAAAAGAAAGCAAGACGACGATAAGAAACATCATTAAAGCAAGACAGCGGAAAAGAAAGAAACACAACGCAAGACGACCGACCTAGAAAAAGAAAAAAAGAAGCGACTCGTCGTGATCGAATGAGAGGTCAGGCATGGCTCGATTCTAATGGACCAATGAACTTGGCAGCAACGCTGGTACGATATTTTAGGAAGAGAGTCGTCGTCATAAAAAAGACAGGCCGACGTCGTTGGAGTCTCTGATTGGTCAACCAACAGGAGGGGAGAAGACAGATTTTTTCCTGCGCCTCCTCACACACAATTCACGGAAACGAGCGAGAACAAAAGTAGCAAACGTAAACGTGTCAGATCCGACGTAGGCCGGAACGAATGAGATGACACCAAAAACAATGGGAGAAGCACAATAAAAGTCTCGATTTGAGCTTGCTGAGGCGCTGGGCTGCAGGATCAAGAGGAACGAAGAAACTAAACAAAACAAAAGGCATGCGAACCAGATAAATGCCCAAGTCGCGTTGTACACAGAGACAGACTGCCTGACTGACTAACCTGTCTGAGCTTTGACGCGTCCCACAGCTGGACGGCGCTGTGGTTGGTGCCCACGCCCAGAAAGTCTCCGCCGTCTCTGCCCATCCACGCCACGCTGTTTTTTTTTTTGTTTTACACATCCATACATGACGTACGTCGTTTGGCCGCCCCAACGACATTGCGTTAAAAAAACACAAGTGCACACGGCATGGCAATCGTTAAAAAGAGAGAGAGAGAGCGTAAGACAATAGCAACGTTGTTCATCAATCCACACGAACCACGAAAGCAGAGAGTCAACAACGAGGGCTGTCAGGCATGTAAACACAACCATTCTTACGAGTTTCAAGGGTGAATTTGCTGCGGGAGCTTCAACTACGCCGCTCGCTTGGCACCAACAACAAAAAAAGAAAGCACCCCAACGTCTCCCAAAGAAAACGTAGTATTCAGCAATACAGTAGTAGTATACTGCTGTACCTCGTGACGAAGTCGTGCGGGTTGGGGAGTGTGAGGAGGTGCTCGATCGATCCCGTGGCCGCGTTCCAGAGGTAGACAGCCTGCCCAAGAGCAACGGCTAGCACCTGCGTTCGGATAGTTTTGCGTTTGCGCACAACAAAAAACAGCAGCACAGAGAGAGAGAGAGAGAGAAGCAGCGTTTGTTGGTTGTGATTAGCAACAAGACTGCACACTACCTGACCCCAAATAGCTGGTCTGCGCGTACGAAGTAAACACAAACATACCCCGGCACGTTCGCTTGAGCACCACGTGGAAAGCCATGCCGTAACTCAACAACTAACACCGACATGATTTTGGTGAACTTGGTCGACTCCTTCCACCAGGGGCGTCGCCTACAACACGCGGTCATAGCGGCTAGGCGGACGTTCGTGTGAATGAAGATGACACCAGGCCGCGCGGTCCTCGACCGAGCAAGTGAGGCTTTCTCACAACAAATGTGTTCATCTTGTTGTTGCTTGCTCACGTTGTTGTGTCCCCAAGAGATGAGGTTGAGGTAATAGTCGTCCACGAGGTCGGGCGCGTCGAGGATGCGCAGCGGTGCGGAGGGGATGCTCCTGCCCACGGACGCGCGGGCGATGGACGTGTTGCTCATGGTGTGCAGCACCTGGCGGGGGAAAGCACAGCAGCAGACGAGAACAAAAAAAAACTCAGAACGATGTCAATGTGCCGAGTGCAGGAGAGGGTTCGGTCGAAACTTATGCATTATCGGAACCAACAATCCTCTCTCGGCACTGGGAAGCTTCCAGAAACGCAACTAAACGGGACCAGGAAGTAAAGCCCAGCCCTCTCGCTTGTTGATGGCATGGCGACACAGGTCAGAGTTTTCCAACTTGTAAATGCACATACCCAACCTTGAAGGAACAAAAGCACCGACGCGCTCTCTGCCTGCGACTCTGTCCCTTCTTCGTTCGAATTTCACTCAACAGACACACACGATGACGAGCGCGGTGCGACAATCACAATCGCGTCCAACTCCCCCGTAAGCCGCGACGTTCTTCACTCGGAAAATATATTTATGTACATCGGTCGGGTGAATTGCGTTGCCAAAGGCCATATCGCTAACCCCACCCCCCCCAAAAAGAATGACAGCCTTAAAAAGAACTGACGCCTCCACACACCTTGAGGACGTTCGTGTACCGGTCTTGCGGCAGCGGCGGGCGCTCCGTGAACGAAAGTACTCGCGGGGACCCCCCCACGCTGCTCCCGCTCCTACCGCGGTCGCCCTTGCAAGGTCCTCCGGACATGGGGCTGAGGAGGGTGTTCCTAAGAGCCTGCTGGAACTCTCGGCGGAGGGGGGCGGGGGCGTCCGACCCGGGTTGCGGCTCGTTCTCGGAGTTGTCGCTGCTGAGCAGCATGTGGTTGCAGAGGTCGAAGTTCATCGACGGTCGGTTGGGGATAAAGCGGTCGCCCTGCTCAAGACCGGGATAACGAGAAAGGGGAGTAGAGAGCAAGCAAGAGAGAGAGGGAGAGAGGGAGATAGAGAGATAGAGATAGAGAGAGAGAGAGAGAGAGAGAGAGTGCGCGCTGCATCAGACACGGGGTTGTTGAGTGTTATCTCAACCAATCGCTGTCCACGGCGGTAGGGTGGTTTCGATTGGTGGTGCTTGCGGCGTTGTCAGCGGAACAACATCACATGCACCGAACCAAGATATCAAGCTTACCCTTGGTCGACAAGACCGGAACATGTCGCTCCCGCCTACCCAAGCGCCATGCGCCGCACTATCTTGAATGGATACAGTTTCGCACATAGACGAGTGTGCAGCACAGCATTCGCTGCAGATTCACCCAAAGGCTTGGGTCAGGCATGCCGTGCGACCACAGCATGTCGTTCTACCCCCCCTCTCTCGACCAGCAACCTTGGGGTGCTGCATGCATCCTGCACAATACGACAGCGGGTGGCGCCATATGTGATCTCGAGTGTTCGGTTGGCTGACCTCGATGTTGCGCGCACTGTTGCTGCTGCTACCGCCGCCGCCGCCCATGTTGCTGTGGATGATGTTTGCGCTCGAGGACGCCGGTGTGCGGGAGAGCTTACGCTTCGTGGTCGGGGTTGCGGGCTCCCCGCGCGCGGAGGAGGTCCCCCGCCTCGGGGTGGACGGAACGGATGATGATGTCCCGGACACTTTTGGTAGTTGAGGGGGGGGGGGGGGGGGGATGATGGAGAGAGGGAATATTAATATTGTATCCCCGTCGTCGTGAGCCAGCACCGATGAATGAAAGGAACAATGGATTGTACTTGGGAGATACGGAGTAGTAGTTTACGCCACCTGACCTGTGTTGGCCGACCCGTGTGGGAGCGGCATCCACCGATCTTCAGGTGTTCGTTCTACTAGCTAGACTGTAGCCCATACGGATACGGCTTGTCAAATATTACTGTAAATGTGTTGTGTTTAAAATACACTGCTGGGGGTAATTGTTGTTACTGCTGTTGTCGTCTGTCCTGTATGTGTTGTTGTGCGCGATGGTAGGCGTTACGTGAAACCTAACACGTGCAACTCAGCCAGGTGTAGATTATATCCGTAGATGTTGGCAAGTGTGTTTGAAGCTTGGCGATCTCGTAAAGATTCTCGCGGTACAGCAGACTGCTGTAGATCAACATGATAAGGACCGAAGGACCACCCTTTTACAGCACAAAATATTGTCCCCCCGGCAACCTGCTGCAGTTTATTGTAGCATTTGCATAGGAGACTACTTCTGTACAAGTACGATAGGATCCTGGAGCCGTCGTGATAAACTGCATCCCAAAGGTAGACAGGCACGGCAACTAGACTACAGTACCCTTGTTGCGCGGTAGAACTACGGCAGTACCGTAGGTGCCAGGACGAAGTACGTAAGATATCACACACCCCGGACCACCGATTTCAAAGCTCGCTCACTCACAACAGTATACAGCGTACTTGATACAGTTGTAATACAAGCGGAGTTGGCACCATCTCGTCGAGATCTTTCCGAAAATAAATAATGTGATTTGGGTATCCTCTTCGTTCTGAGGAGAAATTGAGCTTAGGGGGTGTGGTGTCTTGCTTCACCTACGGTAAAAGAAAGACTGCGGCAGCAGCAGCAGTCTGTGCGCTCAGCGGTAGATACTTCGGAGTTCACAGATGACACCCACAGCTGGCACACAACAAGCCCCACCAAACTGTGGTACAAACAACTACGTGTTGACTGCACCACACAGAAAGCGTGGTACAGCAGCAGTAGACCCTCACCCACTGTAGTGCCTACGTGCCTACGACATCGTCGGACGGCGGTGTATCTGCCACCAGGCACCAAATGCACCAACTATGGTCACAAACATTCACCTGGAAACAGGTTGCTGCCGCCGATGCCTGCGAGAAGGGCAGATGGTGAGGGCACCGAGCCCTGCTTCCTCGACGCCGTCGACAACCTAGGGCTGCCCTTCATCTTGCCCGCAGAGCCCATGCTAGGGGTGGCGTAGGCAGGCTGCGCTACTCGCCTGCGCTTCGGGGTGGAAGGCCCGCGGCGGGGTGCGAACATCATCTCCAGATCGTTCATGCTGTAGTGTTGTAGTTGGTTATCGTGCGTGCTTTCCCTCCGCTCTCTCGCAACGCTTATGTCAAACCTTTGTCAACACCGGACGCAGATCGTGATGGAATCTGCAAACCTCTCTCTTTCTCTCTCTCTCTCTCTCTCTCTCTCTGGCTTGTGATCTCTCGCGGTATAGAAAAGGCTACACACGGACGAAGTTGGAGCGCAGATAGACAGTGGAGAGAAACTTTCCCGCCAAAACGTCCAAATCCGGCGGGAGCGAGGTAAAAAGAGTCAACGGCAAAAAAAACGTACGTGAGTGAGTGATATCGAAAAGCTTCTCATATCTCTACAACACTGCAGTCTGCGTGCCCCCTGGGCCAGGCCCCGAACCCTGAACCCTGTCTGATGATCTCTCTGGCAGGCAGAGTCAACGTAACGACAGACAGGCGAGAGCAACTCGTGAAGAGGAGATGTTCTCCTCCAGCGTCATCCGACGGGGACGCTGCTCCCTGGCCAGGCCACCCGCTGCAACGCGTTGCAAAGTGATAGTAGTAGACCGAGGTCAACCACAGACCAGCAGGAAAGGTCAACAACATGCGGCGATCCATCGGTGTCCCGCAGGTGCAGCCGCAACAGCACCGCCAGCTAGAGGCGGAGGGGCACCGTCTGGAGAAGCAGCGGCGGGAAAGGTACAGGGAAGCATCGCTAGTTGCTGCGGGACGAAACACAATCTAGTGCTTGGGCCGGGGATTAAGCAGCATCAATATTTTCTGTCGGAGACCACCGGCGGGACTGTCAACTGGCGACGGCACGCATCGACGCTGAGTCGGGGCGACAACTGCTGTCTCTCGCTGCGACCAGGGGCCGCTTCGTCTGCGTTGCGCAGCCGATCCTTGCAGACTGGTGGGCCCGCTCTTCAGCTAGATAGGCGTGGTTTCTCAGCTGGACAAGGGCCCGACAGCGATCACGATGGCGGTTACGAATATGACTACAGCAGCGGCGACAGCGGCAGCGACAGTGAGTGCGAGTCTGAGAGTACGCTTTTCGGGGCTAGCAGCGGGGCAAAAACGGCGGCGAAGACCGAGGAGGCAGGGGCACTGACAGCGGTGAAAGAACCACCGGCGAAGAAGAACACGAAGCCCAGAATACCGCGCAACAGACGCGGTGGGAAAGGCGAGAGGAACCCCTCTCCGACAGAAGCCGTTCAAGCGGTAGCAGTAGCGGATGGGGATGCAGGAACACCGGCACCGTCACCCGAGGCCTCAGAAGCACCGCCAAAGAAGGCCCCAAAGGCCAAAACCCCGCGCAAAAGACGTGGCAACCAAGTCAAGAGGAACCCCTCTCCGACAGCAGCCGCTCAAGCGGCAGAAGCAGCGGACGGGGAAGAAGCAGGAACAACAGCAACCGAGGCCGCAGCAGACCCACCGGCAGCGAACAAGGCCCCGAAGGCCAAAGCCCCGCGCAAGCGACGTGGCGGCCAAGGCGAAAGCTCCCGCTCTCCGAACGCTGGACCCAAAGATGCAGAGAGAAAAGGTGCCGCAGCAAATGCGGCGGAGGCAGGAACGGACCCGAGAGTCCCCAAGGAGAGGAAGGCGTCGTTCGAGCGCGCGCGACGTGCGGGCGTAGCCCGAAGAATCGAAGAGGGAGGGGGCGTTCCGCGGGATAGTGATAGCGGTAGCGGCAGCGGTAGCGGCAGCGAGGCCGACTCGGGCGGCGAGGGAGACGAGGGCAGCGTCCCCGACGAGTCGCCCTTTCCGTGGAAGGAGGCAGAAACGCCTCCTTTCACCTGGCAGGACCCGGATGCCCCCGTCGTTCCCAAGCCTTTCCTGGGGGGAAGCGGCGCCGACGGCGAGAAGGGCGGGGCGGCGGCGGGCGCGGAAGCGAAGAGCACCGGGGGCGGTGGCAAGGCAAGTTCCTTGGCGGCGTCTGATTCGTCATCATGTGTACGTATCGTTGTGGTGGCAAACTAGCTCTTGTGGCAGCATTTGGCCTTGGCAGCATCTACGCGTGGCACCTGTAAGCTTGCAAAGCCGTTTTCGATTGACAGGATCGAGGGGAGACTGACTATCTGTGTTGACAAATGGTTGGCAGTTGGGCGGATGGCCCACTGCATGTTCCAAAACGGTGTTGCATTTTGAGAAGGCCTACGATACGATGCACGGGTGTTTCCAGCGAGAGTAGTGAACACGCTGTCATGAATCCAGAGTGTAATGCCCCCTGAGCTTGACGCCAAACGTCTCAACCCGTTGAATTAAGCTTCACACACTGCACACCGACGTTTCCCGTATTTCTCCACCTCTGGTGGTCTACATGTGTCACAGGTAGTTTTGGTTACTTCGTCGCATGTGTTTCATGATTCACTGCAACTGTCGTAGCGATCGACACTGGTCCGTCTGTGGGATGGCTTTTTCCCCACGCCTTTCGTTCGATGGCACGGACCATCGGTGTTGATCGCTCAGCAATGTACGCGCTGTGTTTGTGAAGAAGGACTCATTCGTTTTCATTTCGTGCAGCTGTCCCAGCGAGCTTCCAGCGTCTGCGTACCGCCAACCCCGTTGGTGGGGGCCAGTTCCTTCGCTTGCTGAGAGAAAGCTGTCATGTCCATTTTTTTTTCGAATGCACACACCGGGATGGCCGTCATCAACCCCGATTTTTCCTGCTACGACATTCCCCAGATACCACGCCCCCCCCCCCCGCCCGCCAACCCGTCTCCAGTCTACACGAAGAAGAGGTCAGCGCAAGAAGACCCAACAGCAGCAGCTGCAGCTGCAGCAGGAAGAGCACCCAGTGCTGGGATGCTTGGTGGCCGACCTCAAGTACAAGCGCGTGTACGTGTCGTCCTTGGAGGCCCTGGAGAAGGTGCGGGTGTGGGAGGAGGCGCGGACTCTGCGGCCGGTGCACGCGGCCGAGATCTTCGAGGGCAAGGCGATCGAGGCGCAGAAGCTCGAGGTCAGGCGGGTCAAGGAGGACGGCAAAGAAGAGAAGGACGAGAATCTGGTATGTTCAGATGCTATGCAATTTGTTGTGCACGGATGAATGCCTGCTTGTTTGTGTTTGGTTGGCTGTAGATGTGTTTGTTGGTCGGCTTGATGTTTGCCCGTGCTGCACAACAACGTTTGATTTGCTGTGCTCGGGGACGTATTTTACTGGCTCGTTTGCTTTCTGCGTTCGCGCGTGGCAGTCCTTCTCTTGCACGTTTCTGCTGTATTTTGTTGCCGCGTGTAGAACCTGCTTGTTAACGTTGCGGGCAGCCCGTTGCTTGTTGTTGGTCTCTCGTATTATTTACTCCTCCTTCTGGGCAATGCTGTCGTTGGAACAAGCCTTTGACGTGTTTGATGCAGTCGCCCCGCGTCTAGAGCACAAACGAGTTGATGTGCCTGATTTCGCTTCGCTTAGACCCTTTTCGCTCGATCGGATTTTGGTGTGCCTCGAAACCAGCATAGTCGCGTAAACCTCTGGCCGACCATTGAACAGACGTCAGTACCAGTGCGGTTGAAACAGAAAGTGCTTCTAAAAGGCGTTGTGTGTGTGCGCATTTTGCCCATTCTTTGCGAGACAGGTGGCGAAGGGCATGCCTGGAGTGATATCTCTCTACCGACGGCCGCTCTTGCCGGTAGGTTGTGTTAACGCATCGCTGGGGACGGCGGCCTAAGCTGTCCTTCCGCTGGTTTTCCGTGCGGTTATGCGGGTGGTGCTGGTGTCTTGTTTTGTTGTGTCATGTCTTTGTACAGATCAAATCTCGTCGTTGGAACGACGTGGTTGTGGTCGTGGTACAAGGCAAGGCCCACCGTCGTTACTGGCACGGAATACCGAGCTTCCGTCCCGTTGCCGTTGAGTACCACGTTATATGAACACCTCACCAAGAAGCCTAACGGACCTACGGCGTTAGCAACACCATCCCAGGCACGTCACCCCCCGGTACACTTATGTTACAGCTGCGGCGGTGCCCCCTCTGTCGCTTAGTGTATACCTACCCCATGTACAACTGTTCCCTTTTTGTCTCAGCCTTTGCTACCGCCGCCGCTGCCACGGGAAGCTGACGAAGAGAAATCCATGACGCATGTTCACCGCTGTTGTCTTTTTTTTCTCTGCCGTCGCTGCCGCCGCCGCTGCCACGGGAAGCTGACGAAGAGAAATCAGCAGTACGTCTTGGGGGTCGTCGATGGGCAGCACCGCCTACGGGCGCTGAAGATGCTGGCGGACGCGAAGATGTGGGACCACTCGGAGCGGAACGTGGTGGTAGAGGTGTTCGACGCCAAGGACGAGAGGGACATCGAAGAGCTGTACGCGGAAATCAATAGGCGAGAGAGAAGAGAGCCCTACTGTACCCTTCCGCCGCAGTGAATTTAGGCACCTCTAGCAGTGAATGGGAGGATATGAGCAGAGGAGTGGCGCTCCCGTCTGGCGTTGGAGCAGTCGTTTCTCACCGTTGGTGTAACTGTACACAACAGTCGGCATGGCATTTCCTCAACCACCCAGGTGTGCTGTGAGTGCAACTGTTTTTGAGGAGTAGGAGTGAAAAGGGCAGCGGCGGTTTTAGTGGAACGTACTTGAGTATCGATAAGTAGTTGTTGTTGTAGAAAAGTACCTTACCAAAGAGGCCTGCTCGGCTATGCGGATCAAACTACGCCCCGTGATTCACTGCAATTGGTTGGACTTTGTTAAGGCTCTCCTTACAATCAAGCCCGCACCAGAGGCTTCACGGAAGACAAGATCAATTGCTGGTATAGCCAGTGGCTTGGCGCGTGGAAAAAGAAACGAGAATGACCGTTGGTTGATTCTGATCGATGCCACGGGGGAACCTAGGTACCCTCGCTTTAGCCAACAAGCCATGATGGTAGGCGTAGGGCATGAGGTAGAATAGGACATAACAGCAGTGAGGACTGGAAAATGCTGCTCTGGCAGTGTCCTGTTCATGGGTGTGCAGCAGCAGCATGAGGGGGGGGAAACCACCCGCTTCACAACGTTCGCGGCTCCTCGCTCAACGCACAACACATGATGGAAAATTGTGGCCGTGACACAGCAGCAAGCTTGGAGGTGTACATGATTGCGTGTCTTACTCGAATTGTTTGTGCATGTCCCTCTCGAGTCTGCCATCCCCGCGTTGCAAAACGCTGCCGACCCTCTGCCTTTTGGAACACACCAAAACGTGCTGATGGTAACACCGTTTGCCAACCCGTGTTTTGTGCGTTCCGCGTTTTGTCACTCTTCTTTTTTTTCTTGTATTTGTCCCGGCCAGGGCGGAGCCGGTTCAAATCGATCTAGACATACCAGGGCCGCAAGAGGTGTACAAGTGCGCCGAGGAGGTTGTCCTTCACTTGTACAAGGTAAGGGGGTCCCAACAAACAGGTTGATGATTTGCGGAGCCCCGCCCTGGCAAAAAAGTGGTGAACACTACATGCAACACCGCGTAGGATACTCAACCTTGGGTTATCGCATCGCTCCCAACAGCGGTGGCATGCTCGGAAGTTCCTTTTCGCGAAACGAACGGGAGTCGCACACGAAGAGGCTGAAAACATTCTAGTCTTGTTTCCTTGGTTTTGGTTGTGTTCGCTGAGCTGATCCTGTTTAGTGCTCTACCGCCGAAGTGTTACTGCACAACAGTAAATCTGTGGTGGCGAGGACGGGGCGGGTGCTGCTCTAGGGCGAGTGCGGCACACTCTTGGGGGCTGCAATTGTCTGCGTTCCCCTGAGGACCAATGCAATAAACAAACTCGATCCCGTCATCCTGTCTGTAGAACAGCTCGTACTTGCCACTAACGAGGATTTCACGCACATGGAGGAATCAAGAGGTGTGGTTCAACCCTGGCCGGAAGAGGGACATTCGTTAGTTGTTAAAGGGATTTGTTTGTGAACGGTGGGGTTTTGCACCGTTCCAAGACGGCGGCAGACTGCCTCTGCTATGGCGACTGATCGTTTCCAGTCGGCGTCGTGTTGTTCGGCATCCGAACGTCGGTCGCCATTCGTGTGTATCGATTTTTTTGTAGTATTTCACGTACTGAGGGCGAATCGTGACAGCCTTTTGAACTCTCCCTTGTTTTTCGCTTGTTCGTTACGATTTTTCTCCCTCTTTTGGTGACGATGAACATCAATGGCCTTTGGCCACGGCGCGCCTTCTCCACCACGACCACGCCCAGCAATTCCGGCCCATGTTTGGGGGCAAGAGGGTCCGCCCGCCGACCCTGAACGCCATTGTCTTCCGTGAGAACGTGAGGGAAAACGCACCGTGCTTTGGGTTTTGTTTTGGTGTGTTTGATTCGCGTTTGGTTGGCTCGCTTCGCTCGGCATTGGCTTCCTTATTTGCTTGGGGGGGTGGGGGGGGGGTAGCGCCTGCTGTTTTCTCGCAGCGAAGATTGTGGGTTCGAGTTGGCGTCCTTGACAGGGATATGTCTTGCGCAATAGTGCTAGCGCGTCTCCCTTGTTCCTCGCGGTCGACTTTCACGACAAACGTCTAAGTAGGAGACATCGATCGAGGCCCTCGCTGGCTGATAGGCGGCGTCGCCTGGTTCTTCCGCCACGTAGAGCATCGAAAATACCCACGGGCCGGTCTCTAGATCGCGACCTGCCGGTCCTACCGGTTCAACCGTACTGTAACCTGCTCTTGTCGCTGAACCTGACTGGTACGGCGCGGCGTGACCCAGCTGCCGGAAGGTTTGCTCCGCATGTCCGTGCTTCCCCATTGACTTTCCGCCGTATGTACGCCGTAAAACGCTTAGGCCAACCTCAAACACCGACGCCAACGCCAGTTGGTGGGTAAAAGGCGTTATTTTCCGACACAAACTTACCGGCCTCACCCTCGCGACTGCCTCTCACCCTCTGTATACGAAAACCGGGACGCTTGCTTGTCCCAATCTTTTTTTTTTTTGCGGCTCAGTTGATAAGAACCGGGTTGATCGAGCGGCACGAGCTGTTCACCCCCCACCTTCTCCTCGACTTCCTGCTGAGGGTGAACGAGATGATGTCCAGGCGGGACGTGCAGACGTGGGCGCTCATGGTCGGCGACGAGGAGGGCTGCTATGTGAGCGGCCACGGCAGCACTAGTATTTTGGAATTTTTTGGTAGATGTGTTCAATAAGTCGCGCCGACTTCGGTCGTTTTGCAGGCGCTATATACCTACCTTGACTTCTTCGTTTGGCAGTTCCAACGCGGGGTCACATTAAAAGACCCCCCCCGCATTGCGTGCCTTAACTCGTTCCTTGTCCCTTGCGGCGTGTTGTGTAAGACAAAGCTCAACTCTTGTCGCCGAGTGCACGCGTTGTAAGGGAAGCGCCTGCTTGCGCTGACTCTGTGTCATCGCGCAATGTGCATGTTGCAAACCTCGCGTAGTCTTTAATCAGCAAGAACATCCCCTCCGAAGAATGCCACGCCCAACCTGCTCAACCTCTTGTTTTAGGAGTCCCTGCTAGTGCGCGGTTCGTCACCTGCGGCCGGCGAGGCTGTCAGTTTTCCATGTTCGATTCGTGAAAAATATGCACTTGTAGATATCATGGTCAAGGGTTTGCTAGACAGAAGCTTTCGGGGTTGGCGCTCGGTAAATGGCACATCAAAACGGTGTGGTCAGTCTGGCGTCTCGAGTTCTCTTCTCGAAAACACATGGCCCCGTGTTGGCGACCGCGACGCAGTACCAGAACTCGTGAAGCCAAATCCCCCATCCACTCTCGACTGGACTACTGCTGTCTTGAGCAGATGGAAAATGAATAGGAAAGGGGACGATAAGTGGTAAACGGTCACAATGGCTAACGTAAATCAACACCACATGAGTGCCCCCCCCCCCCCCACCCCCCCCCAACTTTTTTTTTAACCCCCCCTTTTCCCTTTCTTTTTTTTCCTCCCTTTCCCTTTCCTACCCCCCCCCCCCCCAACTAAAAAAAAAAAACCCCATTTATTAAACCCCCCCAAAAAACCAAACACCCCAACTTTTACCCTTCCAAAAAAACCAAATTCATTCTTCTTTTAAACAAATAACTCACCAAAAAAAATTCCCCTTATTTTTTTCCCCCCCCCCCCCCCCCTATTATCAACATCCTCCCCCCCCTTTTTCGGGTTTTTTTTTTTTTTCCTTTTTTATTTTTTCCCCTTTTTTTTCCTTTTTTTTTTTTTTTTTTTTTTTCCCCAAAAAACAACGGTTTTTTAACTTTTTTTTTTTGTTTTGAAAAACTTTTTTTTTTCCATTTTCCCCTTTTTCCTTTTTTTGAAGAATTTTTTTTGGAAAAGCCGTTTTTTTTTTTCTTTTCCAACCCTTTTTTTTTCTGTGGGGGGAGGAGGTCAATTTCTTTTCTTTTTTTTTTTTTGTGTACCCCCCCCGGCCCCTTTGTGTTTTGTCCCTCCCCCCCCGCCCCCCATTTTTTTATTTTCTTATTTTCGGGTTGTTTTTTTTTTCCACAACGCGGTTTTTTTTTTTGGCCGTTTCCCCCCTTTTAACCCCCTTCCCCCTTTTTTTTCCCCCTTTTTTTGGAAAATTTTTTTTTTTTTTTTTTTTCAGGGTTTTTTCCCCTTTGGGTTTCTTTTTTTTTTTTTTGGCTTTCTTTTTGGGGCCCCCTTTTGTTTCCACCCTTTTTTGGGCTTTCGGGGGGGGGGGCCCTTTTTTTTTTTTGGTTTTTTAAATTTAAAGGGGGGTTGAAGGGAAGGTTTCCCCCCCCCCCCCCTTTTTTAGAAAGAGCCACCCCGGCCCCCCCCCCTTTTAGTTTTTTGCGTTTTTCCCAGGGGGGGGGGGGGCGGCGGTGGGCTTCGGAATTCAAAATGGCCCAAAACCAAGAAAAAGAGAGAGACGGGGGGGGGGGGGGAGGGGGCGCGGAGAGAGACCACACAGACACAATCATGTCACCGAGTGGGGGGGCACGCGGTTCCAAGGGTGATAAAGCACGAAAACTTTGTTTGTTCGAATCCAAATCGCGCTTGGTCTCGCAACCCACGTATCCGAACGCTTGCCCCGGCCGCTACACGTCCATATCTTCGTCACGGGCCATATCACCCTACAGTACACTAAATATTCGACAATACTGCAGAACGAGCCACCACTTTAGAACCTGTTTTTTTGCCGAGGATTCTGTTTTTGTCTATGGGGTACTGCACTGTGCCCCTGACGGCGACTATGTAAGTGTTGTGTGCCCTTCTTGACTGAGAACCTGTTCTTGTTGCGGACAAGGTCCTACAGCAGTAGGTTATGTTAGGCTCCAAGTTGCGGCCAAGTTCTTACTGCTTTCTACACCGTTGACGGCGTGTCGCAGGCGTGGTGTGCTGGTTGTCGGCCGCAAACGCCCTGATCTCCCTGCGGATGGGGCTGTGGACGAACAGTCTTCTGCTGTTTGACGCCGAGTCGAAGCTGGTCGGCCAGAAGCGGTCAACCTTCATCCCGGCCCCTGCGTCGTTCCGGGAGTGGTTCGGCCAAAACGACGACAACAGCAGCCAGCCCTAGCACAAGCAACGACCACATTATCACCGCTGGCAGAAAAATCCCGAAGCTTGGGAGGGCTTCGTGTGATCGATGGCTGTTCTTGACAGCTTGTTGGCGTTTGCTGCAGCGCTCGCAGGATGATGTTTGCCCCAGTGTGCTCACGGGAGGGTCCTGTAGACAACAATAATGGCCCGGAAGAGAGACGGCATGTGTGTGTGGTGTCCAGCTCAACGCGGAGTTTTCCGGAGGAGCAAGGGTGATGTTGCGAGTGGTGGTGGTGATGGTGATGGTGACGACAAGAAGGCCAACACGACGATATAAAGGCTGCCTTCTCTTTGCTCTCACCTACTGCATGTCCTTACCGTCTCCGGGGAGAATATGGTATGTAAAGAGGCTTTCGATTTTGCAGGGAGAGAAAATTCAAGCATGTTTGACATTGGGGGACGGACGACTTAGCATCGTAGGTCCAAGGGCGTGCCGCTGTTGTTGAGCGCACAGCAGTAGTTGTTGATCGAGAGAGGCGCGATGAATGGCTGCGCTGGGCACCCTGCGCCGCACACGCGACACTTTCGTCCGTCATCATGGACAGGCTTTACACCTACCTCCCTTTCTCGTCGAATGTGTTGGTGTGCATAATACAGACCCCACGCTACACGTGACCGCGGCAGAGCCCTCTCTCTCAAGCCTTCATTTTTTTTTGTCACTATTGACTTATAGGGTGGGGCGTACTGACTCAAGCAACGTTTTGTCTGGCCGTTGTTCTGGGGGAGGAACATACATCCCTGGTAGACTAAGGTAACTGTTAGTGTGAGGAGGAGCAGATTCCGCTGGGGATTGGAAGGCAGTCGCCGAATGGAACACGTGCAATCTCATGGATCTTGTCATGGCGGATGTGGGTGGGCGTCTTGTTTTTTTTGTTGCGTGGAAAGAAGAGCTCTCCGTCTAATAGAACGCCCCATGGGCGGTGTGGGGCTGGCGGTACGTTCAGCCTTGCTTACAACCTGGAAAGCTTCCCCCGCAAGCCTGTTAGTGCGACGGGTTCGCGGCATGGTCGCGTAGTGTTGTTGTTGTTGTTGTTGTCTTCACATTAAAAAAAAAAGTGTACAGTAATTTATTAATGTTGACTGCTGTGGTGGTGGCATACGTTTACAGTGTAGTGTAGTTTAGTTTGCGTCTCGAGTGAGTCTGGCCGCCGGCCAATGAACACGGCGGGGGGGGGTCCCAACTCAGACGGCATTCGACGTGGGGGGGGGGGGGGGGGGGGGGTTTTTTTTTTTTTTGT
>FN649747.1:2026827-2042290 GCA_000310025.1 Ectocarpus siliculosus
CCACCCACGGAAGCCACCCCCCCCCCCCCCCCCCCCCCCCCCAGGGTGGTTATTTTTTTCTGACAGTTGAAGCGCGTTCGTTCCCCACAAGCAGTCCCTCAAAGGCGCGCGTTCGGTTCGCATGGCCCTTCCCCGAGGCGTGCAGGCATCCGGTCATCTCTCTTCTGCTGTGTACTTACGAAGTCCCGGATCCCTATCGCCGCCAGTCTTCGATGGAGCAAGTACGCGCACTCGCGACGACGGAACAACCAGCCGCTGCTGTGTCCCGCATCTCCGTAACTAACTCCCTTGGCCGTAGTTCTCCAACAATGAACGTGCTGGAAGGACGGCGGCGCGTTTCCGTCTAAACCTTACACCTTAGCGTAGTCCACCTTGCCCTCGAGCTTCTTGTTTTCCGCGATCTTCCGCACCGCCTTCATGAAGTCCTCCTGCGTACGTATCGGCACAGCACCGTTCGAACAGAAAGAAGCTTCGATCATCAGCAACTACGCTACTATAGCGGGAATCTACTCCTGTCACGTGGTGCGGGGCGCTGGGCTACAACATCGTCACTGCCAGGGTGACGCTTGTCTCTGCAAGGAGATGAAAATCCGCGGGCGTCTACACCATGGTAGACAGACGACTCACCCTCAAGAAAGCGAGTTCAACCTCCTGGAAAATTCATCTCACACAGATGAGCAACTCTCACAAAAGCGGAATCAACCAATCACCTCTAGCACGTAGTCTCGGTCGGCCCTAATCGCGAACAGCCCGGCCTCAGTGCCCACGTTCCGGAGATCCGCACCGTTGAACCCGTCGGCAAGCTGCAAGTCGGGGGTTGTCCCAAGAGGCCAAACGGCAGGCAAAGCATTGATTGGTGACAAAAATGCCGGCGAGGTGACAGAAGTAGCGGTCGACGGGCGCGGCAAAAATCTACATGAGCGACTGTAGAATGGATGACAGAGAGAGCCAAAACAAACGGGAATCTAACCGCGCGACAAACACATTAGCGACTGCCTGTACGTTTTTTGCGAAAGGGTCGTGTCAAGAAGCGGGTATGGAATTGGGCGTACACACCCATGACAGCGCGCCACACCGCTAGTCTGACGCTTGCTTCGTCCGAGGTATGAACAATAACCCAGGCAGAACAGGCGGACGTTCGAATTTTCGCCTCTTCACTTCCGAGTCTACGAAGCATGCCCCTCTCCCTCTTGCTCACCTTCACTACCGACTCGAAGTCTATCTCTCCTCGCTTCGTGATGGACGCCGAGTGGATCTTGATGATGTCCAGCCTCGAGGTCTCGTTCGGGAGGGGGATCTCGATCTTGCGGTCCAACCGGCCGGGGCGCAGGAGAGCAGGGTCGAGGATATCTGCGAAAGGGGTAAAAAACGCAGACACGCACAGCGAGCAAGCAAGAAACAAGCCAGAAACAAAAACTCACACACGTCATCACAGCATCACAGCATCCATCCATCACGCGCGATCAACCAATCAAGCCAGACAGTCGAGCAAAGCAAGGAAGCAATCAGGCCAAGCAACTTCAATAGCGGACAGCGGTTGTGGTCGTCGGGGAGGCATCTTTTTCTTCCACCCTTGTCACCAATGGGGCACGCAAAATTGCCCTCGTGTCGTGCTGCACAGCGCAGTACAGTCAGCTGCCGCATTTCTCGATGACCTGCGCCGCTGGCCGGCGCGCTCCACTGCTGTGCTTCCTTTCTCTGCTCCGTAGGCTCAGAAGTTAACATGCCGTCTAAATCTAAATCTGTCTGCCTGTCTCTCTCGACTCGACGGTAGCTTGGCTCTCGGGGTCACTCGTTGCGGTTACCATGCTTGTGCATCTTGTTCCCGCTTCCGCCGACACCGTTCTTTTATTCATCACCGGGCAACAGACGACGGCACGATGATCGATTGCATCGAACCAGTCCACCGCTGCTGCTGCTGCTGCTGCTGCTGTTGCTTCTCCCCTTGAATAAAAAAAAGCAACGATAGACCACGAACGAATGAAAACTACACCGAGAACAGAAAAATCACGGCTTCAAGTAACCAACTGAGGGGCCTGGTTCTGTCGGACTTATGCTTGCCTGGCCGGTTGGTGGCCATGACCATCTTGACCTGCCCAAGGTCCTCGAAACCGTCCAGCTGATTCAGCAGCTCCATCAGCGTGCGCTGGATCTCCCTGCAGGTAGGAGAGAGTTTACCAGACAGATTTTCACGGGTTGGTCAGCAAAAAAAAAAAACGCCAGACAACAGGTGCTTGGCGCATGGCATGCTAAGCAATAAGCCGGTAGAGAAGGGTAGCCACGACTACGCACGAAGGCGCTACACCGGCGCCACTAGCTCTTGACAAGGAGACGTTGCCTGCACCAACGATCTCGAGGTGGTACCGTGCGCGGGCAAGCTGAGAGAGGTCGTTTCTTCTTGCAACCCGACCGTGCGTTCGACAAACACAACCTGCAGTGCCGAGTGGCGCCGCTCTACTCGAACGTCTCACTCTGCCGATGGCACACACAAGCTTCTTCAAAAATCAGCCAAATGTTTTCTGGCAAGTTTTGTCGGGAAAGAAAATCGCCCCCGTCTCACCGCGCTCGTTAGTGTTTCGTGTGGGGTATCGTTGATGTTCAGGGAAGCATGCACATAAGTTGCAGGCGCAAGCATCGTTGGACCCGCACCTATCAGCCGATGTCCCCTCCGAGAAACGGCTCCCCCCGATGGCATCGATCTCGTCCATGAAAATCACGCACGGTTGATGGTCCTGTATTTATTGTATTGAACGATGCAAACACGGCCAACCAGCCACCACAGGGTCAGGAGCGCCAAACAGGGCATGACGCTGCTGCGGCAAGGAAGCCGCGGCAAGGCGAGCAAAGGACGCCAACGACGACGACGAGGGGTTGCACAAAACAGGCATCCTAACCCACTCCACGAATACAATGTAGCGACAAGAGCGCTAAGTGTACATGGCGTCTTAACAGTTCTGTCGCCAGCCCAGCCAGGAGCTTCGTTAGGGCGCTATCTGTCACATCTCTGGCGCTACGAGACCGGCCAAATGGAGAGACGCGGAGCGGGCGTGCCAGCAGAAGGTCGGCCGTCAAGCTAATCGAGAGGGAGGGTGGGCGCTGCTACATTAGATGCGTGTGCCTCTGGCGCAATCATCACTCATGAGCCGCACATCCTGCCAACGCCAGGGAAAATTCTTGCGATACTCCGAGGAGCTATGCTTTTTTCCACAACTCAGATGGAGCCCGACACACTTTCGGAGCCCCGATCATCTATACCTACCTTGCGTAGACTAAACTCAGCTATGCTGTAGAATTACACGCTGTTAACTCTTGCACTGCCAGCTGAGCTGACGTGCAACCCAAGGAGCGGCGGCCGCCGCCTGCTGCTTGCTCACCTTTGCGTACCCGAACATCTCGCGAACCACGCGGGCACTCTCCCCGATATACTTGTCCACGATCGCCGAGGCCACCACCTGAATAACCAAGACACAGCAACGGTTAACAAAATCATCCAGGAGCGCGCGGACATGCATCAGCAGCGCTTCTTTTTCCCACGCGCACGCGGCTGCCTCTGACGGGCGGATACGGGATAGGAGTAGGTAAGGCAGGAGACAGAACCGAGCTAGAAAAACGTAGGGAGCGACTACTATACGACGGCGACATCACAATGGCGGCGACTCGTAATGACAACAGAAGCACCAGCAACCGCAACGCAAACAACCACACATGCATCGAAATCCTTGCATGTGGGTACCGCAGTCACACCTTCTTCAGCCCCCAAAAATTCACTCCCAAGGCTTTTAGCGGTACCTTGACGGGCGAACACCGGTTCACAACTATTGAGAGCATGAGGCAGACAGCTTGGATGTGCCATCCGTGTCACGCGATTACCGTCCTTCTCTAGCAGGGCGGTTGGCCATACTATCGGCCTTAATACAGGGTACTACCACTGCTGCTGTTTCCAATCACCTTGAGGAAGGTCGCGTTGATGTTGGACGCCAGCGCCCTCGCTAGCAGAGTCTTGCCCGTCCCGGGAGGTCCATACAACAGCACTCCCTACAACACGAAAAGCACAAAAACACAAAAAAAGTTTGCATACCACACGAGATCGTGGCACTTAGAAGCGTTTCCCGATTTTAGGCGCACTGAGTTCTGACGACAGTTTATTGGTGAGCCGGATAGCGCGGTCGATGCTAAGCTCAACAAGCACACACTTTTGCTTCCACGCATGCACGCACGAGGGACGCGTGGTCTCTTCCTTTAGTGTAGCCCAACGGGACGACGTAGCGCTTCAGACAAAGAGAAGCTGGGGTGGGTCGGTCTATGGCTCCCACGACGGCAAACACCTTGGTGGGCACATGAGCAAAGCTCTGATGGATGGACCCACACTAACCCGTGGGTGACGTTTTCGATTTTGATTGCATACCCTCAGTCCTTGCATGAGGCCCTGATTCTCTGAGTGGTTAAACTCTCGCCGACATATTTGCAGATCTAGAAGGGGGGGCCGCTACATATGTAGGTATGCAACATGTTGTAACATCTTCGTGTTCATGTCAGTGAACCAGCCTGTACGCAGTGACTAAACCAGCGCTACGTTGTTCGTTACCTTGGGAGGCTTGATCCCAACGCGGATGAAGAGCTCGGGGTTGGTGAGGGGCAGCTCGATTACCTCTCGCAGCTCTCGGATCTGCTCTCCCAGGCCTCCGATCTCGCTGAAGCTGATCCCCCCGGGGTCTTCGTTGAGCATGTGGAACACGGTGGGGTCCACCTGTGTGCCCCAACAAAAAGCCGGATCAAGGCAAAAAAATGAATAAAAAAAAAAAGTGAAAACGGTCGCGTTGTACATAGAGGGCCGCCGGAAGAAGGGTTTCCACGGGCAAAATCGGAAAAAACCGAGAGTTGGCTGAGGACGCTCTTGGCTAATAGCGACGGGGTGATGACGAGAGAGCCCAATGCATGCACGAAGGCAGTGCAAGTCGAAGGCCTCAATCGAACCAACAGCGAAACACCAGGCAGCAGCAACGGTGAGCCCACGTCAGGGCAGTGAGACTATTCTTTCATGAGAGAAACTGTCTGTTGTACTGCACATGGAGCGAGCGCTGCCTCTCTCTGCCAGTGCCCTCGCCGCTCCGGGGACAATATCTGGACCGGGGTGATACGCGTATACTCGAGCCTAAACAGCAGTGACGCCGCTGCAAACTGAAAATCAATTGCACAAGCCACGGAGCTACGCCTGATCAGCTGCGAGGTTCGCGTCGCCGAGTAAAGAAAAAAAACAACTGCCCCATTCGAACGACTGCTGTCTGTTTTTACGACATGAATAATGAGAAACACCACGACCATGACTACCACGGTAGCATCAGCAATGAACACTACCATGGCCACGAGCTGGTGCTATCGGTCGTCGTCGTCGTCGTCGTCGTCGTCGTCGTCGTCGTCATATTCTTCGCTGTTCATGCCGTCAACAACAGACAGTTTGTAATGGGGCAGCGCTATCTTTTGTAGGTAGTCGTAGCAGCAGCAGCAGCAGCAGCAGCTTGCTATCCACCAACTACCCAGAGCGCGGTCACCCGTTCCGGTACCCCCCCCTCCCGTCCAGCAAGCAAGCCACACCTATCGCACCTACCCAACACCAGACCCACCTCTCGTGGCAGCTTCCGCATGATGGTGAGCGTGGTCATGTCGAGAGAGACGCGGGTGCTGGGCTTGAGCGCGGCCTTGTCGAGCTTGCTGCGGCAACCCACGACGTACCGCGGCCCGCTGGACGCCTTGACGATGAACCGGTCGTCATCGAGCTGCTTCAACACATCGCCGATAATTTGTCCCACGCTCTGTTGTGAAAAAAGGACCACACCCAAGATGATCGTCAAGCAAGACAACCGGAGGGGAGGGGGGCGACTAGCAAGGTCAGCCACAACTGGAGGGCAGCCTGTGGGATGCATATTCCACGGGGTACCGGAGGTGTAAGGCGCACGACAAAAGTTTGCCGGAGGGCGAAACACGGTCAGTGAACTGGTCGGTGCTTGCCTAGATACGCTATTTCGTACCATATGGGAGATGACAAGAAGGAATCAGCCTGGACATGCCGGGGAATGAAGTGCTATCCCACCAATCCCCACCGCCAACGGCCGCAAGGCAGACAGCCTCTTACCCCAGTCAACTTCGTAGAGAGGGGAGAGAGAACACGGCCGTACTTGCTGTCCACGTGGCCGAAACGACCAGAATGGCGACACCGCACCCCCACACACCGCGACCACGCAACATTCTTAACGCACCTGGAGTGCCTTGTTAACGCACCTGGAGTGCCTTGAGGTCGTCCTCCGTCTTGTTGTACTCCTTCACGAGGTCCCTAGTCTCCGTTCTAAGGGTCTTTACACGCGTCTCCATCTCGCGGTGCTCCCTCACCTTTTCCCACCCAGTCCACGCCCAAAGGGAGGGGGGGGGCGGGGGAGGCCGGGCTCAATAGCAAGAACGAGAATCTCTGCGTGGTGCGCGCTTGTTGGCATGTACAAGTTCGGCTCTCACATGGGATTTTCCATCCAAACCGATGGTGGGCTATTGGGGGAACTGTTGATGTCGCACGATTGATTGCATTTTCGCCAGCTACTGCCGAGTTGATAGGCCGCACAAGCTATATCCCGAACAAACCGAACGGCCTGAGCGACCGACATACACGCCGAATCCAGCACACCTCGAGAAGGATGCATTGCATTGCATTGCGATGCACTGCAAGGAGAGCCCCCACATACGTGACATACCAGGCAGATGGGGTTTTGCCAACCAAACGGTTGGGGGGCGTCGGGGTCACTCAGAAGTCACAACAAAACACAGGAAGATGCGTCTGCGGGGCTCCCTTACGACGAGTCCACGAGTCCACCAGGTGTGTCCGGTATCAGCCTATGCGTAGGTACATGTGCAAGAGTTTGTTTTCTACGCACTGCATTTCCTGCTCAGCACCAACATTCTTTGCAAGCAGCTGTGCATGACAATATACGCGGCGTGGGTGCCTTGCTGTGCTACTCTCAAATATCCTACCATGAGGCATGCGCAAGATAAGACTAGCTTGCGCCTACTTGTACTTTGTGGGGACGAGCAGAAGACTCTCTCATGTCATCTGTACCGGGAGATGAGACATTTACTCCAGGATGACTGCTGAAGACACATCGAGAAGTTTTTGACAAATGATAGGTTGTGCATTTTGCATGGACAAGCTGCGCCTGATGAACAGAAGCGGCGCCTCAAGTGCGGTGCGGACACTCGACAGGGTGCTATGTGCCATATGCTACGAGCAGCCCGGAGGGAGGCTTGAAAACAGGCGTTCGCAGGTGACAGCAACGAACAATCGAGAACAAGACACTGCAACGGGGGAGCACACCAGTTCCTGCTTCACCTTTTTTCGGTACTGCTCCAGCACCTGGAGTCTTTCCGCTTCATCGCCCTCCCCAGACATACTTCAGGCCTTCTTCCCTATCACCCCTTTCGCTGTGTTCGGAAGAGCTCTGTACCCCCCCGAATACAGATTTCCAGCCGACGGGAGTGCTCTCTCAACGCCCCTTGTCTGCCTACGGCGGGAGATCTCGTGACAGATCAGCAGAAAAGCGCGGTGTGCTTCTGGGGAGCAACGCGCGCAAAATCAAGCACAACTCGAGGCAAGTTGATCGTCTCTCCTCGTGTCTGTTGCTCGGTCCGTTGCGTCTTGTGCTCGGCTCTTGCCTTCTCTCGGCCTCGCTCGCTTGCTTCCGCCGCAAGGGGTCCCGCAAAATATATACAGGTCCATGGGAATACCATCGTCGGGTGCTCCGGTTGTGTCGGTGACATCACCAGTTCCGGTCTTTCCGCACACCGCACACAGGGCAGTCGGTCAGTCAGCCACACAAGCCCGTCTTCATCAGCTGGACGCGCCGTACTTGAAGATGGGAACAATGAAGGTTTTCTTGGAGAACATCCGCAGCATGGCGCGGAGCCCTACGCAATACAACCGGACTCAGCAGGAGAGAATAGTAAGAGATGTTATTTATGCAACGTGATTTTGGAACAAGCAGCGGAGTTCGTAGCAAACAACGCACTTGCTGCTGCACCGCTTCAACCGCCAGAGAGCTTACTCCCGTTGTGAATCTTGAGGCTTTCCCGGAGCTCTGAAGCTCTTCGTTCGTCGTGAGAGTTCACTAAGTCGTGAACCGTTGGTACCGGCTTCACGCCCCGCCGTATGTGCCCCTTGCTGCCTTGCTGTGATGTGTGTCCTTTCGAACCCCGAACACCCAGCATTCCGTATCCAGAGGTGGAGCGGTGTTTCATTGACACCATACTTGTTGTCTTAGTACTGCTGTGGTAGATATTTCGTGTAACAACATGCGAACTTTCAACGATAGAATTACCCCAGACCACCAGTGCTTGTTCCTCTCTCACCACACGCGCCCGGGGCTGCCGTAGCCCTGCAACCATGCACCGGCCTTGTTGTATTTCGGACCCGATGATTTCATCCTAGATCGACTCTGGCCCCTTAGTCTGTCGATACATACCCCGTAAAGTATCCCGAAAAATTGTTCGCTTTTTTTGATCTTTTTCTTTCATGTCAGTCACTTCGGAATCAAGCTCTCCTATAGATTTACCAGTGATTTGCTCGTAGTCTAGTCTACGATCACGTCCTTGCCTGCTAAACCTAAAAACCAATGAATGAAAATTCAAACACCCCCATAATATGTACACTCAAGTTTGAAAGCATAGGAACTTGAAACAGGACAACACAGCAGTAGTCATGCAGCCACTGCAACAGAAAAGGTCGAAGGGTCGAAGGGCCTGTTGGCCTGGACTGTTGAAGAGCCGCCTGAGCGCGGGGTTTCTTTTTTCTCGTCATTATCGTACGCTTCCAACTTCTATTTCTCCGAACCAATCTCGGTGCTACTGCATGCATGTGCTTCCCGACGCTGTGTGCTGCGCTCAGGCCTCTCAGGAAGCTGAGTTTGAAGCTGCGGTTGCCGCCTCCCTCGTCGAAGCTGGTGGTTCTGGCTTTCCGGTGCTGCCTGCATCAGGTAAGATCTAGATTGTTCTGTGAGAGCAACGGCGGTATTTTCGAGCATCGGATCAGGTTGATTTGTGGCTTGTATGCTGCATCTAAACATAGAGTGGAGAGAGAGAGAGATAGAGAGAGATTCGGAGGGCCTGGACAGAAGAGTGCAAATATGTTACGGCACTACTCCGAAAGTCATCGCCATCGCCACTACCGCCACCACCACCGACAATGTTGTAACCACAACAGCTTTTGTTTTATTTAGTCCTACAACTGTGCCTAATGTCAAGTGCGGCATAATATCTGCTGTACAACAACGTTGCGAGCAGTTGCTCATGTGTTGTTGTTGTTGTTGTTGTTGTTGTTGTTGTTGTTGTTGTTTTTCTTCACATTAAACTCGTGTCAGTTGCTAATCCCAAAATCTAGCAAAGACTCGGCCCGTGGTCACAAAAATGCTAAAGCCATCAGAAGATCTAAAGAACACGCACACTATTAGCATGAAAAGGGTACACAAGCCCGAGGAGGTACACCTACATGTGTTGGCAAATGGCGAATGGGACAGAAAGAACACGGGCACTTTGTTTGATCGTGCTGTATGTAGGCTGTAGATTGATGTGTTGGAAGCGAAATGTGAGAGTTGAGAACCGCACCCAAAAACATGTGGGAGGCAGTATTCCCGTAAGCGGCGAAGAGATCGCACCGTCTCTACTAGACCGACTTCCAATTCCCAACTGCTTCTTCTCAACCAAGTGGGTGCGAAGTGCTATGTATGATAAGAGCCCGATAATTCCAGCCAGCAAATTTCACGGTATGTTGCTAGTCCTCGATAATTCTACCGAAAGCCTTCGACGAGATGCCCCCAAAACCAACATTTTTGGTGGTGGCACAAGCTTGGTTTTGGAACAGTCGAGCTTTCACAATCGTGCATGCCGTAGTCGTTTGACCATTGACCTCGCATCCCTACAAAGCCGGGACGGAGCACGCCGGGTTCTCACCGGACCAGGCTCTCACATCACCAAGCGCGAAGCGCCGTGAGGTATTTGGCGAGTCGCATGAAGGGTGCGCTGCCATCCTGCTAAGGGTGTTCGGCATCTTGTGCTTACTTCCTTGCGTACGGATGACAGCTGCGTATGACTTAATTTATTTTCTGGTGCTTTCACTTCCAGAGACAGCAGTTATGAGCACTGTGTAACTGCCTCGAGGAAGCTTGACCATTTTAACACAACGTGGTGCGATCATCCCCCGTTGCGCGGAGTGAGGTTTCTCGACCCCGCACAACATGATCTACTCGACCACCATTATGGTTACCGCCAAAAAAAAAACCAGAGGTAAAAAAAAAAGACGGTAACCTGGTTGCCGAGTTCACGAAGTGAATTGGCTTGTTTTACAACGTCGTTGCCAATCGACGAAAACCCAATCCCGATGGCAAACACCGAGTGGGGGGCTTGTTTTACAACGTCGTTGCCAAGTGACGAAAACCCAAACCCCGATGGCAAACACCGGGAGGGGGGGGGGGGGGAGCATCTCTTCGCCTTTTACGGTTACCCAACGACTGACTGAGACAGGGAAGAGGGAATGTTGTTCCTGCGGAGGAACGGACGCGGAAAAACATTAGTATACGAATCGGAAGATAAATAAAAAAAATTACTATACACGACGCGGTTGACGCACAACCACACAACCCTTACACTTCTCATGTTTTGTACAATGTCTTCCCAAAAACAAACGATACTCACCATGAAAAAATATCAAACCACACACACATCTTGAAAAAACTGGCCTGGTACTTCTACCTTTTACCTCTATTCACACCCGTGCCGGTCCAACAGACGCTGATTGCCTTTCGTGGCCGCAGGCAAACCACGCCCGAAAGGGTTTATACACACTTTTCGGATGTACCACAACACACTTTTCCGCAACACACAAAAAAGAGGTCGTGTGTATTTTCTAAACACAAAAGACATGGCAGTCGGACGTCGTCCGCCATACGTGGAATAAAGGAATGAAGGGCCCATCGCTCCCGCTCTGCACACACACACGCGATTCCAAACAAGATAAAACGAACAAAAGAGAACACAAGCCGGTCTTTTCGAGCAAGTGGGGCGGAACCTCCTGACCTCTTGGCTCTAGCCAAGCACGGGCGTACGCTTTTTTTTTTTTCTCAATATGATTCCATCTCTATCCCAGAAAAGAGTCCACGGTAGGTTAGCAATGAACTCACAGCGGCAGCGGAGACTACCTGTATTTATACGGTGTCTCGCGCAGCACACGGCGATATCCCCCCTGTGGGGAACAGTCTCAACAAGACAGTAGTCATGTTAACACATTCAGAGGGAGGAACGGAATAAGGTGGAAAGCTGCTCCGACAGCGGATAGCTTGCCACGAGTGTGCTAAGGCAAGTACATAGATAGGTTGACGCATGGACTATTGTGTAGCGTTTAAAAGCGGGTTTTGATGGTCGCAGATTTCAACCCCGGGTAAGGGAGTCGATGTATTCTAGATACGCAGACCTTTCACTAGGAAGAATAAGTATAAACACATAAAGACTATCGTACCCGTTCGAGATATAACCATAGTCGAACGGGGTGTGTTGGAGTTTTCAGCGAGTGGAGGGACACCGGCTAGACCTTTGATTTTTTGAAATACGCATGGTGACAGCGGGATTGTCGGAGAGTCAGTCGGTATCGCCCGTGAAACACCTCGCCGATCTCGCTCTCCCCCCCCCCCCCCCCCGCCCGGTCTTCGTGCAAAACGTTTCCGCACGTACGTACAGTATGTGTGTCGAAGCTGGAAGCTTTCTGATTTGTTCGTTGCTTGCTCTTGCTGAGCTCTTCCGTTGTGTATCCCGATATGTCTGTTGTTCATGCTGTACGTATGTAGTGCGCTCACGAAAGCTGCTCCGAGAGCTGACTGCCATGTGCCGCGTCCGTTGCCGTGTTTCTTGACTAAAGCTAACGCTGCTACTGCCTCTGCTGCGCTCTTGCTTCGTGCTGTGGCCTATGTGCTCGCTGCCGTCAATATTATCCTGCGTTCCCGGTTCTCCTTTGATTGGTCCGGGTGCAGGCGGCGCCGGCGCCGGCAGTGCGCAAGGCGACGAGGCCGCCGCCATCGCCGCCGCCATCGGAGCCTCGCTCGACATGCACGAGGCCGCTGCTGCTGGCTCTCAGGGCAACGGCGCCAGCAGCAGCAGCAGCAGCAGCAGCGGCGGCGGCGGCGGCGGTCGCGGCGGTCGCGGCAAGAAGGGCGGCGCCCACCCCGACCCAGCGCCGTTCGCGGGAGGCTTCGACGGCACCCACGGCTCCCAAGACTTGGCATTTCTGAGCGACCTCCCGTTGCTCCCACCCGCCCCCGCTCCCGCCCAGACAGGCAGGGGTGGTGGCGGTGGCGGTGCTGCTGCTGCTGCTGATGCTGCTGGTGGTGGGGAGGGCGTACGGAAAGGCCGGGGCGCGTGGAGCGGGGGCGCCATGTTTGGTGAGTGCATGGCGTTCATCTGTCTGTGCGCAGCTTGTTTCATCATTTGCTGTTGCGGTTTTGTGCCGTTGCGAGTTTCTTCCCCTTAGACCCGGTATGGCCTCTACCCACTGTCTCCACAAACGGCGGCAACTGTGGCAGCGGCGGCAGCAGTAGGGGCCACAACAGCAAAGGACTCCTGGCTCGTGCCTCGCCCCTCGCATTTCCACCTCTCTTTTCTCTTGCCAACTCACAAACGTGACTTGTCGACGACACTAGTAATGGTACCAATTGTCCGTTTTATTTGTCTGTCTTGTCCTTATCAAGACTCTCTAATCCGATACGTAAGCATACACAAACATGCGCAACCCTTCGTCGGCAGGGGGATCGTTGGTGCCGCGCCAGCCACGGGCCCCCTCCTCCGGTAGAGGGCGAACGGTCGAGGACGAAGCGCTGGCCAGGCGCCTGCAGGAGCAGTGGCTCTTAGAGAATGCTGCGGACCGCGGCGGCGGCGGTTTCGGGGGGCAGGTAAGAAGAAGACCCGAAAAATTATTTTTTTCCCTCAAAGCTACATTGCGCTGCTGTTAATAGTTGTGTCGCTCACGATCTCTTCCCACCCAGCGGCGGTGTGTTGTAGGTAGGAACTGGCGGTAACGGGAACGCAAACGGGAGCTGTCCTGTCCTGTTCTGTGCAGGTGGTGCCCGAGTCTCGATGTTGGCGCGAATGGAGGGTCTGCGGGGGGACCCTTCGTGGGCAGGCTAGTGGAGAGTAGTAGTAGAGAGAGAGAGAGAGAGAGAGAGAGAGAGAGGGAGGCAAAGAGAGAGCGAGCGATGCTTGCTTCTCACGTGGGCGGGTTCAACTGGGAAGACGGCGCGCGCAGTTGGTGCCCTTTCATGGCCCCCTCCCTGTCTTCTTGTCTTCCCCACCACCTCTTGGATTTCCAACGTCAATTGTGATAGGCATACGCTCTTTGCGATTGTTTGTTATCAATCTCGAGACGTGTCTCACATGCTAATTCTTGGCATGCGATGCGAATGCTCTTCTTTCTGTCCTCGAGTTTGGTATGCCGCGGGGTGTGTGTGTCTGAAATGGCCCTTTTATCTTGACCCTTCTACAAGACATTTATTCTTGCCCGCTAAATCCCCCCCCTCCCTACCCCCGGGAATGCTATCGACAGTGGCCAGGCGGCGGGATCGGTCGCATATCGGGGAAACGCCCTTCCGCGCCGGGTGTGCGCATTTGCGCGGGCTGCTCGATGCCGATAACCGACGCTGTGTTTCGCCAGGGTGCCATGGGGGAGAGTTTCCACATGGGCTGCATGCCGGGAGGAGAGTCGCCCCTTCCCGCCTGCAAGGTGGGCTGCTGTTGTTATACCAGTGGTGTCCGTAGTAGTAGCAGTAATAGTAATAGTAGTACTATAAGTAGAAGCCGTCGTTGGTGGCGATGTTGTCGCCGACTTTTCCTTTGTGGAGAACATCATTTTCAACCTAAGGCACTCCATTAACCCCGCGGCACTTCGGAGGTTAGCTTGTTACTCCGAGTCCAAATGTACATGATCTTGGTACAAGCAGTAACGGGTTCGGTGTCGCTGTTGCTGTTGTTGTCGTTGTTGTTGCTGCTGCTACTGTTGTTATTGTTGTTGTCCTAGTCGTCGTCGTGGTTGTTCTTGCTGTCGGATATGTTGTTTTTGCCGTTATGCCCTTGAGAAAACCGGTACCCTTGCTCCCTAAACATGATCAGGTGTGCCATGAAAGGCTGCCTGCCCAAGACGGGCGGGTCCACTTCTACCGCCACAACTTCTTCCACGAAGTGTACTGTCCATGGCATCACGACAGGTGCTGATGTTGTTTCCTGCTGCAGCTGCTGCTGCTGCCGCTGCTGTTGAAATCCTCCGCCGGTCCCCCCACCCTCACATCTCGTGGCCCACGCGCCACGTTGATGATTGGACAAGCAAGTATGTGAAGCTTTTCATGACGAATCGACACGGTCCTCATCTGCGGTTGTTGTTGTTGTTGTTGTCCTTCGCGCACCTCCCCCCCGCTGTCACAGCTCGCCACGGTGCTGCAGCTGCATGCGGCTGGAGCCCATGCCACATCCACCAGGAAAAGGCGGGGAGGGACCGTTCGCAGAGCTGTCGGACGGCCGAATGCTGTGCATGGCGTGCGCACAGGTACATATTGCATGCTTCCGACGGGGGGGCGTAGTCATGTAAAACGCATGCCGTAGTCGTTAGACCGTTGACCTCGCGTTCCTACAATGCCGGGACGGAGAGATGTGCAGGGTTTTCGCCGGCCCAGGCTACGTGGCACAGGGGTGGACCAGAAGTTGGCCATCGACCTTGCTTGGGGGACGACGTTAGAGGTCACCCTAGCGAAAACCGCGCCCATGTCGTTCTGTTTGGAACGCTCCCTCCCTCGGCAGCGCACGTGGGTGTATCATATTTAAGAGCTACTTCCCGTCATTTGGAAAACGATGTCATCCAAGCGATCAAACCCGCGACATCTCCAAATCAATCCTGGCAAGGATGCATTCACTACTGTACAATGCGAAGAGACTAAACTAAAGGTGCGATAATTACGTTGGCCGGAAAAATGAAGACCTAGTTTTGGGGCGGGGGATACACGTAGGCTTTATTGACCATTTCTTCGAGACATGTACCCTACCCTCTCCCGGTTCCGCCGACAACCCGTTAGACATACAAACATGCTCTGTTTCGCCTGTCTGTGCAGGCATGCGAGGCATTCTCAAGGCTACATGCCTCTGTCTTGGCTTTGCAGTGCATGCGAGACAGTCCTAGTCAAGGCCATGGACGGAAAATCATGTACATTGGTGACGACCCCCCCTCCCCCCCCCCTAAACCGGTCCGTCTCGAAAGGGACGCGTGGTCAATGGTCAAATGACTACGGCAAGCAACAAATGAGTACGCCCCCCCCCCCCCCCCCCCCGGGGGGGGGTAAACCCTTTGGTGGTGGGTTTTTTTAAAAGGGGGGGGGGGCCCCCCCCAAGGGGGCCCGGGGGTTTTAGG
>FN649747.1:2042390-2053477 GCA_000310025.1 Ectocarpus siliculosus
AAAAAAATTTTTTTTTTTTCCCTTTTGGGGGGGCTTGGGGGGCCTTTTTAAAGGCCCCACCCTTTTTTTTGGGTTTCCCAGGCCATGGGAAAATTTCTTTTTAAGGCCCAGGGGGGAAAAAATATTACCTTGGGGGGGGCCCCCCCCCCCCCCCCCCCAAAACCGTTCCTTTTTAAAAGGGGGGGGGGGCCAAGGGTAAAAAAATTCCGCCAACCAAAAAAAAGAACCACCCCCCCCCCCCCCCCCCCGGGTTTGTGTATACCCTTGCGGTGATGTGTTTTTCAGACGGCGGTGGTGGACTCCTCCGAGGGGGCCCCGGCGTTTCAGGAGGTGTGCACGTTCTTCGAGAAGGTGCTGAACTTGCCGGTGTCCAACGAGATGCGGGGATCTCCGGTCCTGGTTGTGGTGAGTTGTTGCCTTTGGAAACTGTCGTGTCGCCGGCGTCGTGTTCGTTGTGGAATGGTCGGTGTTAAATGTTGTTGATGATGAAATGAAAAAGTGAAAATATGCAGCGCTCTCTCGCTTTCCCTTTGTTGTACCACGGTGTGCCCCAACGACTGCACCTTTTTCTTTTGTTGTGTCAAGGGGAGGAAAGGCCAAGGTTCCTTACCCCTTCCGCCTGCACTGATGAGCAGCACCGCGGGTGAGGCGTGGGGGTGGTAACCGGGCAGAGCTGTTTAACACGTACCACATGTTGAGCGTAGCGTACAACAACGCACCAAAACCGTAACAACAACGCACCAAAACCGTAACAACAAGAACGGCGACAACGCCAACGGCAGCAGCGGCTGCTGCTGCAGCAGAAGTAGCAGCAGCAACAGCAGAAACAACGGTAAGGGACCACGTCTTGAAACTTAACCCGGTTTTCCTCCCCCTACTCTCGACCTCCTGCTCTTGCGCTCCCTCTCCCTCCCTCCCTCCCTCCCTCTCTCCCCTTTCTCTCCCCCCCTCTTTCTGTCTGTCTGTCTGTCTCTGTCTCTCTCTCCCTCTCTCTCTCTCTGTCTCTCTCTCTGTCTGTCTATCTTGGTCTCTTCTCTTTCTCGCAGGACTCCCCCACTCTGAACGAACAGACGCATCTGGACCAGAAGCACGGCGCCGGTTCAGAGAAGGGCATGCCTACCACGAGAGGGCTAACTCTGTCAGAGGTGCTTTTGAATCCGAAATCCTAACCGTCGGTGTCTCTCTTGTTTACCTAGCTTCGCCATCGTGCTTTGTACGAGTCTGGTTGTTATCGTTGTTGATGATGACATTTACTTAAGCTCATGTTGTTGTGCATGACCATGTTGATGGTGTTGATTCTGTTGTGTTGTTTCATGTCCCAACGGTGAGAAAGAAAACAAATTTCCGACTGAAGTTGTTGTTGTTGCTGCTGCTGCTGCTGCTGCTGCTGCTGTAGTTGTTGTCGTCGTTATTTCGTCGCTTTATCGCGTTGCTGTTTCGGACTCAGATATGGCACATGATTCGTCCAACAACCCCCATTTTTCTTCCCGACACCCGCGCGGCCCAGGCGCCGAAACGGAGGCACGCTCTCACGTGTAGTAGATCTTTGGCACTTTTATCCGCGCGATATAGATCATACATCCCCGTGGGCAACGGAGACGAGAGGGTATCGCTACCACAGGCGTGGTTTTGTTTTGCGACCGCGCACACGATGCTTACGAAGGGCATGAGGTGCCTTGCGCGGTGAAGGGCAGGGGGTGTCCTTGTCACCTGCCGGTGCAAGGTCCCTCACAGGAGCCGTCCGCGATTTTCGCCCATCGTTGCGCCGTGTGTTTGTTTTTCGGAAAAAATTCGCCTGAAACCTTCCTCATATCCTTCATCTGTTGCTGTCGGTCAAGCACCTTGCGCATGAGGAGGCGTAGGCGTCGGCGATTGGTTTACTGGGGAGAACGCAGGAACTACAAGTAGTAACAAGTAGTGCAACATACATTAGATCTGGACTGCGTTCGACGAAGGTCATCTTCGCCGGTGCTCTTCGCTATAAGGGGGAAAGCGAAAGCACGTTCCTGGCTCGCTCTCCGGCGATCGGTCTGAAGTTCAAATGCTCGCCATCTCATGCGGAATACCAAAACGCGACAGACACGTGTCGTGTTTCCAGCCGATGTATGTGTGTGTGTGTATGTGTTCATTATTAGTATCGACCCCGCTACTCGGCTGACCGATGAAATGGCGTCAGTCTCGGTGCGGTTGAAAACGGAAAACACTTCTAGTTGCCGTTAACTGGGACCCCGTGAGGGGGCGGCATGGGGTGTGTGTGCGTATGTGTGTGTATTTTTTTACATACTGTACCCTGGCCTCCCACCTCTGGCTTGAATTCCTTTTCATCCAGGTGGCAACGGTGATGCACATGGCCCCCGGGGCGATGCATTTCGACGCCAAGCAAGGCCGCTTCGTCGTCGGCCCTCGCAGCCAGGTGAGCCAACGCATCGCACCGATTTGCTGCGCGATCTTTGCCCCCCATCGCCGCCCACCACTAAAGTGTACCGCTGGAGAATCGACAGCCATTCGTATCCGGTTTTGGGCGGAGAGATAAAATACCCCAAACCACTTCTGCAACTTTTTCCTGCTGTGCTCCCGAGTAAAAATGACACAGCAGTGCACTCCGAAATTACAACTTTCTTTTCAATGGTTGCTGCGTGCACCTTTTCTCTCTTCATTTCAATCGTTGACGTTACTGGTGTCTTGGCGGTGCTGCTCAAACCGCCCCACGCATCTCCATCTGCCAACACCGACTGTGCACTACCCTCCCACAATCGCAGGCAAGCTGTACGGAATGACTCAGCTTTCGTATGGGGACGAAAGGCCGGCCCTGACCACCGAAGAAAAGTTATTCCCACACCAGAATACATCTATCCGCGGTTGCAGATGACGTTTAACACCGAAACGTGTACCCCCTTTTCACGTTGGCGCGACCGACGTTTCGTCTCATACCGCCTCGCGGCGAGCAGCGACCGACCAAGACAGGCTGGAACCGAACCATCTCACAGACACGCACACACACGCGCATTTCTGCCGCCACCTAACTCGTCCGTCGCCCGTGCGGTGTCTTCCAAGCCGCACTCGGCGCACGGAATGAATGCATGCATGCATGCTACAGGTTAATACCGTATCATTCATTAATTCAGTCATTCATACATTGATACATTCATGCCATTCATTCGTTTCTTTTAAATAGGTTAATCTGGGCGAGCGAAGGGCCGTGACGGCCATCCTGGTGCTGTGCGGCCTCCCGTACGCGTCCTTCAGCGCTATCCTGGCCCACGAGGCCACGCACGCCTACCTCAAGCTCGACCCCTCCTTCTCGTCTCGACTACCGTCGCAGGTGGGGGTGCATGGAACTGTTTTGTGTTTGTTGTTCGTGCTTAGGAGGGTGACGCACACGCGCATATATATTTTTTCGCCTCTTGGGACAGATAGATACCGATTAGCCCTCTTTTTTAGGACCGCCTCTCGTTTTTGTGGGGAGGCGTTTTTTGTATGTCCTCCCTTGTGGCGGGCGGGCTGCTGGTCAAGCGCTTGGTGTTACGGGAGGCGCTTGTTTGTCGTCCGTACACGGCAAAGCCGGCTGCTGTTGTTGTCCATATATATTTTTAAGGAATGTTCTGACTTCTCTTCGGCTACATGCCCAGTACCTTCGTTTCATGGGCGGTGCTGAGCGTTTCACCCCCTAGCGAACACATGTGGGGTACGGGTACAACACGTTGTTAGTGTGCTTCCTCCAATCGCCCACGCTCCCTGAAACCATAGACACGCACTCCCTAATGATGCCTTTTCCGGCCACTTTTTGCGGCTCCCCTGACATGCGTCACAGCACAGACAGCCCCCCTATTCGCATGCGCAAGAACATTTTTTCGGGCACGACACAGAACCAACCACAACCCGTTACTCTCATCATCAGCGAAAGGCACCGAACAAGCTGCTCGAGCACTAGGCATTAACAACGCTGCCACGAACGGTCGCAGGTAGAAGAAGGCATCTGCCAGTTGGTCTCCCTGCTGTGGCTCGAGCACCTCGGGGGCAGGGGCACCGGCGACGAGGAGGTGCGGCAGCGCAGGCGACGGGGTCCCCGCCACGGAGCCCCCCCCTCCAATGAGGAGCTCCGCCAGTACTTCGTCCACCAAATCAAGACCGACACTTCGGTCGTGTACGGCGACGGTTTCAGGAAGGCGAAGGCGGTGTACGACGCCGTTGGCTTGGAGTCCCTGCTGGACCACGTGAAACGCTACGATAGCTTCCCGGCGATTTGACCTTCCTTTTCTTTTTTCATCTTGCTTCCTCGTGATGGCACCAACATCTTGTCACCTTCTAGCAGTACCCATACAAGGCTGGTTTTGATTTGGTTCATGACTGTGCTTTTGGTCAGAAGGGCGTGCAGTTTTTCGTTTTCCGTGTGCGTCGGAAAGTGTGTGTGCCCCCCCCCCCCACCGCGCGCGCGTTTTGTGTGTGTAACCGCGTGAGAGTACTAACGCGCAGCTGGACTCTGCCTTGTTGTACCTTACGCATGTTCTACCTGTAGTTGTTTTGGTCACCCTGTTGCCTGGGTGACCTGGATAGAGTGCACACGATTGTAGCTGTTTTTATGTTGTTTTTTTATGACCCCTTGTTGCATACCTGTAATTGTTTTTGCCACCCTGTTGCTTGGGTGACCTGGATAGAGTGCACACGAAACACTCCCCGATGATTAAATGGAACTCGCGGAACCGGCCCAAAATAACCGCTACTGGTCTGCGTGCAACTCATCTCGACACGGTTTTTCACCATCAGTATTTTGGGGGAGGGCGCGGGACGAGCGGGTGCTACATTATCATCATTGTTGACGGTGACAGAAGATGGTGTGCCCCCTGGAAAAAACGTTGAGGCGTGCATGTGAGAGACATGGACGGAATTCATCAGAGGACAGATTTAGTTCGAGCGTGGATACGGAGCGGCGGATAAAGTCTTGAGCGTAGAGAGACGGTTGACAAGGGTGAAATACGGTCTCGCCAGCCGCCTCCCCGGGTATGGACGCTGATGAGCCAAGCTGCTCGTATGTTAGTAGTAGCTCGCTTGAGATGAGCTGAGGAGTGGAGGACGGAAGAGTGGGTTGTTCTTGTTGGTGCAGAGCAGTGGATTTTGTGGTTTTTTCTTGCGGCTTTTTTTGTCTTTGTTGTGGGTGCTTGTCTCTTTTTTTTTGTTCTGGGCGCCGGGTCTACGCCCCTCGGTGTTTGGTTTTCGCACACAACATGGCATCATGGTCGCACAGGAACAAGACCGGAAAATTTGCCTTCTTTTCCCCGACGTTCGAACAAGGCGAGAACCAATACGCGCGGGTTGGAGGCTTAGTCTACAGCTTGGGGGAGACACAGTATGTATGTTGTGCGAGTGCATGTAATGAGAGCCGATCAGTTGCTGAGCGTGCCGCAACCCCGAAAGAAAAAGGTGTTCTTAGCCACACAACAGCAGTGGAAGCTCTGCCGTTGGTCTGGTGTGCCGACCAGGAAGTGGCAAGTGCCTTTGTGGTTGTAGTCGGCGATTCCTGTGACGGCGTGGGTGACGGTAAATCTAGACTGTTGTGATTACATGTGAAATGGGGCCCTCCCTCTATTGACGTGTTCATGTCTGCGTGTCTTTATTTTTAGCATCGGCCGCGCGCCAACCGGCTGACGAATGAAAATACGTCAGTCTCAGCGCGGCTGAAAACAGAGAGCGATTCTAAGCGCTATAAGTACGTGCGGCTCGTTGTTGTGCTCTTGGTGGCGCGGTACGCATGCATGCATGCATATGGATTTCTTGGCCGCCGCTCGTTGAACCACCACGCCTCAAACCATGCCTCTGTTGCTCGAGGCCCGACAATTTCGTGTTTTTGCTACTGTTTGGATGTATGTGTATCTTTCTGTTTTCACGTTTCCCACGCCTTGGTTGTTCGTGATTTCGCACGGAGATTGTTATCTGTCTTGTCTGCAGCAGTGGGCCGAGTACGCACCCTCACGATTTTTCATTCCCTTGTTTTTTTCGTGCCTTGTTTCGTTGTACCTTAAAGGCTGTCTCTGTGTAGGGAGTAGTAGATGGTGCATGGTGTATGCATTTTTTCGGCATTGGGTCCGAGAATGTCTTAGGTTGAGCCGCGGGTGTCAACCGCGAGCTCCCCCCCCCGTGTTGGCCATCATTTTGTCCTTCCTTGACTAGTGTTTTGACTATATGCACCGTGGAGGGAGACGTGAGCATGTGTCTCAGCCATTGTTTCTGACTTCCCCTGGCAGGCGTGTTCGCCGTGGGTTAGGGGTGTGTGTTTGGGCGGCTCTCGCAGCTCTGCGTAAAGAGTGAAAAGAAGCGCCAGATTGTGCCCCAGGTGTCACTTGACATCAGGGTTTGTTTTCTGTACTACTGTAGCTTGAAGTGGTATTTGTTTGTTCGGACAATGGTGATTATTATCGTGTGTAATTTATTGCTCCTCTGCTGTATTGCGTTTTTGATTGCTCGATGGCGCAGAAAGAGAGAAAGATTAAGATTGATGACAATATTTCACCCGGTTTCATATACCATGCATGCATGGTGTTCTGAGAAAAATACCTTCGAAATGCCATACACGTCACAGCAGTACAAGACGAACTGCAAGGGAAATCATCGCTTTCACCGATCGATGCTGCCGGATAAAAAGATGGAGAGAAGGAACGTGGAATGAAATTGATGCTACAGTATTGTAGTACGTGTGTACAGTAGGGTGAGAACCTGACGTTTCTGCTTGATGACCTTCTATTTACATGCGATCCAAGGAGCAAGACTATGGTTGATGCGTGTACGGGGGGCTTTTGAGTCCACAGTAAAATGACGGTCGCCTCTGGCCGAGTCACATTTTGACTACGTGTACACTCCCTCACCCCCTCAAAGAGCGACGGCCACAACAACAGCGAAAGCGGTGGCGCCCCCCCCAACGAAAACGGACGTACGTGTGTATGCCGCACTGATCTGCTGCTGCTGTTGTTCCTTTCCGGAACAAGGCTTAAGGCTTTTCCTGGGAGAACTGTTTTTGTGGTCGAAGACGACTTTCTTCAGGGAAGGAGCCAAGTTTCGTACTACAAGTATTTCCGATGGATTCACTTCGCGCTGGGGTCGATGATCGAGGGAATTTCGTTTTCGGTCTCCTTTGACCTCGAAACGGTGTTAGTTGTTGCGTTGCTGGCAATGAGATCGATATTGTAGTTACGATTGTTTCCTCTCGGCAGGACGGCAAAGAGAAGACCAACCGTGGGGGGCCGGGTGTCATGTTCAGTACGGAGAGAGACCCGAATGCATAATTTCGTCTTTCCTTGACCCCATCCGACCCCTCGCACGATTGGCGTCATGACCCGACGACATACGAGTACGGGTGTCTGTTTATTGTTGTGCTAATAACATGTTCCCCGGTGGATTCACCTCGATAGACAACCTTGTGAACGTCCTTTCAAAAGAACAAAAAATCATATATATATCCCCTGTATACGGTAGTGTAACTACTGCACGCTTCTCGAACCAAGCATATGAGCCTGCTGGCCCCAACCTTTTAGTTAGTACTGACGCCCCTCTATTTTGTGGCTACATACGCTTGAAAGTCATAATAACGTGCGCCTCCTCGCCGATTCTGGTACACGTAGCAGTACGCCAGTCTCCCCGATACACCCGACCCCAGCTGGCCGGTAGTGCTACTTACACAAGAGCACACGCTTCGCGAGCCCAATGCAGCCTGCTTGCTGCATACCAAACCGTACAACTGACGCCTGTAGCTATCATACATACGCTTGAAAGTCATAATAACGTGCCCCTCCTCACCGAAACTGGTACATTAGCAGTACGCCTCCGCAACGACACAAACGAATTTCATTCACGCGTTCCCGCCGAAGCACACCACGATGCTGAACCACACCTACCCAGAGCAAAAAAGATGTGTTGTAGACTAGTGCTCCGAGACACACGGAGAAATGAAGGGAATAACAAAAAACAACACTACATTGTATCCTCCAGTAGTGTTGGCGTACCCAACAAGAGAAAAACCTCTTGTGACTGCACAGTGTCAGTGCTCCCCTCTACTGTAGATGATGAATAGGGCACCGCATAAAAAACACCACCAAAAGTGCGAGAGTACGCCATCTCCCACGGGCGCGAAATCACTTGCCATCCCGCGGCCATGCCAACGACACGTCACGCGCCAATCAAAGCTCGCAAAGAAAAACAGACAACCAGCCGGTTTGACTCGCCGCGAGGAAGCACACACCAATCGTCTCATCAGAAAGCCTCAGAAAATCAATCGCGGGCAAACGCACCGTGCCCCCCCCCCCCCTCCCCCCTCGCCCATATCGGGCAGTTTTTTTTTACGGTGTGTCACAAAGCAACATCCAAGAGCAACAAGCTACGAACCAAGAGTTGTGGACACATCACAGGAGGATAGGACTGAAAGACTGAAAAAAACAAAGGCGCAAGAAACACTATCATCATCTACACTTATCTACAACCCACGGTGTCCTCGTGCCAGCGACTGTTGTGGCGCACTTAAGACAAATCGATGTATTCTGAAAGAGAAAGTAAATTAGAAGATGGAGGAGAAAACGTAGACGAAGTTGGAGCTATTGTAACAGACAAGGTAATATCTCCGTATTAATCAGGCTACAGGCCCGTCTCACTTGTACAGACATAATGACCAATGTCTGTGGAGTCGATATCCTTGGATCAGCCAAGCAGTGCCACGGCTCTAGGAGGCAAGTTCCCGATACCCAACAGCAGTCACAAAGCATCCTCACAAACTAGATATCAGAATACCAGGTCCAGCACTCACAGTCACGGTGATTTGTAAGGGATTCGCACGTGGTGGGCAAAGGCCAAGGGCATGGCTCAATCTTATCTTTCGCTTCAAGGGCGGTGTTGAGTAAACACCTGTTGTGTGATGGTTCGGGGCAACCGCCGTGGAAGAGGCGGTTGCCCCCAGGGGGTCAGGGGACACGTATCCCAAACCCCTCCAGCAGCCTGAATCGGGGAGGCGTAATGGTCTGCCAGAACCCCCGATTACATGAGCCTGCGCCCTCCGGGAAACCCGCCAGCATAGCGAGATGTCCATCATTGTTCTTAGGAACCCGTGGGAAATGCCGGCCGGAACGCAATATGCAGCCCCGAAAAGAAATGACTGATGTATCTTCACTCGGCGTACCACCCCCACATGAACACGCCTTCGAGTCGGACCTCGAGCCCGTTCTCGACGACGTGGAGGGAGTACATGGTGCTGACGGGGGCACCGTCGCCATTGCCTTTGCTGTCGTCGTCGTCGTCGCTTCTGGCCTTGTTGTCGGTCTTGCCGTTGCCCTTGCCGCGGCGGCCGAGACGCCCGAAGACGTCCTTGATCTTCTTGACCGGCTTTGACTTGGCCACCTTCCTCTGCAGCCAGCTCTCCTTCTTCTTGGTCCACATGGGGTTTCTTTTCTGCACGACGACGAGATCACCGACGGTCACCAGCTGGGCAAGTAGGCAGCGATGCAATGGAGCAAAAAGGATAGCTGTAAGCACGATGATCAAAGAACATGTCATGAAGCATGGACTAGGCACAATGCACTACACGGACGTAACAGAAAGAGGGCGTTGTTTTCTGGTAACCAGGAGGACTTGGTCAAAAGGCAAAATGAAAAACACACACGGACGATGAACAGCAGTGTGGGCCATGTTTACTGTAGTTCATGTCCTGCCGAACACTTGGGCCTGCAGTACGCTTGGAAGATACGGTAGGTAAAGCAAAGGGCGAGATATTGCCAAGTGAATCAAGACGACAAACACCGGGCCTTCGTGTCGGAATAGAACCTATGCAGGCAGTAAGAAAGGTGATGGGGTTGGTAGAACGTCCTTCGACGAATCACGATACACACACAGAATGGCATTTCTCTTACGCACGCTAAATCAACCGCAGTAATCTACGCACGCAGATGGTGTTGGTGTTTCATGTTCAAATCGGTGCCACGTGCTTTCTGGCCGTGAAGCCCGACGTACACCTACAGTAGAGTTCGAGGCCAAACAAAAACGCTTCGGCTGTCCTCTGACGATAGACCAATGGGATCACCCTGTGGGATCACCCAATCACCCATCGCACCTTCCCACCAAACGCTGTTGCATTGTCTTCCTGCTCAGTACACCCAACTCACCACGTCCCCGGTGTTGGTGACCTTCAGAGCCACGTCGTCTCCCCAATACCTCCTCGCCTCGTCACCCCAATATCTCGTCACAGTGGCGGGAACGGCCTTGGCCTTGGCCTTGGTCTTGCCGCGACCGCTGGTGCTGGTGCTGGTGCTGGTGCTGGAGGCATCTTGACCGGCGTGTTCCTGCTTCGGGTCGCTGGAGTGGACTGCTGTTCAAGATCGAGTTTCGTCGGGAAAAGAGGCAAACACTAAACAAAGCCCGCCGAAACACGCCATCTAGCGATAATGTGTGAAAGGTCTCTATCGTAGAGAGGAGCGTGGACCTCTGTGTGCCAGCGAATCTGAGAAGTCGGGGCCCTCCGCGCAGCTCACGATGGCAGCAATGTTTGGCAGCTGGAGAATGGAAACATGAACAGGGTAGGTAGGTGTTGTTCTACTGGAGAGATCGGCGGCAACGCGCACGTCAAGGCACGACGAGCTCTTGACGACATCACCTACTCCCATACCCTATCTAGAAAACCTCCCTACCCGGAAACGGCGACTTTCGAGAGATGGATGCACTTGACGTGCCTGTACATGTACCAATTGACAACTCAGGTGCCTGGGATAAATCAAACACTTTTCTCCCTTCGGGGGGGGGGGAGACGCGTTCCTTGGAGGTATCTGTACCTGCGGTCGTCGGGTCTGCCTGCTGCTGCGGCATCGTTGTCTTCTCCGCCTCCTTCTCCTCCTCTTCCTCTTTCTCCATCTGAAGGTCCCTCTCCCTCTTCTTCGCGCGAAGCAGCTCGTCGAAGCCCCTCGCACATTTCTCCAGGTCGACTTCCATGTCCGTGGCCGTCTCTTTCTGCCACACCCTTAGCCTCTCCGAGCGCGCCATCATGTGGAGAACCTTGTCGTCGGTGGCCTGGCCCGAGTCGGCAAGGGCCAGGATCTTCAACTCCAAGCCCGGGTCCCCCCCGT
>FN649747.1:2061806-2088554 GCA_000310025.1 Ectocarpus siliculosus
TTGACCTTTTTAACAAAAGGGGGTGCTTTCTTCCCCCCTTTGTGGGGAGGGGGGGTTTTCCCCCCCCCACAACATGTTTTTTTGGCCCCCCATTCCAGCGGGGGGGGTTATTCCCCATTTGGGAGGGGGGGGGGGGGGGGGGTGTACTCATAGTCGTGCATGCCGTAGTCGTTTGACCATTGACCTCGCATCCCTACAAAGCCGGGACGGAGCACGCCGGGTTCTCACCGGACCAGGCTCTCACATCACCAAGCGCGAAGCGCCGTGAGGTATTTGGCGAGTCGCATGAAGGGTGAGCTGCCATCCTGCTAAGGGTGTTCGGCATCTTGTGCTTACTTCCTTGCGTACGGATGACAGCTACGTATGACTTAATTTATTTTCTGGTGCTTTCACTTCCAGAGACAGTTGTAAGCACTGTGTAACTGCCTCGAGGAAGCTTGACCATTTTAACACAACGTGGTGCGATCATCCCCCGTTGCGCGGAGTGAGGTTTCTCCACCCCGTACAACATGATCTACTCGACCACCATTATGGTTACCGCCAAAAAAAAAACCGAGGTAAAAAAAAAAACGGTAACCTGGTTGCCGAGTTCACGAAGTGAATTGGCTTGTTTTACAACGTCGTTGCCAAGCGACGAAAACCCCATCCCGATGGCAAACACCGAGTGGGGGGCTTGTTTTACAACGTCGTTGCCAAGCGACGAAAACCCAAACCCCGATGGCAAACACCGGGGGGGGGGGGGGGGGGGAAGAAAGTGTGCATGGGCGGGCTATACCACAAAACAGCAGGGAGAAGGGGGGGGCATCCAGCACAACCGGCAACATTCAATCTCTGTTAGACCACAACATGGAGGGGACGGAAGATACCGGGAGGGTTACAAAAAAATGAAAATGATAAAAATGTAATTGCGGGGAAACCGAACAAAGCTTTCATCATCAGGGTATGGCAATGGATAGAGCGACCTTAGGGTCATGCTGTGGGGAAAACACTCCCACCAAAAGGTCGACAACGTTTCGCTCAGTCTCATTCTCTCCCTCGACGCTGTGCCTATCATGATAGAGAATGCTGACACCATCCCATCCCATCCCATCCCATCCCACAGGCCGACGACGACGGCAGGCACCAAGAATAAGAACAAAACTACTGTAGACACACCGACCATCACCAACACCGCCAACAACCCTCACAACAACAACAGCAGCAGCAGCAGCAGCAGCAGCAGCAGCAGCAGCAGCAGCAGCAGCAGCAGCAGCAGCAACAACAACAGACAATAGCAACCCACCGGCGTGGCACTCTGGGGGGCTTCGTAGCTGGCGTCGTCCGCCTCGAAACCCAGAAACCCGTCCACCTGGAAGATGGCATCAGTGTTGTCCTGACAAAACAACGCCATCAGCCCCGACACCGACACACGGAGGACGAACGAATGAGCCGACACAGAGGGAGGGGAAAAGGACTACATACCACGATTCCATGGCTTATCACAGGTGTAGGAGCGTTGCGCGGGGTGCGGTATTTTTTTCCAAGGGTCGGTTGCAAGGCCAACGCCAGTTATGTAGGCGAAACTATTCACTCGTAATCGGTAAGCTGTACTGGTACACCGTTTTTCTCACAAAAGCAGTACCAGTATAGTAGTTGCGCCCATCTTCTACAGAAGATGCAAATTCATGGTATCGCAAAGCCACAGCGGCGAAAGAAAGAAAAAAAAAATCAGTTTCGATACGTCAAGTGGGGAGAGCGGCCGTGGGGGGGGTCGGTGCTGCTGTAACCACCACACCCGCAGGGTGCTTTCTTTCTCGGGGATACTGTAGCTCGGGACAAGGACAAGGTGTGTGATGTTGAGAGGAACAAAACCGCTGCCTTTCAGACGGAGACGGGCAGGCAACAATAAAACTACCGTGTGCATCCACTGCTGTTGTATCCTGAGTCTTACGGGCATGGTACTTTATTTCTCTACAGCAGTAGACCTATTCTGTGGCCTGTCTCATTTTACGGAGAAACAAAATTCGAACACAAGTCACTTATTTTTTCATTTCTCCCGTGTTGTTGGGGAAGTAGTTCGGAACATCATCAAGCTGGGGCTCGAGTGCACAGAACACGTATGCATAATTCTACACATACTGTACGCCAGGTGTTGTGGATCGTCGGCAATACTGTATGGCGGCACCAAGTACTGCGGTATTATCACAACAAACGGGGGGAGACATCGATAGAAAAAAACAAGGCATCCTCGCCAAGACGGTCATGCGCACAACAAGGGCATTCGGTTTGAAGTGGGCAAGGGAGCGACGAAAGCTTCGGCGGGGAGTTTTTCGTACAGGGAGTATGCATAAAGCCAAAGCATACCACCCGTTCGACCGTTCGAGATACAACCACAGCAGTACAGGTACAATAGTCGAAGGGGATGGGTTGAGGTCTTCACAGCAGTGAACGGGGGAAATATAGGCTTTGTTTCTTCAACCGCAAACCGGCGGGGCAAAATGTATGCATACGTGTCAGTCGGCGGCGCGGTCGATGGCCGACGGACCGACCCAATCCAACCCAACCTTGCTCGCTTAACGCCGACCCCAAACCAACTTGCTCAACCCTAACCAAACCCAACCATCTTGCCAGACCAACAGATATGTGAACGGAGGTCGTCCAGGGCTCTCTCTCCATGCAGCAACTATTATGCCGACCGCCCACAGTCTACATTTACATACATCCTTTTGCCAAAGACAGTCATGCTCCCCCCCGTAGTTGTGGTACTTGAGAACACCATCAAGCTGGGGCTCGACTGCGCAGAACACATGAGACTACTACATACCCGGTGTACGTGGTTTGTCGAAGATTATTGGTTGTGCATGCTGTATATCCATCGTTCATGCCATACAATACCTGGTTACGCTCGAAGAAGAAACCAGGCCCTTGCAAGCGGACCCTGGCTCCCTGTCGGACCTCGAACCTTACGCCCTTGGTGCGCAAGGCGGCGGTCGTGGCCACGATTATCACCTCCTCGCGACCCTCAGCCACCTCGATCGTCTGTTGTTGGCAGCAACCATCATGGGTCGTGTTTACACTCTTGCAAGCCTCGTAAATGAGCTCTGACTGAAGCTGAATTGTGGCAAGAGAGCCAGCTGCTGTGCGCAAAGAATATGACTCTTATTGTAAGAGTCATATTCTTTGGCTGTGCGTGCTGTGCCGACCTGAGCCCCCGTGGATCAACTATGACGCCTCTTCCGGGGTACTACAGTACACCAATTCCCATCTGCGGCACCACGCAATACCGTTGGTATCCACAGCCAAGCTGCAGCAGTCCAATCCGTCCACATGGGCACACAGCTACAACTACAGCAACACTCAATGCGTCACGCAAGGCGAGGGCGCGCAACGAGCGGAGAACATAACGTGAAATAGTAATATTTCCTGGTTGCTTCATTGTGGGGCGCCTGAGTACACTACAAATACTGCATGTAGTTTGCCACGCCTGCCTGTGATGAGCTTTTTTTGGATGCGCACGTTGCAACCCATGGTCTCTACCGCTATAGCTGCTTGTAGTCGGCAGGCTAGACTACTACTGCTGTACATGTAGGCTACAGCAGAAGTAGTCTTTCGTTCTTGTAGTCGGAGTGTTGCCGGTGGTGTCAACAACAACATTGAAGAGAAGGAATGGGTAAAAATTCGAAATCCGACCCGAACATACTGTACACAACAAGGAACGAATGCAAAAAACAACAACGGACATACGAACTACAATCCCTTGTTAGACTGCTGTCGTGTGGCCGGATTCAATCAAGCCCTGTTTTCCGTGGCGTGGCAGCGCCAGATGAAACATTGCATACGCCTCAAAAATGTCGGGCTGCACACAAGACCCACGACACTACTGCTGTAGACTACATGCTGCCTACATACTTGCAGTTGCGCTGAATTGAATGTGTTGACACCTCGGGAGTGCGGGAAACGGAGAGTGTGTGGCAATCGATCCACTTTCTTCCTTCTACCATCGTGTTGGAAACTCAGCATTCACAGTGGATCCTGCCCTTATCTGCATCGCACCGCGGGCGGCTGGCTTTGATCCTGTCAAAGATCACCCAGCCGATCAATCTAGACTAGACTATGCATACGAACGGTGGATATGATGAGCCGATTCGGCAGGCAGCAGATAGAGGCCGACGCCCCCCCCCCCCAGACACCTCACTCAACCAACGGCAAGGGAAGGAACGAAGAAGCACAGAGGTGAGAGAGAGGAGAAGCACGCGCACACACAATCTTGGGGAAAGATTCGGAGAAGAACACGTTTCATCACACTACTGCTGCTGTTGCTGCGACTCTCACACACCTTGGTCATGTCGCAGAGAACATCTCCCACATTGCGGACGTAGCCATGCACGGGCGTCCTGTCATTCACAAGATCCGAACAGCCATGGATGTAGGTGACACCATCGTCCGGCGCGTGCTCCCGGGCGGGGGTGTCAGCGACGGCCGAGGCGGTAAGGAGCACCGTCATCATTAGGACTACCACGGCCAGGCGCAGAAGGTGGTTCTTCGCCAGCGTGACGAAGAGGCCGGACGAGCGGCGGCGGCAGCGTGGCTGAGAGGTCGTCATGAAAACAGCGGCCATCATGATGCGGTGTGTCGATATCCTTGTTGCTTCTATCTATCTTCTTGCTTCCTTCCCGTGCGGAGAGCGAGAGAGAGAGAGAGAGAGAGAGAGAGAGAGAGAGAGAGAGAGAGAGAGAGAGAGAGAGAGAGAGAGAGAGAGAGAGAGAGAGAGAGAGAGAGGCGATAAAAGAGTGAGCGTGTGTGCAGGGGTGGAGCAAAAGCATCGGAGGAACAGGCAACGAGCAGGTGGATCGTGGAATCAATTTCATTCTTTGCATAAAATAATTTGGTCCCTGAGCAAATTCGCGGTGGTTCCCACACAACAATTACCGTCCGGTGTCTGTCGTGCGCGCCTCCGAAAATAAAGCAGGGGTTAGAGAAAGACAGACGTAACGAAAGGACGAAAGGGCGCTTGCTAGAAGAACACTTCGCCCGATGCCCCTGCCGTGCCGGTCATGTGTGTGTTGATTCATCCACAATTAATGAACCATGCGTGTGTATGTAGCGCCCGATGCCCCTTCCGTGCCGGTCATGTGTGTGTTGATTCATCCACAATTAATGAACCATGCGTGTGTATGTAGTGCACGTTGTACTGTATGTAGGTGAAAACGAGATCTACCCGCCGTACCAGTACTTGTTTTACCAGGCAGCAAATAGTTAATCCATATCATACCGTATGAACGAAGTTATCGTTGAACTGGGAGCAGTACTCCTTTCGCACTCCATTCGCACGTACGTGTGCTCTGACGTTCTGGCATGTCTCTCCAACAAAACTGTGGTATCTTCGAAGCAGCCAACGCGGACGGACGCATTCGGTGGCTCTCAGCTCACCCGTTAAAAAATCATCTCGGCGGGTAATCTTTTTTTCTGCGCTTACGCTTGCAGTCATGTCTGGTGGACCAACTCTCTTTTTGGCTGATGATGATGTTTTCTCGGCTTGCCGTGTTCTATTTAGCTACTTGTCCAACCAAGATTTAATTTTTTTTTTTTCGAATATCAACGAGCTTCCTCCGCTAGCCGTTCGTTGTAACATATGTGCCGCGTGATCGTGCGATACGAATCGCTGAGCGAAGGCTCCTTTGTCTCTGTTTGAAGCTTGAAGGCGATTTCTCATGTCCTGAAGTATTTCGAATAGGCCCTTATATTGAGTGGGAAAGCAGGAGCTTGTTCCCTGTTTTGCCCCACTGATTGCTTGGATAAGGAGCGAGGGTCGCACAAACCAACCGATTGGTTCCGTGTGAGATTGACAACGAAAAGAGGGTGTGCATTTCGGGGATGAAACGAAGGCTTCCCCCCTCTATCTGCCACATCAAATGACGCACAGAACGACAACCGTATTTTGTTGGAGGGCTGTCTCTTCCTGCTTGTATTTCGAGTCCCACCCATTTCCTATTTAATCTTCACTGATTGCAACAAGAGATTCACTGAACCCCCGTTCAATCTTGATTCCCGTTGTTTTTTACCTCTCGTTGTTGTTGCCGATCCCCTCCCCCCCAAACAGCTATCACTATCATCCCGTCTCCTACCATCTCCATGCATCCACCAGGCGGTCCGCGCTAGGTTTCCAAAGAACACCCACTAAATAACTCGTGGTGCTGTGGCTGTAGGTCGATCTACGGCCTTTCTGCAGGGGAATAAAGAAAACAGCTCTGCCGGTAGGAGCCCAAGCGCGGCGCGGAGTAACCTCGGCATTATGACGTTCTACGTAGAGACCAAACCGCAAAGTCTTGCTGTGTTTTCGTCGTACGAATAAAAAGCAAGCCTCACAGCTCTGTTGTGTACTTGCGGTTTTTACCGTCGAAGACGTGAGTGACCGGAGGCTCTCGGCCAAATCATTCTCACACCGCCGCATCTCAAATACAGAACCATCACCGATTGTAGTTGTTCTCCATAAATTTACAATAATCGTCCTAGGTTGGCGAGCCATTTACTCGCTAGACGACGAATGAATGAAAATGAATCGAAAACTCAACATTGGACAGGTACGACCTCGAAACACACTGCTGCTATAGATGTCATCAACAGCAGCAGCGTGCGAACCAGCCCCGCTGTTGCTCATTGTTTATGCACGAATCCGCGAAAATCTCTTCTCAATAGCTACAGAACCTCCAGAGGCCGCAGTCAGCGTTGAAGGCTACGAAGCGTGTTCACGCTTTCCGGACAACCAATCGCCAAAAACCAACCATGCTATATGTCGGCTCAATCAACTAGCTTAAACAAAACCAAACGGCTGCTGCTTCCCTTGAATTGCGCACGCAATGAACAGGTCAAGTCCACCTCCTACTGTAGACGTCCAGAACATCCAGGACGAATATTGACACTGATACACGCTATTTATTGTCACAAAACAACAAAAATGGTTTGGGTCGACACGCAGTCGTTGTGTGTGTCTTTTTTCTTCTTTAGTTTCAACAAAACCGCTTATATTCAGAATCTCCGCACTCAACAAGGGGAAAGACACGGGTGTCGAGGGTTAACACAGGAGCAATGGACGGCAACAAAGAAAGACACGACAAACAAAGTCTCGACAAAAAGTCGTGATAAACGAAATCATCAATCAAGTACAGCTTCGCCCCTGCACAAGAGAGCAAAACATTCAGTGCCTAGCGATTTGGCCAGACGTAAACCGGAAACCCGGCGCTCATCAGAGCCGGACGACTTGATTTCCATCTGTTTCATGCGATTTCACCGGCCTCGTGCGGGGCGACCGGCCTCATAAATGCATCCCAAACAGGCACCACGACTACTACACAGCCAAAGCAAGGTACAACAGGGCAGGAAACAAAAGAGGGGGGGCAAGTCAAGGAACAAATATAAAACGTACGATCCATACAATACCCGACAAGACCAGCCGAACCACCGCAAAACTACCAAGCAGGACAACAAGTCAATAAGGCGCCGCCGTGCCCCCGAGAGAAAGAAAAACAACGTGCTTAACGTCCTCCCTGTTGCAAGTGATCAACCAAGCGCAGGCCGTTACCCTCAGCTACCGATGTTCGCGCTGCTGGAGACCTCTTTACCTCAGAGCCACCATACCAGCAACACCTTGTTTTTCTTAGAACACCCGAGATACCGCACGCAGATAGTCCAGTTTGGGAGTCCCTGTCCTCGCTGCTGCTTTCAAGAAAAACAAACACGTACCTACTGCTGATTTACAGAAACCGCAGCACATCTAAAGGTCTATCTACTACCATGCTGCTTTCATATCCTAAAGCACTCTGTGTCACTCTTTTATCTCACAAGTTATTTTTGGTACAATCATCATTGCATGCAGTATTTTTCTCGCACCTTCTCTACCCGTTCAAGGGACGGTTCTTCTCACGTCGGTGGGCAAAACCTGAACCCAACTGCCCTGTAATACAACACACGCGAACCAGCCATGTACATGCAGGCGATCTGCGCCACACAGAGGCCCTTGATGCCAAGCTGGCAATGGCGGAAAATCACGAGAGAAACCGTTGCTGTTGCCGTTGCCAAATGTCCCTCAATAGTACTCAACCGGGCGATCCCACGACATTCCCGGCCTCCTGCAAGCGATGGCTCCTCTGCACAAAAGCATCTCTCTTTTCTCTCTGAACGACATACAAACGAAAGAAGCCTCTGGCAAATCATAAATCAAATTCCTGGAGATCCCCATACAACGGGTAAACACTCCCCCATCTGTCCAGGACGATTCCCTCTTTTCACACAAGCGCAGCTCGTATCGCGCCTCTTCAGCAGTCAGCACACAAGCAAGCGAGCGAGCGCGCGGTGCTCACACCTCACCACGGCCAGTCTATCTATCTTCTTGGCCGTTCGTTCCGCGAAGCCACCGCCCGAAGCACCCACGGCAAACAAAAGCAGCACACACGCTTCTTCGTAGGGGACGGGCCCTGTTGTGTCAAGTCGTATTCTTTCGACCATCCAGCTCGCACCCCTTGCAAGACAGCAGCACCATCCGTATCTCCTCCCACCCCTTTCTTGAGGAGCACCATCCGCAGCTCCTCCTGCAGCGGAGCAGGGGCGGTGGGGATACCTCGCTCTCTCGTCAAGCACTACGGCGGCTACAACAGTATTTCCTGTGTATCGTCCGCACGTCCACCGAGCGGAGCTAGACGGAAAGATGACGCTTGCTTTTCCCGCAGTCACGCGGCGGTCGAACCGCCACCGCCCTTTCCGCCCCCGCTCCCCGTGGGGCTGCTGTGGCCGTGGCCCGGGTTGGCGCTGCTGCTGCTCCCCGTGCTGCCGCTGCGGCTCATGGATCCCGGCTTGGGTACGAAGTGCGGGAACGACGGTCGCAAGTGGTGTATCGTCTGGACCCACGGGTGCTGCAGGGCCTGGGCGGCGGTTAGCCTGTCCGTCCGTGCGCCGCCGGTCGACGAGTACGGAAGATGTGGAATGAATGGATGTAAAATAACCGGGCGAGGCGTGTGTGTGGGGGGGCGTGTGATGGGGGGGGGGGTGCAACAGATGAGCATCAAGAGGGCGGGCCCGGTTTCCAGAAGAATCTAATCCCGACGAGGCACTCCTAGCAGCACAGGGGAATGGAAAGAATATCCCAAAAGATATGGTCGAGGGCAGTGAAATTGGCCGATGGCAGCCGATGTATATGTGCTTTATGAATAGGCAGGTTGGGGCAGGTCAAAGCAGAGGCTGAAAATCGGATCAACAGCCGTGCGTGCACTGGCTTCGGTAGACGGGCCCATCATGCAAACGGTGGAATCGCGCGGGCAGGCTGTGGAAATCATTTGATGGTGCGCTAAGGCTGGTAAGGTGATTCGAGTAGGGCAAGCAACAAAAGAAAAAGAGTGTTCTTTTGCGTCGTATGCCGCTGCTTGTCAGGAACCACTACACGAGAAAACGGTGAGACAGCACACAGCAAGCACGCGCCTATTGCTAGACACCGATTCTCTCCTAGTTGCCCGCCATTGGGATGACGGGCAATATTCCTTGAAGCATGGGACTGCTGCAAGGAATCAGTGTACTTGTGAGAATCGAGCATGCACCGCTGTTTGTCTCGTTGTACCCAACCAACATAGGCAGTGGAATTCATCCTCTGGGTGTGTCCCTGCAATAGATAAAACATTTCTCAAATTGGGTTCTGGTCGAGAACAAACGAACCAATGAGGTGCACCGTATGACACGACGACACGGTATGCTAGCCTGCCACATATATTCGATGAACACCTGCCCAAGACAATATCTAAATCCGGAATGGAGGGCGGTGAAACTGCAACGTGGGAACAAGAACGTAAAAATATAACACTACAGCCGTGTGATTGTGATTCGTGCTTGCTAACATGCACGCACCTTTGTGATGGCTCCTTCTCCAAGAGACCTTCGATGAGGCTTTTCACTCCCACATTCACGTCCGCCCTGTCCAATCACATCATCGTCATCATTTATTCATTCGGAGCAGGGAGAGAACGGCACCTCTTGTCAGAACAGGCGGGACTGCAGGGACTTCCCAACAAGGCGGTTCACAAGGAGGTAAGTGAGTGATGACCCAGATTCCAGGGAGTTCGATTCCGGTCCTTGGTGAATACATAGGGGAAAGAGTGGTCCCGATGTAGGCCAGAACAATGTTTCATGCCAACCACCACCACCACCACCAACAACAACGGATAGATTTCAGGGCCAAGTAATGGAACAACGGGGCTTCTTGGCATCATTCTGGTATCGCCGGAAGTTCAGGCCAACATGCTTCGTCGTAAGACGCACAGGAATGAATTCTTGTCGCGTGGAGTGCAAAAACCGAACAAAGGCACGAGCGTTTTGCATGGAAGAGAATGGTTCATTTGCTTCCCCTTTTTGTGGCTCGAATTGCATGATGAACGCATGGGGTTTAAGCTGTTCACGGGGCTCTCTCGCCAAGCATACGCCGCCGGGTATCGAGTCGCAGTCGAAGTGGCTCCAGAAAACGACGCATCAATAACCCAACAGGCTAGCCGCACAGAAATGCATTCCTCAGAGCAGCACACACAGTATTGCCAAAAATGAACAAGCACCTCTCCTTCAAAAACGCGCCAGAAACAGGCATGGATATTTGAAAACGACCCCCCGGACATGTTGTCGTCTTTCATATACCGGTCTCTTCCTTACGAAAGGCCTGGATGCTTAAAACAGGTTTCATGACATGGTGGGTGCGTTGCGTTCTTGCTCAAGCAAGTTTCATGACGCCATGCACAGCTCGTCGTCTCTTCCTTCGCCAATATATATATATATTTTAATGCCGCCAAGGGGCCTCTCACTACGCGGCTTGAGCGGAATGGATGCGTAGACATTTTTCGTGACGTTGCGGGTACGTTGATTTCACTCTTGAGCAGGTACGGGGCCCCTCACCACACGGCGCAAGAGGCACGAACAACTTGAAGGAGTTTCATGACGGTGTGAGTACATACGTTGTCGTCTTTCCTACGCCACGCGTCTTTCTTATGCAGGAAAGGGGCCTCTCACCACAAGGCTTAAACGAGGCATGGATACATAAAAACAAGTGTCATGACACTGCGCTTAAACGAGGTATGGAAACAAAAAAACAGGTGTCATGACACGGCGGGTACGTCGCAAGTGTCCAGCAGATACGGGGCCCCTTACCAGACAGCCGCGGGGAAGGAGACGGGCTTGGTGACGCACTTCCTCGCCGGAATGAAGGGGAGTCTTCCCGATATCATCTGGTACAGCATCACCCCGACGCTCCTGCAGTCGAAAAAAGAGAAGAGAAGAGAGGGGCACGCCAGAGAAACACTGGGAATCGAGAAGACGCTGTGCGTGTCTTTCTTGGTGGCATCGACCGCGCTAATCAGCTGACCAATGAAAAAATGTCAGCAGTGTGTGTGTGAGGGACAGAGAGAGGGAGAGAGAAGAGAGAGAAAGAGACAAGAGATACATTGGTGGCTTGCCAAACGATCTACTCTGCGGCCGCTTCGACACCAGCGGCACCCTCCCACCTCGTCATCCCCCCCACCATCACAACCTCCCTTCTCATATACCATCTATCGCGTAGAGCTACCACAACCGTCGTGACAAGGCTGCCTTCAGACCGGCCGCGAAAAATCCGCACGGCACAACAACAAATTTCACACCCTGTACAACTACTTTAGTTGGTATTAGTTGTTTGCTAGATAACTACTCTTCCGGGAGCGTGCGCACCTAGTTGCCCGCAGACAACTGCTGGTTCAGATTTGTGCGCACCTAGTTGCCTACAGACAACTACTCTTCCAGCATCGTGCGCACCTAGTTGCCTGCAGACAACTGCTGGTTCAGATTTTTGCGCACCTAGTTGCCTGCGGACAACTACTCTTCCAGAATCGTGCGCACCTGGTTGCCTGTATACAACTACTCTTCCAGGAGCGTGCGCAACTAGGTGTTTACCATCAACTAGCCGGTAGTTGTCTGGCAAACAACTAACGTAGTTGTTAGTTAAAGTTGTACAGGGAATGAAATTGTTACAGAGAGAGTGAAATTGTTCAATTTCACTCCCTTTCGGACCTCCCTCCCAACACGCTCAAAGCAGATTCGTGCTTCGTCGTCTTCTTCCTCCTGCTGCCACTCACCACAAGTCGGCAGGTTTCCCGAAAGGCTGCTGGCTCATGATCTCCGGGGCGATGTAACCCCCAGTACCGAACAGCCCTGACCATGGGATCTTGTTGATGTCACCCGTCTGCTTGTAGAACCGAACGTCCGGCACCTGTTCGATTTCGCGCGTCGTGCGACGCGCCAGGGGCCGACAGCAACAACACAGCGGTAAGCAACATCAGCCCAACGGTAATTGAAACGGTTCTTGGTGGGGAATGAAAGCGAAGAACCAAACACACAAGGCCTTACACAGCAAACAGTAGACCGTCGTCGAACGTCACGCGGGGGGTTCGCGGTATGGAATAAGGGACAGAATCATGTACTGCCGAAGCAGGGCACCGTGGAGGTCGGCGCTTTCAGGTCCTTGCATCATTCACTTCCACACCTCGTTTCGGCTTAGTTGATCATCCCCTCTTTTGTTTTCTCTTCACCCCATCTGCAGCCGCCGCTCCAACCCTTTACCTACCAACAACCACCCGACCTCGCTTCCTCTGTTGAGGAGGAGCCCTCCAACGATTGGGGGGGTCAAGACATAGAAAAAAAAAATGTTCCGAGGTACACGTTAAACCACAAACGCCGTGAGGCTTTACCTCGGCACGATCGAGCAACCAACCCACAGCGGCCGCACGGACTCCATTCGGACATCCCAAAAAGCATCACAACGCAGTACGTACCAAAATTACAATCGGAAAATTCGAAAATTCTTGACTGAAAGTCCAGACAGGTGCCTACAGTAGATAGGAACCCTTTGAGACTACAAGCAGATATATACCCGTTGGGTAAACAAAAAAAAAAGGGTGGAAATCCGGACACGTTACTACTACTACAGAAGATACTCTACTCGCCAACTACAGACGATAGTCTACCCGTTGAGGCAACGAGCACCGCACGCCGTTCGCCTTCTCATCATACCATACCTTGCACGATATGCCGAAGTCGCAGAGCTTGGCCAGGCGGCCTGCCGGCGACGAGACCTGCTGCTTCCCTCGCTTCTCTGGGCCTGATTATTGGGGCCGTGGTCCCCACAGCAAAGTAACACGTTGTGCAGCGGGGGCACACCAGAGGGGACAGGGGGGGGGGGGCACTCGGTGTGTTTGTGGGCGCGCGCTCCAGTCGATAGGAAGATATGCCGGGCAAGGAACCAAAGCCATGTGTGTAGCCCTCTGTAAAAGGTCTGGATTGAGCAACAACAACAACAACAAACGAACCAACCCCTTCACTCACCCTCCCCCTGTTCCTACAAGCGCGTATCATGCGTCCCGCCACCAAAATGACACATCAAGCGTTCGCCACAAGAATGACACATCATGCGTTCACCAAAAAAAATGCCATGAGCAAAACACGTACTCCGAAACACACACCTGTACTCTTCTCCGACTCCGCCACCGAGGATTTTGATGATCCCGCCGCCTTTAGGGTCGGCGCGTCAGGGTTGTCAGGGTCTGGTGCGAACAGGAGGTTCTGCGGCTTACTGCAGGGCGAACAGGGGACACAGAGAGGCAGGAGGGGGGGGGGGGGGAGAGAGAGGGACAGAGAGAGGGAGCGAGAGAGAGAGGGACAGAGAGCGGGAGACGGAGAGGGAGACAGAGAGAGACAGAGAGGGAAAGAGATAGACAAAGAGAGGGAGAGACACAGAGCGAAGGATGGATGAACACGTGCAAAAGCGAAAGGGGTACGCCAAGGCCTCTCTCAACAGCAGGACCAAGAGTCGATGGCCCACTGCAGTACAACCAATAGGGGTCCTCTGCATTAAGGGAACCTCAACTTGGAAGTGGCATTGCAGCGGCCTACCATTCCTCCAGAAAAAAAAGAGACTGGGGGCGGGGGTGCTTGTTCCTGTTGGGAGAAGCATGGGAAAAGAGAGCAGCCGTGAAGGTGCTGCCCGACGGAAGAGTAGATAAAAAAAAAGCAAAGACGAAAGTACCAACAACAACGGCACCGCCCCCACGGTCACACCGCAACAACACGGACACTCAACATCTCCAAAATATCCTGACGACATTTCACTCGTCAGCCGGTGGGTACATGAAAAAAAAAAAAAAACATACACACACACACACACACACACACACGCCCCCTGCCGCGGTCCCAGGTCACGGCCTTCAGAGGCATTTTCTGCTTTCAGCCGCACTGAGACTGACGTATTTTCATTGGTCAACAGGTTAGCGCGGTCGATGCTCAGAGTAGAAAAAAACAAACATGCACGCACGCACGCACGCACGCACATGTCGCAGTGGACGATTCCCTTGGAGTGCAGGTAGCTGACCCCTTCCAGAAGCTGCATGACAACCCGCTTCGCCTCGATCTCCGTCAGCCGTCTGTATGCCATCGCCGGGTACACGTCCGTGGCAGCGCAGGGTTGGTGGGCGAAAAGACGCACGGCCAAGGTGGTGTTTATTTTTGTCTGTCTCTCGATCCTTCCGAGGGGGCGATGTCGTGAGGTTTGTGAATACAGTACATACCCCATAACACCAAAACACGTAAGCACACTGGAGTGTCTGCTTGCTGGCCTCTGGTCAAGTTACGTTGCGAAACCGCATGCCATCCATCCATCGCCTGCGTATTTTCTGAAATCTAGGCAGGAGGAGCCTTCAGGCTGCAGTAGTCTGCAGAGCACCTTCTCAAAAAAGCCATGCGCCTGTTTTTCATGCATTGCTATCCATACGGTGGGGAAACGCGTCATCAGCTGCGGGGTAACGTGCGCTGGCCTCCGTATCAAAAACCATATTACAAAGCGGTAGGGCAAATAAACCCCCAACAAGGTGAATGAATGAAGAGCGAGTACACGCAATTGCCAACGAGCAGAGAACACCTCTCACACACAGAGATTCAGCTTACGGCACGAGTACCTCGCACACCCCGAATTAATCTTGCGCGCAACTTTTTCGTCCACTATTGTTGATCGCGTGAGGCCAATGGAAGTGAGCAGGCTTTTTTATTCTTTCCCGCGCGGCCCATTTTTGCTTGAAAAGTGCGCCCCGGTCGCAAAGGGAACCAACCTATCGCGCGCAGCAGCCTACTACATATCGCATTTGTTTGTATTTTCCGGACCCTAAACTATTCTTATGTTTAGTTTTTTCGTGGTTGTGAATGCCACAGTCGTAGATTGTGACGTCAGATGACCTGTCGGAGATCTACCTTCGGGGTGTTGCCACAGATAGAGTCAGTGTATGATGGACGCTGAACCTTGCCGCAGCAAGGGTTGCTCCCCCCAGACTCAAAACACAACTATCCGTACTCTTCAGCCTCTCCACAAGAGGTTAAACCGGGAACTTGTCCACACGTGAAACTGACTTGAGACATCATAAGTCTCATATGGTAAGAGTGTTTGTACCCTCTTGGGGGATAGGTCACCTGTGTAGACTGCTTATAAATCAGACTCACCCGCGGAGGTAGAGCATCTTCTCCAGGTCGCCGCAGGGGCAGTTCTCAAGGACGATGAAGACCTTGTCCGGCGTCTCGTACACCTCGTACAAGCGCACGACGTGCCTGCCACCAAGGGTAACGAAAACGTAAAGCAATGACCGTAAAAGCAATGACCGTGACAACAACAGCAACAGCAGCAGCAGTCATCTAGCGATAACGACGGTTAGTCACCGCATCACGCCTCCTCACTCTTGCACAGGAGACGGCACACAGAGGCCTATTCAACAAGACGCCCGTGTCCCCCGTGGCGGTGGAGAAACAGCCAACGTGCTTAACAAAATCGACCCCACAGCAAGGAGGGGCCTTCACGACGTTGGCACCCCAGCCCTAGCCCAAACAGTAGCCCTTCGCAGTTTTTTTGTGTTCAGCAAACATGTTGGATAAATTATACAGTCGGGGAAGTTGGGTTAGGGTAAGGGTTGGGCTATAGGGTCTGTCTGCGTACCCCCTCCATGTTCTGTTTCCTTATATATTAGGGATAGGGTTAGGCAAAAGGGTCTGTCTGCGTGCCCCCTCCCTGTTCTATTTCCTTCTATATTAGGGTTAGGGTTAGGGAATAGGGTCTGCGTACCCCCTCCCTCTTCTATTTCCCTGTACTTGAATTACTTAATTCTCCCGCGAATGCGGTCCAACCCGAACCTTCTGGACCGGACGACGTTGAAAACAAAAAGGCTGCTGCAACAACAAAAAAAAGCGGCGTAGAATCGTTCGATCTTTTCGAGCCAAAAGGGCGCGTGAAGACACGTGTTGGCATCCCATCACCTCGATGCCACACACACACGGCTGCAACGCATGCTACGCTACATAAGAGGGCACCAGTCGTCCTCCACATACTTTGGGGATGAGGTTGTTCCCCTTCATGAAAGGGATCTCCACTCTACTCCCCCCCTCTCTTGGTTGATAGGCAAGACAAAGGCTTCTCCTGAGGGGTAACCGTATCCGCATCTCACTTGTGCACTATCCTGAGCTGGTTGTCGATCTCCGCCCCGACGCTCTTCTTCTCCGCGTCGCTGAACAGCAGCCTCTTCTGCACGGCCTTGACGGCTACGTCCTCCCCCCTCTTCCCTCGTGGGAATGCATGCCACAGCGAGAGACAGCAAAAAAGTCAAAACAACACACCCACAAGAACCGATGAGAGGATATTGTATTCATCACGTATCGAGGAAAGGGGCCAGAAAAGGGGTCCCCGTAGGGTAAACAGTTGGTACCATACACCCCCCCCCCCCCCAAGACAAAAACACCCCGAGCACTCTCGCTCCTTGACCATAGGATGATGTACATGACCTTCCTCGCAACAGCGCCAAAACGAAAAGGAACCGCTTCAGCAAGTGCAAAGGCGGGTTGGCACAACAACGATAGTATCTTGGTAGTAGACCTGCCCAACGATCTTGAGCTTGGTAAGTACGGGTACAACAAGCGGCTGGCAACCAGCAGTAGTCGCACAGAGAGCAAGGCGTGGTCTGGAACAAACACGCACAATTTCCAGCTGGCGTCCCCTCAACCCTCACTGCTGTGAAAACTGCAGCACAGCCCTTCGAACGGAACGGCGTCTTACTTCGAACGGGTGTTGTAGTCTCTTTTGGGATGCTACGTGTGCGCGCAAGGCCTCTCTCTCCCTCGCATCAGTGAAACCATGTGCATACTCGTTACATCGTTTGAACACAGACAGCCAGGCAAGAAGGTTGCACTGCCATCCACACCCCGGCCGGGGTTCCAAATTCACTCCTCCAAATAACCATCAGGCAAAAGTTGTAACAGCACGTCGTGAATGTATGACTGGCTGTCGTGCCTGTAGCATAGAATTAGGCGTCATGGTGGATAGTAGTAGCAGCGGTACTAGCAACAGTAGAGAAGCATTCTGAAAGATTGACCACGGAATGACGCGCGCACACCAAGGCGGCAACGTCCCAAGGGCGTGTCCGAGGCCATCAACAAACAGCTGTTGAGTGCTCCTCTTTTAACACCTACAGTAACAGCACACCTCCTTACTCACAACTCACTTTCAAGTGTTCCGCGAGGAAGACGCTCGCGTAGGCCCCCTCCCCAAGGCGGCAGTCGTCCAGCAGGCGGTAGGTGGCCGTGAAGTCGGTCTTCGCCTACGAGGACAAGAAGTTACCAGACCAAAGGAAAAAAAAAAAAAAATGAAAACGTGTCAGGCGAGCCAGAGACCGAACAGCATCGGTGTAGTATGTACATCATATTATCAGAAACTCCATGCCCACCAGATTAGCCGGAGGAATTTCCATACTTGCAAGCCCTACATAGGGTAGCAAACATCTTTTGCCGAACAAGAGCGGTCTGAGAGGAGTACAAGCGCATCGCGAAATCAAGAGTGAACACGTGGGACAGTTCAAAAAGAAAAGACAGGTGGCGGTGTAGGGGCACACAACAACGGGTGGTGATAACTAGGACAAGGGGCACCGCGCGGTGTGGTTTCGAGACAAGAAAAAAACTCTCGTCGTTCGGGCGTGGGTCAACTGCTCGGCGCCCCCCTTGCCGCCACAGACGCTGCTGCTGAAACGCTGCTGCTGAAATGGTCGTACTAATAGTTGTTTGCAGCGAACGGGGATGGTTCCCGGGAGCATGGACAGCAGCCCTTCCTTACTGCCGCACTGCATGTGCACTACAAGGGAAGAGATGCGGCGCAATTGCTGCGGGTAAACAGACTCTAAATAAGCCCAGCACCAGCCGGTTGCCTCTTCTCATATACTGCAAAGACTCCAACGCATCATGCCCTTCGACTGTGGCAATACCTTGAAAGGGTTGATTGTATACATATTTTCTAAAAACCTTCAGGGGGGAGGTGCGCATCGCCGTCTTCTAGGGAGTTGACGGCTACGGCGTGGCGAAAAGAAAAAAAAAGATGTACCTGCACGAAGAAGGGCTTGAACTCTCGACAGTCCCGCATCTCCTGCTTGCTACGCCAGCTCTCTTTCGTGCGCTGTGCTGAAACCGTCCCGGGCATCCACGCGTCTGCAGCGCGAATAGCGGAGGGGGTGGCATAAGGTGTTCGCACGCGGTGTATCCGGTCCAAGCGGACACTACAATCATCTTGAACGAGCACAAACTTAGACTTACATAATCCATTGCTTCAGGAAAAATAAAAAGAAGACAGCGCGTCTCTGAGAATTGCAACAACATCGGCAATGTGTGGGAAGAGCGATCAAGAACGACACGTCCCACGATGCACGCTCTGGGGGGTTTGTTCATCGCTGCAGAGGACGAAAGCGTGAATAGGCGGACGAGGTCACAAGCCAACGAGGGTGATGAAGTATCGTCCTCAGCCAGACTCGACAAAACACAGGCCACCTTCTCAAACAGACTCCCCAAAACTACCTAACCTCACTTCCGGCAAGGCACGCACATTACGTTTGTAGCAGGAGATGAAAGACGGTACCAAAACACGGAAGTACATCTCGAAGTACTACATAGTAAACAACAGCTTCACCTCCTGGCTGAGCTGGCTGGTTATCCTCGCCCGATCTCTCGCGGCTAACCCTAGCGAACTGGCCGGGGCCGACGAGGGTGTGGAAGGGAGGGGCCCCGTGGAATGGGAGGGCTCCGTCGTCGACACCCCCCCCCATGCGCTGAAGCCGCACACGTCGGGGACAAACGGCGGCGCGACAAAACGAGAGCAAGAAAGCGCGACCAGGGTACAAGCAGGTTCAGCGAATACAAGTATTCAGTGCGATGGCGTGTGGACGAGTGTTAGGAGTGCAGGGGTCATCAGGTTGATTTTATTTGATCGGTGACGGGTTCAATTGTTGAACACACAAGACCATTTTCAAGCAACCCTGCACAAGGTTTGTGGGGGTGATGGGATACGAGCAGAGGGCATCAGATCAGCACCGAGCACTCATAAAAATGCCACTTGAACTCCATGGACGAAGTCGGGCGATGTTTCACGGTCGCAGGCGAGAAGCGGGGGCACCACCACCAACCGACTGAATTGGTGGGAATGCGCAGGCGAGACACGCCAAAACGCGTCCAGTCAGTCACGTCCTTCACAGTGACTGCCCATACAATCCCAGCGACAAGGGTAGCTAGCTCCCACAAGAGGAACAGCCCTAAAAAAAGACACACGGAACAGGACGATGAAGACTGCTTCTACTTGTGCCACCGCTTTCGGCGAGGAATGATAAGACTGCTCCATCTTCTGACCCTGCGTTTTCCAGGATGAGAAGACTGCTTGTCCTTGTGATCCTGCTTTTGCGAGCGAACCAACAGCCGAACTTCTTCCCAACCTCGTGCGCATCCTCCCACGCAGCCAGCCTCCTTCGGTCAGTCAAAGCCAACGTCAATCACCAGCTACACCACAACGTCACCACATCGGCAAAAAATCAAGCACCCCTTAATCCCCCCCCGACAACGCTCCGTCCTTTCGAGGACCCGTGGTCAATGGCTGAACAGCTAAGAAACGCAGAACACGAGCACACACACCCTCCCTACTCGATCCAAAACTCACCCCCCCCGACCACGCTGGCTCCAGAAACACGCCTCCACCGCCGGCGTCGCCACCCATTCCCCCCCCGCCGCTGTGGCTGCTGATGTGCCCCCCTCCCCCCATCCCGTGTCCGTTCCCGTTCCCCGCAAGCACCCCTCCCCCGGGGGGCCCGAGCACGTGCTCCCCGGGCATGGAGCCGTAGCTGGTGCCGCCTATCCAGGGCTCGTACTCCGAAAAGGAGTCTTGCTTGCTCCACGCGATAGAGCTCGCATCGTCCGGGTATTGGTCTAGCTCCTGGTTCGCGCCTGGGTTACATACGAGTTTGCATAGGTTCGTTGTATTTACAGGGGGTGGGACCCAGGTTGCCGCCTGTACTTACATACCAGTGTGGAATTACTTGGAAGGAGCGACTCCCGCGTGCCTTTCTGGCGGTCCTGGTCGCAGATTCGTGGCCAGACTGTCAGGTCGATCTACTCGTTGTAGATTGAGGTTCTTAGGGAACAGGCGTTGGAAATTTTGTTGTCCCCATCCCCGCGGTTGTATGGTCTTCTTGGCACGGGAGGCTCCCCTGTTGGTTTTGTCAACTCAAGGCTGCAATTGCAAAAAAAATGAACAAAAATCACGTTGGTTGCCCGCTGTATCGACAACATTGGCAGAGCAAAATTTAGGTTCGAATCACGCACCCTGCCCCCCTTCGAAACTATCCCATGAGGGGGCGCGCACCCCAGAACACACCCTCCCACCCGTGAAGAAAGGGGGGTGGGGGGCACCGTAAACTCATGCCTCCCCCCCCCCCCCCGAAAACGGGGTCGGTAGCCGGTTCTTACTCTCCCTTACCGTAGGTGACATGACACAAGATACCACACACCCTGGACCTGTCTTCAAAGCTTGATTACTCCACGGCGAAGAGGATGCATAAACGAAACGATTACCGGTCGGAACGCTCTCGACGAGATGGCTTCAACGCCGCCGTTTCCGGCGACGCCACTCTTTTTGCTGCGAGGTGAAACCGAGTTTCGAAAACCGCGCTCCAGGGTGTGTGGTATCCTGTGTCATGTCACCTACGGTACTCTCCCACCACTGCCTCCCCCTCTCCCAGCAAGTTGCTTTGAGACAGCAGTTACAATTCAAGCCAGTGTAGCCGGTTCTTATCCTCCCACACATACTCTCCGACCACTACCCTCCCCCCTCCCAGAAAGGGCGGCGTTGCTTCTGATATCGCAGTCATAATTCAAGCTGATTATAGTCAACGCACCCCTGTTGGAATCGGCCTCCTGTTTTCGCCTGTGCTGGCGGTAGGCCTCCTTGGGGTGCATCTTCTGCCGCAGGAAGAAATGACGCCGGAAGCCGTTCACTTCCGCGATGAGGTCGTTGTACAGCCGGGATCGCTCCGCGACTGTTGCCCGTAGAGGCAAGGGGAGGAAAGGAAATGAAAGGAAAGGAAAGAATAATTCGTTGTGCCGTGAGCAAGAAAAAAATAAAAACAAAGGAAAGACCGTCGTTGCCATGGTCGTCGAAGTTGTAGAGGTCGATTCGACGGCAGGCATGGCATAGTATCGTCGACGCACGCACGCAGAGGATGCGTAATCAGCCACAAGCAGCAGCAACAACGACAGCAGAAGCAGCACCAGCAGCACCAGCAACAGCATTTTCACTTCTTGCAACGAAGCAGCATGCCTTTACACGAAATATCACAGGCGGACTACCAGATCCCGACGAGCCTCACGTGCTGGAATCCTCTACATTGCATAAAGAAGGTGCAGTTACGCCGTCCGAGACCAAAACACGCACGGAGGTACAGCTGTGTGAGCTCTTCTGGGCAAAACACACTTCTTCCAAAGGCGTGAACTTGTCTCTCAGCATCCATATCATAGCACCCGATCATCTCTGCCACCCGTTACAGCAGTGGGGGGGGGGGGCGCAGTAGTGCCGGCATCGACCAGACCAGTATACCGGAACTATTCAGAGTGACCGGCAGTATTCAAAGTACCCAATGACTTGGTTATTCAGTCTGTGCCCGCCCAAAACACCGGAACTACACCGGCCGTCGGGACTATTCAACCGGCACTACTGACGGCCCTTGTCCGAATTTCAGTCCTGCCCAGCATAAACTCTGCGTTTACTGCACTTTTCTCGTCATCGGTCACGTTGGTTGTCTTATCTCCGTTGTTTGCGGCCACCCCTACAGCGCTCGACATTACAGATACACAATAATAAAATAATAAGTGTACTTGATTGACCCGACTAAAAAAAAAAAAGAGTCTCCTCTAACGGAGGAGGGCTGGAACTAAAGCAGATGGCCAGATAGCTGGAACTTGTGGTAAAGGAAGCAGAGCAAAGACTATTTAAGACTTCGAAACATCCCATTCGACTCGTGCTACTATTATCTCTATGACAGCCTTTTGTTGTAAATAGTCACTTTTTCTGAACTTTTCTACAAATGTCACTCTGAATACCCACCAAGAAACTAGTTTTTTTTTTTTTTTTCAGTCCCGCAGGGGCAACGCAACGATTAAAACAAATCAAACGAAACAATATAATATTTATTATATGCAACAGGAGATACGTAAAACACATTATTGAGTCCAATATCATCCGCTTCTTTCGGATCAGAGGGTTTGTACTTGTGTAGTCTATCGTGAACTAAAAATTACGAAGTATTCGGTTGTCAAATGGTTTGTAAATATCTACATAGAAGGTGATCTTCGACACAAGGTATGACGTTGATCGTAGAATCTTGTTCAGTAGATTCCACACCAGACTGCTGTGGACACTAGCGAGAGGCTTCAAGACGAGGCTATTGACTCGCTGCCATATGGCATGTGGGTGGCGGTATCAGACTATGGATGGTGAACGACCAGCGACAAATGATGTTTGCATGCACACAAGCGGGAGCGCGCCAGTCGTCTTGCTTGATGTCTAAAGCTCTTGGGTTTTGTAATCTCATCATTGCGCAACAGCACCGCCGTTTGTCACACCTGGTATTGAACAGTCGCAAAAGGGGGAGACATGGTGGCACCGATGCCGACAAGCGAAATGGGATGGTGCAGTTGATGCAGGCTCCCCTTGATTTGATTCTCCACGACTGCTGCTAACTACACCGTATGCGCGTTCCTAGCTTGTTTCCCGTTCTCCGTAGGGGATTTCCGCGCGTGTCTGCCCCAATTTCGCCGCTTTCTGCCAGCTCTCGGCGCTTATTTCAGTAAATTCTGCGGGATTCCGCTAAGTATCGCCGCTTTTCCGCCAAGATTCGCCGCTTTCCGCCCGTTCTCCGCCTGAAATCACAATTTTCTGCGGAATCCCGCCAAGTTTCGCCGCTTCTCCGCCAAGTTTCTCCGCTTCCCCGCCACTTTTCTTAAATACCCGTGGTGGCCGCTGCTGCGCACCGAACACACATGCCATATACGACACAACATAACACACCCCCTGGACCGATTTTCAAAGCTCGATTACGCCACGACGAAGAGGATGCGTAAACGACACGATACATTTTCGGCGCTGTGACTCTTTCTGCTGTTGAGAAATCGAGCTTCCAAAGCCAAGAGGGTGATATCTTGTGTCGTATACGGTACGCGAAGCTCCTCTCCGTGACGAGATAGCCCACGTACATGCCCACCACAAATTCACCACTGTATGCGTTTTCGTCCCATTTGCCTACTACAATCACAGAGAGTATCGTACCCATTCGAGGCAAAATACCCCGTTGGAAGGGATGTGAAGACTTTGCAAACACGGGGTGTTGAGAAAAACCTGCTGAATAATGGACTCATTTAATAGAGTCTGTTTGGTGACAAAGAACATCTTCTTCATGACCCGCTTAATCCTCCGTCTGATCAGCAGGTGCGAAGCACGGGAGGGCATCACCGTACGTTGCACAAGATACCATACCCCCTGGATCGATTCTCAAAGCTCGATTACTCCACGACGAAGAGGATACCACAACCAAACGATGCACATTCCAAAACCTCCGGACGAGGTTTCGGCAACGTATAACTGCTTTTGCTGCAGAGCAATCGAGATTTGAAAATCGGTCCACGGGGTGTGTGGTACGGGAGGCACAATTACGTGCGCACAAAGAGTAGCGGAGGTCGCGGGTTCGATCCCCCGCCGGACAACTTTTTTTCTCAAAAACGCACATTTTTTAAAATCTTCCCGATCATTTTGGCAACCCTGAAGCGTTTGCTGCGGTGAACATGAAATAATTGAAACCGTGGGTCTACTATTGGTACCTTGCGTAGCCAAGGTCACAAACCAAAATATTGAAAAATGAAGATTTGAAGATTTGGTCAGTGTTTTGTGTGTGTTTTCGCCCTTTTCATTTTGCCGACAGTCCCCCCATTTTTCGTGGTGAGACGTGTACTACACTTTTCAGTGTATTTTTCGTCAGGAGCTCATACCAGAGAAAAAACGACACCCCTGCTTCCTTCCTTCCTTAGGGATTCATTATCGGAGTTAATTTTCTCACTGCAGGGGGGACGAAAGATAATCATCCCCCTAGATATTAAGATGTCTTAAAACGCTTTGTATCCTGCTGTATCCTGTCCGAACACGACGCCAAAAACAAAATGAAAGGGATAAATCTAACCAACCAACTACTCCTGTACTGGGCATTCACACACACCCTCTGGCCCTCATTTAGAAAGATATGTCATGTGTAGATACCCAAGGTGAAAACAACGATGACGTTCTCTCTGCCTTGATTTGCAAGTGTTTTGTTTTTCAACGATGCGCTGTTTCGACAGAAAAGCAACCACAACAGAAACGCTTCGTGTACCCGTTGTATGCACCCCAATGACGTTTCGACTACAGTACACTCGTCGCTCTTGTGTCGCTGCTACTTGTCGCAAACAAAAACATACGTTGTACACCTATATTGTTGGTGCGTTGTTGAATGTTTTCGTCCTTGGCGTTCACGCATACATAGCGTATCCTCACCAAAGGGTCTGAGCAGAGCACAGTCGTCCAGGGAACCGGACTTGGGGTAACACTTAGAGGCGTCGATAGCCCCTGCATACTTGAAGCGCTTGGAGGACATGCCGTTTCTTCTCTCCTTCTCGACCAGCTTCACCAGACTGTTTCCGGCGGGGGGGAAAGGGTTGCCACACCATCGTCGCCGTGTTTCGTCGGGTACTTTCAAAACATACATGTATACGTTCCATGAAAACATACTTCACACGTACATATAGTAGTACAGGCCTACATGCATGCCTACAACATACACACATACGTGCACGATAGATGCAAGCGGGACTGAGTCGTTTTGACAGGGTGGAGATGGGGTGAGCTGCTCTAGAAAAAGTCCAAACATCAGGACAACAAAGCTACACACTTGGACACAACTCTGAACCTGCAAGTGATGAGACGCTATATAAGCACAGTATTGGTTACTACAGGCGGCATCGCGCGTAGTTAAGACGCGAGACACTATCCAACCGACGCTGGCGGAAGCAGAGGTGGTGATGACGTGGTGAAGGACTCCTCATGGATGGGTGCCGTTAACGAGGAGGGAACGATGTACAACTCAATTTGCTTGGTGCGAGAGCAGGTGGGAACTCGTCGTGCAATTCGCACCACCACGAACACTCGGCAAGCGCGTATTTCTCGCTCTTGTTGAGGTCGACGACAGCTTGGACTTAACAAAGTGGCTGTGTTGTTCTGCCGAAAGCGCTGTAGGGCCTTTGATGTCTTAAGCTAGCTCCCGTGAAGCACGAACAATGGATTCGTTGATGTAGACAGGAGATCGTGTGTGCCGCAGCCGCTGTACATGTGGTTCAATGTTTTATTTTCGTTTCAACTGTTCCTGCCTCTAAACAGTCTGTTCCATCTCATTCTGTACACACTCTGCCTCTGCCTCTTTCTCTTTCCCTTTTTCTCTCGCCCTTGCTTTCGCTCTCTCTCTCTCTCTCTCTCTGTTTCTGTCTCGTGTCTCTCTGTCTCTTTCTCTCTCTCTCTCCCTCTACCCCTCCTCTCCCCTCCCACCATATTCCTTTCCCTCTCTCTCACCTGTCCCCACTCGCGTACACCACAATAGCGAAGGCCTTCTCTCTCAGCCTCCTCCTGTCCTCCTCCTCGAAGCTCCCGTCGCGCTCCTCCCCCCGCCGCTCCTCCTCCTCCTCCTCCTCCTCCTCCGCCGCCGCCGCCGCCGCCGCCGCACCCTGCCCGCCCACGTCGAACGACCGCTGCACCTCTTCCCGTATAGCGTCACTGAGCCCCCTACCCCTGTCCCCTTCCAGAGCCTCCATCGCAGCGTTGCTCGTCGTTCTGTGCCAGTTGATCCCCTCATCGTCGTCCTCGTCGCTACCGCCGACCTCCCACGCACCATCGTCCGACGCGGAAGGGGTCGTTGCCGCCGCTGCTGCCGACACCGCCGCCGCCGCCGCCGCCGCCGCCATCGCCGCTTCTTCCGCTGCGGCGACTCGCATGATGGCCGCCTTGCCCGCGCTGCTCGACCGCACGGCCCTCTTTCCGTTGTTCGCCACGTCCGACTCCGTGATGCTGCGGGAACGGCCGCGGCTTCGGCGGGACATGATGGCCGACGCATTCCCGGGGCTAAGGTCGCCTGTTCGTCGTAGCCGTCAGCAGCCAAACACCCACGCGCATATCAGATGTGCGAACAATCGACACACACAAATGACAATAATAGTTTGCTCTTGCCGTGCAAGCGAGCAAGCAGCGGGTGGGTGTGTCCCGGGCGGGAGAGGTGTCAGCAACTGCGAACCAGTAGGGGGGGGGGGGGGGGGGGGGGG
>FN649747.1:2088652-2125817 GCA_000310025.1 Ectocarpus siliculosus
GGGGGGGGGGGGGGGGGGGGACCGCCATGAACTGCCGTCCAGGCAGCACGTCTCGCAAAACTGCGTACGCCATCATGGTACACGAACCCCTTCCGTGACTGTCAAGACTTGCAACCTAGACGATTACGTCCTACGGTTCGTACCAGTACCACCACCACACGCACACACACCCCGTCTACAAAACAAGGGGGCCAGAACGGGTGGGGGAAAAGGTCGATCGCTACACCGGCAAGCCGCAAGAGCACACGGGGATCTGTTTAGCCCCATCCCCAACCCTAACCCTTTCACCTCCAATCCCTAACCGCAACTCTAACCCTTCACCTCCTCCGAAAGGGCGAGGGTGTCGGTCCAAGACAGCCTGCACTTGTCTCTCCACGTCTTTGGCCTTGAGCTGCGCGAGGATGCGCTGAAAGTCCTCGAACCTCTCCCCGTAGAGGTCGTGTCCTGAGAAAAAAAAAGGCGACGGTGGCGGTACAAACACAGGCGAGAACCAAACAAAAATAAGGAAACACGTGCGCGCTTGTTATCTATCGGTTTCAAAACTTCGCATACCATTGTCACTTTTTCGTTGTGTGTGTGTGCAGGCAGGCAGGATGGAGAGGTGTTGCATATGCCAAAGAGCGGGGGTACGGAGCATGAGCGAGGTGCAGACGGGTGCAACACGAAGATAAGGAGGAGACTCACTACGGATGGGTCGCCCACGGCTCTGGGATGACCGATAATTGAACATACACATACCAAGAAGCGAGGTGCCCTCGATCACCGCAAGGTAGGGTACGATCCACGCGTGCCCCCGAGGCGTACGGGCGTTCTCGAATCTCAACAAACATCCCGAAAACACGCCCGTCTCTACAGCAGTCTTCCCTTGATACAAGGGAGTCTTCACCGGTTTCTCTAGGTCAACGAAAGTCTACGTAGTGAGCCCCCACGGGCCATCTGCTCGAATCAAGTCAGCTCGAGTGAACGGCACCAAAACTTCCACTCTTCACCACGAAAAACGTCAGTCTACCCACAAGTAGGCACATGCCTCGCGAAGGCATGATGCACGGCTGCGTCATATGAAACGTCCTACTCGCCGTAGTGTAAGTTCCCGATCATAGGGTTGCTGCGGACGGCGTGCTGGCCGTGGATGACCTCCATGGACACGATGTCCTGCTCGAAATAGGTGCTTCGTGAGCGATTGCCGGCGCTGCCCAAGGGCGACCAAAGGAGCCCACAGAAAGCAAACATTGCAAGAGGAGTATGAAGACACGGAATCAGGACCAGACAACAAGGGTAAAGCGTCGATGACGCTTCACAAACGGCAAAGGGCGGCAAGAGGTGTATGCGTACACATGCAGCAAGAGGATAATCGTCTGCAAGAAGTTCCAATTCGGTGTGCGGGTTAGAGAGAAGGATGCCCGACTGGTGCCGTTTGGACGAGAGCGCGCGTCAACGCCATCGTCATGGCACCCGCACAAAGCCGGCAAGCAAGGCTATTTGGCCGGACTTGGCGACGCCCTGGTTTGACAGGGGAACGGCATAACACTCCCGTGATGCATTTTGTTTGGGCATTGAATTTTGAGCTAGACATGGCGTGCTCCAGCTGTGGCCTGCCGTCCAGAACAGATAGGACTACGACACAAGCACCTGTGCCGGAGGCCAACGTAACCTCAAGGTGCCATCCGCGTCAGTCAGTCGCTATCTACTTGTACATGTATGTAAACCTGCGGCCGCCCGGGCTGAATCTACAGGGCCGGGGGAGTTGTGCAAATCTCCTCTTCGCGAACCAGGAAACATGAAACGCCTGATTTCGAGGTTTTCCGAACCCTAACTTCCCTACCAATCTGTACCATCCCTAGGATACGAGCCCTTGCGACAGCTATACATTTGCTTACCGCCATTTTCGATCGGAAGCCGTACGCATTGAATCCGTTGAGCTACAAAGAATATGAAAAACGGGTTCGTTTCGATCGTGGCGGGCAGCAAATCTGTAGCACAGGTAGACTTGAAGCACAAGGCATGCGTTTCTACCTACTAACTATTAGGAAAGACAATACATATCAAAGGTGGTTGATTTGTCCAGATTTTAGATTCTGGAAAATCATACTTCTACTACAAATCAGGGTCGCTGAAAGAGGAGATCTGCACGACTCCCCCCGCTGTCGCCGGTTCCCCCGTTGGTGCTTTGCAACTTCACTGGCCAATCGTAAAGTGTCGAAGTAGGTACCGCGAGACAGACTCACTTCGGCGGGCAAATCAACTTCAATGCGCCGGTTTAAATCGAGGTGTGATGCATCCAACCATTGTACTGCTGTAGTCACGATGGAAGAATACGAGCGTCAACGAGATTCGGGAACAGCAGTACTGTTGTAGTGGACAAGAAAGAGGGGTTCCTCTTCTACGAAAACGCACATGTTCGTTCATGTTTGCAGTTTCAGCGCGTGTACATTTTGGTATTTAGTGCAGCCGAGAATAATTCGCGGTGCCGCACGTACATGAACGACGCAGCCATGGTCCCTCCGCTTGCGATCGAAGCACCACCATAGCTTACGGGTCACGCCGAAAACGCAAGCCCTGTTTGTTGCCAGCAACACAACATGTTCGCCGGTCTTAACGCCACCCTCCGAAACATCCCATGCGTGTTCCCAACACCCTATGTTGCAGTACATGCGAAGAACAAGCCCTCTTACAACAGTCCCCACTCCGGCTCACCTGGGCGCATAGTGGAAGAAGCCAATGTAAGGGTTTTTCTTACACAGCCGCGCAAACACCTTCTTGGGAGCTGCTGACAGATGATGGGCATGTACCCAATTCGCCTGCTCCGGAGAAGACGACAGGTGATCCGGCTCGAAGCGCGATCGCGGAGCTGCGTTCAAGGCAAAGCTGTGTTCCTGTCCGAGCGGCTCTGCCCTCCAATACCCCCCTCGTTCCGCGTTGGGCGATCCCGGTGATCTGGCGCTCTCGCGAAACTTACCCACCGTCGTCATGTGGGTGCTCCTAAGAGGGAACGTGCGTGGGACTGCTGCTGTGTGCTTGTGTTGTAGCTGTTGCTCTTTCAACGAGCTGGCCAGGTACTGGGGTACGCCTGCTAGGAGAGGATTGTATCTCTAACAACTGCTGCTGCTTTTTTCAAGGCGACCGCAAGGTATTTTTCCAGAAGAAGGAGAAGATGCTTACACCCAACGTCAATGTCCAGGTGTGGTAGTTGACCACCAGGAACAAAACGGCAGCGGGCGTGCGATGGTGCGTGGAGAGCGCCGGCCAACATTCAACCAACGTCCCGCCACGCGGAACGAATGCGAAATTCAACATCTCCCAGTATACGTAGAGGCCGGGGAAGCGGAGGAGATCAACAGTGCATGGGGGGGGACACGTCTAATTCGTCCCCAGGTGCCAATAAATATTGAAATATTGTAAGAAAAAAAAAACAGGGTGATCTGTGATGCCGACGTCCTGGTCCTGGATGATCATTTGACGCCCCACAATCTATCCATGCTTCTACCAGAAGACACACACCGAACAGCTGGGACCACGAAACGAAGCTGCTAGCCCGGCGTCGTGACGGGATCGTGCCGTACGGGTGCCCGTGTGTTTAGCTTCTCTGGCGACACGTAAAAGACCGGCGGATTGGTCGTCTTTTTTGCCCGTGTTAGCCCGGCCTGCTGCTTTCCTTCCCCTCTGTAGAGAGCAGAAGAAGACTCCAGCAACATGGAAGGGCTTCCAGAGCGAGGCCGCCGTGCGTTCTGGGGGGGGAAAACGCACCCAAGAACCACACCGGTGGTGACGGAAGGGCCGTTGCCGCGCCAACACCGCGAGTATGCCACCGCTGAGAGGGCGGCGATGGACGAGGAAGTCGGCCAAGCGGTTGAGAAGGACAATGAGCGAGTCAACCAACGCATCAAGAGGATAATGATGTTCGTGGTGGTTGCGCTGGTAGTCAGCGCGATTGTAGATATTGCCTGCCACGACAACGTCAGGACGTGGCTTGAAACGTCGTTCGACTGGATAGAGGACAACCCCAAGGCCGGTGAGTGCGCTCTCTGTATTGTGTAAGGCACGGGGTTCTGGGTAATCACAGCAGTCCTCCCGCACATCCCACAGACTGGCGAGCATCTTCTCTTCAAATTTAAACAGCAGCGTGAAAGCGGCGAGTTTCGTAATCCACGTGTACATGTGTTACATAGCAGCTAGCAGCGTTCGGTGAAGCGGGCACGAGGCTAGCGTTACGAACGTTGAGAATGCGCAGCAGAGGAGAGGATAGCACGCTACATGTCCAACATTTGTCGTTCGCCTCGAGTGCAGATATTTTGCGTCATCAAGGTCCTTGACTCAAAGGGGGCAAAAAGCCTTTACTCCTTGTTTTGTAAGAGTCGCAAAGAGGAGAAAACATTACGTACAAGGTTGTGTTTAGTACAGCAGTACAGTACGTTTAGTACAGTATTGAATTTAGTACTAAACGTACTCTCTGTAGTATAGCATCACGAGTTGTACTAAACGTGCAGTATAGTACAATACGGAGAGGTGTACTCAAGCGTACTACTGGTTTAGTACAATATCGAGAGCTGTACTAAACCCAGTATAGTACAGTACATCCAACAGTACTACTGTTGTACTAAGCCGAGTATAGTATCGATCCAAACCCGGTACTAAACGCGGAGTATAGTACAGTACGAAGAGCTGTACTAAACCTGTTGATTTTAGCACAGTACGCAGAGCTGTACAAAGCCTACTATTGGTTATAGTACAGCAGTGTCGAGGGCTGTACTAAAGTGTACTATTGGGATAGTACAGTATCGAGAGCTGTACTGAAGCGTACTATTGGGATAGTACAGTATCGAGGGCTGTACTAAAGCGTATTATTGGGATAGTACAGTATCGAGAGCTGTGCTAAAGCGTACCATTACCATTGACTTTGGGGACAGTACAGCAGTGTGGAGACCCATATTTTTGCGTACCAGGACGCACACATTAGAGAAGCGTTCAAGTGAAGCAAATAGACCGAAAGCAGTACGAATAGAAAGACAATCCGCCGGTGTTCCTCGCCCCGTCCTTCCCTTTCGAGGTCTGGTGGCGGCCATAATAATTCCGCCTCAGCCGTTACTTCACGCAGCACCGAGGGCAACAAAACCAAAAAGTAAAAGCGAAGTACCAACACGTATACTATATGTACTGACTAATGCTCGAGTACCCTGAGTAGAGGACCGAGAGTGCTGTTGCAGCTGCGTGCTCTGTGTGGACGCACACACACACAGAACAAAAACACGCCGCATTCTGCACAAGAATGACGTCATCAACACGCTCTTTGGCCGGAATCCGTGCAGATCCGGGTAGATACTCGGATTACTATCCGAACGAGTAGAGTACAGTACTGATAGTACTACTAAACGTACTGTTGGTTTTAGTATAGTACTGGGAGTTGTACTAAACCTGCAGTATAGTACAATACGGAGAGGTGTACTCAAGCGTACTATTGGGGTAGTACAGTATCGAGAGCTGTACTAAACCCAAAAGTATAGTACAGTACATCCAACAGTACTGTACTAAGCCGAGTATAGTATCGATCCAAACCCGGTACTAAACGCGGAGTATAGTACAGTATCGAGGGCTGTACTAAAGCGTACTATTGGTTTAGTACAGTCTCGAAAGCTGTACCTGTTACTAAACCTACTATTGGCAGAGTATAGTAAAATACTCGAGTAAGATACTCGAGTACGTCCAGTTTGTACTGTACTAAACACAACCTTTTTGCATACAATACTACAAGCAGTATACTCCAATGTACAGCAGTACAGAGTACTGATATAAATATCTTGTATTCATAGCAGCAGCTGGCATGACTGATTCACAGATGAGTTGCAATTCAGTGCACAGGCTTAAGCAAGCTCAAAATAAGAAATAAGCCCAGTTTCCATCGAGTTTCCCTCCACTCACTGAAAAGACTTCAACACATGCCTATGCCTTTCGACTGCTGTGGTATCTCGAACGGTTGTCTTTGTTTGAGTGAGATTCATGGATTACTTTTCATGTTTACAAATAATATGGCATGCACTTCTTAAGAAAGTACTGAAAGGGAGAAATCGTTGTAGCGCTGCTCGGAAAGCCGTGGAAACTCACTCCGCTACGCTTGCATGTGAATTCATTGGCTTAAACTAAATAACTGCTGCCGGTCGATGTGTATTTGGTGTACTTCTTTATCAGCGCTCACAAGGCAACAAGCACGTTTGTGCCGTTTACATCAACCCGTGGGCACACGAAAGGGGTCCTCTCTCTGAGCCCCCCTACTGTACCCCGTACCCACCCCTCCTGCGGTACTTTTCCTTGAAAATTTTCCCAAGTTTTTATACCAAAAGAGTGCAGCACTCTCTCCCCTCTGTGTACACACGAACAAGCGCTTTCCACCCAGGCCAGAAACGGAAGCGCGGAAGCGCGAGAAAAACGCAGTTTGCAAGACGGGCCACTCACGCCGGAATTCGAACCCCTGACCCTCTGTCCATTAAGTACTAAAAATGGTACGTTTTATTATTTTAAGACACAAACTACTGGTGGTACGCATGTAGCCAGAGATATGCACTCATTCAACGATACACGATAGAGAGATATGCATCCATAACCGGGGAGATATAGCGGCCCGCTGCGTGGGGCTTCGTAGAAACACAGGTTGGTCCTGTAATGCTATGGATTACTTATCCGCCGCTGGTGGAGTATGTATCATTTACGTCTTTGTAAGAACATGCAGTCGAACAGTCCGACCCTGCTGTCTCTTTCTCGGGGAAAATGGTCAAGAGCTTGCTCGTGAGGAAGCTCAACCGTTTTCCGAGTGTATAATCACTACGAGTGTTAGTCACTGTACCTCGGTTTTCAGTCAACAGGAAACTTTTGAGCATAACGCTAAGCAAATCGCTCCTCTCTTGTGCGTCGCTGCTGCTCTCGCAGGGGTCGTGGTTTTCGCCCTGCTCTTCTGCTTGTCGACCCTGCTTTTCGTGCCCGGGCTGCTGCTGACGATCGGAGCGGGGGTGGCCTTTGGAAGGGCTCTCGGGTTTGGTTTCGGGGTCCTGTGGGGCTCCGTGGCTGTGTTGTTGGGAGCGGTGGTGGCGTGTGTCATCGCCTTTTACCTCGGTCGGTGAGTACTACTTCGAAGTAGTGTCATAGGAGTTTCGGTTTCTCCGATCGCAGTGCGTACGACTCTGCCTCAAACAGAGCGATTCACCAACATTTCCTCACGAGAGGATAGCCGGGAGTTGCACCCTCTCGTCTCTTTTCGCCGATTTTGCGAGCCGATCCAAGATTTTCCGAAAGCGTACGTACAATCGCTGCAAAAACTATTTACCCGTCCGAGATGAACCACACCACAGACGAATGGATGTGTTGGAAATAGTCGCATTTTCGGCCGGATGGGTTTGCTTGCAACAGCAGCAACCCGCGTTTTTCTCCGACCCACCTGCACCGTCCATCCGGACGTACTGCTGACCTTCCTGCCCACGTGCTTGGCCGTCTCTAATGTTGTTATCTCTACCAATCTTGTTTCAGGTATGTGCTGCACGAGCAGGCGCAGAGCTGCGCCAAGCGCTACCGGATCTTGAGCGCGGTGAACACCGCGATCGAGCGGAACGGGGTTAAGGTCATGATCCTGCTGCGGCTCTCGCCCCTGGTGCCCTTCTCCGGCTTCAACTTCATCGCGGGCCTGACGAAGGTCTCGCTGCGGGACTACCTGCTGGGCACGGTGGGCATCGTCCCGGGGACCCTGGCATTTGTATACATCGGGGCGAGCACGGCGGGCACGATGAACGAGGAGGTACTGCTGTATGTTGTGCGTGCTCGACAGCCGATTGCACGGTATGTATGTATGTATGTATGTTGACCGACAAACGATTGCATGGACTGCTGCGGCGCGTTGCTGCGGCCCACCGCTGATGCGGTGGTACGGGGTAGGGCCATCGGAGCGGAGGGGACCGTTTGCAGCTGACCCCGTCGGCTGTATGTAGCAGCAGCACGCGGTTGAGTTGTACTTACGGATTGGGAGACGAGAACAGTTACAGTTTCCCTCTGCGTGGATGCACAGCTCCCTCTGCGTCGACACAGAGCAGCTGCTGAGGATGAATGATTTTTACTTTGAACCGTGTTCTTGGCGGCGCTCGGCACTGGGTTCATGCGTATCCTCTGTGCGAAATTCGGAAGAAGAGCAGCTAGGTCGAGCAGCTCGGTGAACCCGGGTGCGCTAGGCTCAAGCCCTCCCCTCTAGCCCCCGCCGTTCGTCAATTGCAGTGTAGGCGTGTAGTTGTGGATTTTTTGTCTTACGTGCGTGGCTTGAGCTGTCGGTAGCACTGGCCGTGCTGACACGCGTGCTGCGCAGTAGGCTCGTTGCCTCACGTCCGATTTGTTGTACTCAAGGCATGGTTTTCACTACAGTGCAGCCTGTGCCCTAAGGCGCCTGTTCCCACTTTTGTATCCTGAAGAGCGCGAGAGTTCCGTCTTGAACGCTGCCTTCAGCGTCAGTATTGGATGCTGAGACGTTCGAAAGCTGAACGTTTCCACCACCATTTGATCCTGTAACAATAACCCTTACACGCACGTTCTCGGATACCGCAGGAGGCGATGAACTCTGGGGAGGCGGACAGAACGGAGTGCATAATCAGGATGGTGACTCTGATCGGCGGCGCCGTTGCCGCCGTCCTGGCGATCGTGGCGGTTACGATCTACGCCAGGAGAGCTCTCAAGCAAGCGCTAGTGGTGCGTCGGTAGCTGCTGTTGTAGGTTGTTGTTTGTGTAGGTGTTAGTGTTGTTATCGTTCATGTTGTCGTCCATGTCGTCAAATAAGTGCCGTGCCAACGTGCCGCAAGTTTGTGCTCTGGAAACGTCTGTTTCACCATCGGCATCTTCCGCACCGTGTTTGTAGCTCGCGGTTCCGCCACCTCATTGTTTCATTATCTGTAGGGCAATGGGTTTTTTTTTTGTGTCGAGTTGGGGATCCACCACGTCTTTTGCAGATGGATGCTGCCGTGGTTGGTTCCGCAAAGCTTACTTACTGACGTTACCGGGGCTGGTGTTGTCCTCTTCGCTTCGAGCCTGATGCCGCTCTTTTGGCCTGCCTCGCTCGTTGCATCTCCTATCTCTGGGTGATCAGACACGTCCGTAGTGTTTCCACTTACGAAACAAGATTCAAGATACGGGCTTTTCGCTCGAGACACGTTTCCAGACAGTTCCCCGACCATTCAACAATCTCTTACGCTTTGTTTCTTTCTGTTCGTTGTTGTCTTGGGATGTATGTCGTCAAACAACACGATATCTCAGCTGCGCTCTTTATTTTTTTCAGCGGACGGCGACAAGCAGTCCCCGCTTTGATCAATTATTCGTGCAACACGCAAGCGCATCTTGGCCTTTTTCAATTCGTGAAGTGTTTCGCCTGGGTCGTTTCATGCCTTTTCGTGCTCATCTTGGCCTGTTTTCTTGTTTTCATAAATTGATTCGCCTGTGGGTGGTGTTTTAAATCGCGAATGTTACTGTTCACTTCACAGGAGTCAGAGTTGGACGCCAACGCAGACAAGGCGGAAAACGCGGGACACGAGGGAAGCGCCACAGATGTCGAGTTTGGCAGCTCCCCGGAAGAGTTCAAGGAGGCTTTGGACAGCGGCGGGGACGAGGGGGAGGAGAGATCCTGGGGCCAATAGGCGGGAAGTATTGCAATACCATCGCGGGGGGGGGGGGCTACGATCATGATTGGTTGACATGCGACAGGGAGCATGACGACCTGGTTCTCGGCGAAGACGTCCCGATATTTATGTAAAGCGACCAGGCCTCTCTCATCGACATGTTGCTCTTCGCTCCACGGAGTTGTATTGGTTCGATTGCAGCGACACGGAGGCCAGATATTTGTCCTTTGAGCGTGAGCTCGGGTATACCAGAATACGAGACGCCCTCCTCCGACGACGGAAATAGGCACGGGGCCAAGCACGGCGCCAATCTAACTGGCTGGCTGACGTGGCTGCCCAAAAATAGATTTTGATGTGAGAGCGTTTGTTGCAGGCCCGTGTGTGCAGTCTTCTTCTCATTGGTCAATATATTTATTTGTAGGTATAGACCGACCTCCGTTGTACAACTGCAGTCGGTGTACAGGTGCATTGTCCTTGGCTTGTGAGGCGTCTCCCTCCAGTCTCTTGTCTCTCCCGTCCAGGGGGGGCACGCGGATGCGAATGGCTTGAGGGTTCTCTATACAAAACGAAGTATCATTTCCGAAAAACAACTATTCGTCTTCTATGTGAAGAATCCTTGAGAGCGCTAGAGAGACAGGAATTTGCCGAGGATCTCCTTGCGGTGTTTTTTTATATACTTTTACCTCTGTTTCCCGTTGTCATCGTTAGTAGCAGATCTTGTGTTGAATATCCTCAGGTCCTAGAGAGTTTTTGTTTGTTAATTGTTTCGTGTCATTTCTTTATCTTGTATGGGTTCTTTTTTCATGTTGGGGCTGAGTATTCGCCGGGTCTTGTACAGCAGTACAACAACAAATTTTGTTTTTCCTACGATGTTACAGCAAAAATCCCTTTTGGTTCAATCGAGGTGTCGAAGGTTTTTGTCTCAAGTTTTTTATTTCTGGTGTGTGTTCTCATGGGGTGTTGTTTTAAGTTCATTTTCTCGAGGGCACGATAAGCTCTTGGTGCTTCGCTGCTTGTGCTGCAGCAACGACATGTGGTACCACCATATATTGAATCTTTGATATTTCTACCTCCCGCGTCTGTTCAGACGCATATGCCATCACAGGCTCCACGGGCTCCCTTCGTACCATATGTTCCTGGGTTGGCGTTGCGAGCAGGCCATTATGTATTTGTGATTTGGATCGATCCAAGTAACGATGTGGTACGAGGTATCCTCGTCAATACGGCTTTGCCCGGGCCGGACGTAAGACGCCTTAATGCTGAGGAGGCCATGATAGGAAAGCGGCACCGTGCAGTGGAGCTTCGGCAGGGACCCGCTTGTCAAGGAATATTCCGACCTTTGTTGCTGCTGTTGTCGGTGAGTTTTTCCTCGCTGACAGCCCCCGTACCAGTAGAGGTGGGTTTTGACATGCCCAGCCCAGTCGGGGGGGCAGAAACCCCATCCCCGCTGGGTTTCCCCGTCAAAGCCCAGCCCCTCGCTTTTTGGGGCTGTTAGTTGACCGCCCCCCCCCCCCCTACATAAGCCCTTCCTTTTTCAAAAAATGCTAAGAACCCAGTTGGTCTTTGTACGGGAGAAAGGCTTCCATTGTTAATTTTTTCCCAAGTTGGGTTGGTTCAGTTGCAGACGGCCCCCCCCCCCCCCCCCTGCCGCGTCACTCTCCGTTCTTTTCTCAAGTGGAACTCATGTTGTTTTGCTTCGTTGACGAACAAGGTGTGTCCGGCATCGTGCAAGAAAAAAAAATAAGCGAGCTTGGGACTAGCACGCCGACGATAATCGTCGGCTTGCTTTTGAAACAATCCCGTACTCTCACCTGTTGTCTCCGGCCTCTATCCCACACTGACACCTCCTCCACGTTAGTTCGAACAACACCCACCAAACTAACGTAAGCCCTCTTTCATCAAAATGCCAATTATGACAGGTTGGTCATCCACATCGTTATGAATCCATTGCCAATCTATCCGGTACTCTCATCTGTTGTCTCCGGCTTCTCTCCCACACCTCCATGTTACTTCGACCACTGCCCACGAAAGTACTGCAGGTCCTGTGTCATCAAAATACCAAAAAGAAGCACAGGTTGGTCATCAACATCGTAATGAATTCATTGCCAATCTATATCCCAGACTCTTCTCGGCGGTCTCCAGGCTTCTTATCCGACACCTCCGTGTGATTGTTCGACCAACCCACCAAACACAGCCGCCCTCTCTCTCAACAAAATGCGAAAAATACAGGTGGTTGGTCGTATACAAAATGCTATGAATTCATTGCTAAAAGTAGGCTAAACTATTTTAGGCACTCATCCGTGGAATAGTAAATTGATTTGTGGTGTCGCAAGAAAAAGAAAACTGCACAAAACCCCTGTTGAAGCAGGCCCAATTAAATGCCGCTGCCGTCCGCGACCAATGTATATTTTCCCCTGGATTTCGGTGTGTGTTCGTGTACGGAACGTAACGCTGATTGAGAGGCACGCCGAAGGGTTACCTCTCCGAGGCCTCGAGGCATGCATGTATCGTCGACTTCATTTCAAGAAGCAAGAAAACCCGAGCACGTGCGACACCACCCCACCCCGAAGAGCGCCCGGCCGCAGGCAGGAAAACGCTGCACACACACGTTTGCGGTTTCGTTTCCAGACCACGAACAACCGGTGTTCCACGACGGCGGCATTCATGCTTGGGGGCACAACCACTTTACATGTTGCGTTCGGGAGGCACTAACACTTGCTGCTGGTGCGATACAAACGATACAGACAAAACAAAGAGTGACACCAAAACCCCAAAAATGCATAGGTCGTCAAGGTCGTCAATAAAAAAAGCGTCCAAACGTGCCCTTTTAGATTATTGGCTAAAAGTCAGAGCGACGAACGTCTAAGGGCTCTCCTTATCAACTCCGTCTCTATCCCCCGGAACGTGACCATCATCACCAACACCGCTATTGCTATTGCTGCTGCTGCTACTGTTGTTGTTGCTGCTGCTGCTGCTGCTGTTGCTGCTGCTGCTGCAGCAGCAGCGGGACGATGCCGTTTCGAATAACGCCGTCGGCGATGGCCGCGGTCAGCCCCCACACGCGTTGAGGCCCCGCGGTGAAAACTGGGAACCGCCCTTGCCCGTACAGGTCATCCATCGAGCGTAACGACGGGTCTAGGAGCTCGCTCAGGGACACGGTAAACACACTCTCCACCTGCGAAAACATGCATTCACCACCCACAGTCATTAGGTGATGTTTGTTGTTGTCGGCACGTAAAATGTGTTGTTGAGTGTGCACGCGGAAAAAACGCTGGTGCGGTGAGTATGTCTTTGAGAGTCCGTCCAAGAAAATGGTAATAGGTTGCGGGTTACACCGCTGCTGTGCTAGCCACGTCGCGAAAGCGTGCGGTTTGGGCGGGGCTAGGGAGCATCCATGACGGTTGAAGGTGTTTTTCGCAAAGGGTACTACATAGGGTATATTGACACCTCGGTCCACCGACGACACGATTCGTGTTCGGTAGGTCGGTCAGGGCGTGTGCAATTTTCTTGGTGAGGTCGAGGTATAGATGCGAAGCCAGCCGGCTGCTGCTGCTGCTGCTGCTGCTGCTGCACAGTACAAAAAGACGAACGATGATGGGCACGTATGTACCGTGCATGGCGACCGCAGCCCCAAGAAGAAGTGCGGTTTCTGCAATCGGCGGGACCGGTTGTCGCACATGTACTCACGACAGCACTACCCGCGACCGATTTTGTCTATCCCATCCTCAAAAGGTAATTTTTCGCGTGCATATGTACATACCTCGTCCGGACTCGGTACCAAGTTGGGCAGAAGGGGACCGACGTCTCGTTGGACGAACGCTACCACGGGGGTCACCGACGTACCCATTACTGGCGGAGGGATGAGCGAGAGGCCGTGACACCAAGGGATCGGAGAACGACACAATCATCAGTAGGTTTCTCCTCGAGCAAACGCAACCTGAAAACTCTTCGGGGAACAAGCTGATTGCTCGAGTCGGCCGTTGGGTCAGACAGACGCTGGGTAGTCCGGACGAGGTAGATCGTAAGACGGTCTAAAGAGTCGCCCCCCACGGCAGCATCACAAACATGCACCGTAAGGGCGGGGGGTGGAAAAGGCACGACAACTGGAGGAGACGGAACGGAGGCAATACACGAGATCTTCGTCGATGCCATGTCGACAACCCAAAACAAGCTCTCGGCCACAGCCGGGTAGGTAACGTCGACTGCCGCACGTCGCGTGGCGCACCATCCGTCCGCACAGCGAACGAGTTGTGCGCTCGTTTAGACGCGAAATAGGACTTGAGCGCCTACCCACGTCCGGCCGTCCCCCCACCAGCGTCCGCCGTATTGTCGCAACCAATTCGTTCAACGGACAGCGATCTCTCCAAAATACAAGCAGCTGCTACGTGATGAATGCACCGCAGTAGACAAGCAGAGAGCTTGGAGATAAGGAGGCGAAAGGGTAGCGAGGAAAGATGGAAGGGTCCCGACACGCACTTACGTGCTGGTAGCTTCTGACAAGTGCCCAGAACGTCGATGCTTCCTAGGCTGTCCCCAATCTCTTCTCGCGTCTCCCGGAGCGCCGCCTCAATCGCATCTTCACCGTGCTCCAAACACCCTCCCGGAAAGGAAACCTGGGATCCATTCCCGTGTGTGCGTCGAGCAAATTAATTGGGTTGGTCGTTGCCACCTCTCACCCATCACACCGGACCAACACAAATACTGCAATGGTACGCTTAGGTACCCCCGGGAGGGCCCAATACTTTGGTGTTTATGCTATGTAGGGTACAGCATACCCCGGCCAGAACAAGAAAGGTGGCAGACTTTATTGCGAAAGGAGGCCAAAAGGATGTTTGTGCTGGGAGGCTCGAGTTTGGGCAAGCAGAAGGGACACCTCGCAACAAGACACATAATGCAGACTGGGAGCCAACAATGGGCGGTGCTTTGGGTTGGTGTCCTGCATACTCTTGGTGTAGTCGGTTGGTCATACCTCCCCCTTGTGGTTTGAGACTTTGCTGGATCGAACGGTGAAAAGAAGACTCGCCACCCCATCGCGATTGCATCTGTGGTGAACAAGAGGACGTACGCAAGGCGGAGATTGCGGAGATTGCGGAGATTGCACAGGTTATCGCAGGTGCACCGGAGAGGGTGCGCGGGGGCGATAAACATAACGCCTCTCGAGGCACCCATGCATCCTAAGTCCGGGCATAAACCATGGAGCATTGCTGAGCAGCACGCCACACGGCGGCGTCGGTTCGTGCGGGACAGAGAGCTTGCCGTCCTACGTGTGAAGCGATCAACGACAATACAATACAGTGGGGGGCCCTCAGCAGTGCCGGTACGGACCAGACCAGCATACCGGCAATATTCAGAGTACAGAATGACTTGGTGATGACGTATGTTCGTCCGTTCCCGCCAAAAACACCGGCGTTGGCTCTGCTGCTGTAATAGACCACAATGAGGGCTACTGCTGTTGCAATAGTATCTCTTCCGCCCTCGCGCCATCTTCCGGGGATATGCGCCGGGGGGGATCCCACGATCGACCCGAAAATGCCACAGGCCTGCGTGATCCTCTCGCTACGCATGACTCTCCACTTGCTGTAGTACATGCACTTACATGTCAGTACTACATGCAGCGTGCGCTCCGCACGTCGCCTCCTGAAAAACAATCTCTCCGCAGCATCCTACCCAATTCAAATTACTGAAGTAGCAACTCGTTCTCCTCGGTGACTGCTGTAGTGCTCAAGAAAATCTCAGCTGAATAGCAGGACCCTCTTGCCAACTGTTGCACTTCCGTGTTAGGCGCATGTCGGCTCAGCGGGCATTATGTGGCAGAAACGCGAGGTTCAAACTGACTACGCGCGGCTCACAAATTCAAACCGTGAAGGGTTGCGCCGCATGCAAAGCATCTTGACAACTTGACAATCGTGACATCCCCGCTGTAGGGGAGGGTTGCACAACACACCACACACTCACAGAGGGACGAGAACAGCAGCTCTTCTTGGCGCCCTTGATCTCCTGCTCCCGCGTTCACTCCGCAAAATCTCTGATGCGTGAGCAGCAGCAGAGGTGAACGCTTGCAGTCTATATCCAGTCAACAGCGGCAGTCCGGGGGAGAAGACCTTCCGCATGGCAGCGAGATTTTGTTCATCGAACGTGAAAGGCGCTCGTCCACGCAGATGCATTGCGGAGCACCGCACACGCGCAGGTGGGACCTCTCTCTCTCTCGTCTCCTTGTAGAAACCGCCGAGAACCCAGGACCGCCCTCCTCTCCGTCCAAAGAAGAGGTGGGCTGCCGTGAAATACAGCAGCAGCGCGCAAATGGAAAAGGGGCCCCGCGGTTGGTGTTGGGCTCGTCGTCTCTCTGTATTCCTACCGCCGTACCAAGGAAGTTATCAAGGATACTCTCAAGTTGACCAGTCCAACAAGAGCGGTGTGGAGTGGCCAAATGCTGCTTTTTCAGTCCCGCTTTTTCATTCCCACCGCATTGAACCGGCGAACTTAAACTTTGTTATATCTGTTTCGTTTTTTTCCACGAAAACAGCTAACTCGAAGACTTACTTCTCTCCCCGAAGCAATCTGTAATCTCGTTCCAATGTACCTGTCACAGCTGAACGGTGGAGTCCACGTCATGACCCAGGGAGGTCTATCTTAACGGGGTGCAGCCGCGTTCGGCTGTTCTACTCGTACAAGTTTGCTAATTACCACATACTGTTTCGGCCGTGTACGCCTGCACCGTCACACAAACCATGTGCGCCGTGTGTTTGCTTTTTTTTTTTCGAAAGTGTGTCGTACAGCCTAGGTCAACACTTAGGTGTGTGGTGTGTGTGTGTTTCGTTGTTGTTGGGTTGAGGGACTAGGTTTGGACAGGTGTATGTGGCGGGAGGTGGTACGGTTATTTTGGCAGCACTGACGACGACGACGACTGCAAGACGACACAATACAAAGTGGCCCAAGCTTGCACTAGTAATTTGATTTTTCGGAAATGCACCATCGAACAATGTAGATGGTATTTTGCGTTGAAAACCAAGAGATACTTCTACTTTCTCGACCGCCAGTCGCACATGTGTCGCGTTCAGCTCAGTTCTGGCCATCATGTGCACGCAGGTACACAAGGAACAACGGGGAGGCCTGCTGTGCCGTTGTTCTCCAGCACAAACAAAAATCATACGTCGGGTGTCTCTCCGAGATATCATAACAGACCACCAACCAAGACGTCAGCACGGACAGGGGTATCGCTGGTAGTGGCAATGGGAGGCAAACACACAGAAATTTTCCATTCAGCTTCAAGAGCAAGTACTTCCGACACTCGCATACAATTGGGCTATTGCTATGCAACTTATACACAAGCACGCCTACAATTCTAGAGAGCACCGTCACGCAAGGAAAAGCAAATCGCGGGCTTGCGGCCTTCTTCGCAACCCCGCCCTGTCTCCCATGTAAACCACGCCTCAGTAGAGCTACATCCTCTTCCGCGGTACGTAGCGCGGGGGAGCTTCACAATCCTGTCAGGTGCATTTTCCATTAGCCACCGCCCTCTGGTTTTCGTGGGCTCCAGAAAAGTCAACCTCAGCTTGAAGGCCACTCCCATGTGCCCGACCCGCATCGCCTGTTTCAAAATGGCGAAGGCGTGCTTGTAGGGTGGGCTCGTCACGACCCAGTCCGGACGCACCGTTTCCTCGACGTACGCCTCGACAAAAGCGTCTGCGGCGGTGTCCAGGTGGGTGTCTGCGACCAATCTGAGGGTAGGGAGGTAAAAAAAAAATAGAGCCGCCAACGATTTCAAGTTAATAATTGAACGTAAAAAAATGAACATTTGCCAGTTGAATTGTGGCCAGAATCATGGATGGGCCCTTTTCTGCACTGCAGTATGCGTGCTTGAGCACAGCCTACCAACTTACGCTAACATATCGAATCCAGTGCTTGGTTGAACCGAAGCCGGCCTCAGACACACACTTACGTTGTTTGTTGCAACACGGAGACCGTGTGAACTCAGGACCGTGTAGACTGCGTCTTGGGCGGCGCCACAGCAATCGAGTACCCTGCCTTCCAGCTCCACGTGTTCCAGAAGAGCTCGCACCTGAATATCGCGAATGTAACGTGGTGGATACTTCATCTGTTATTCTTACTACTGTAGATGGTAGGTGCTACCTGGCAGAGGGAATGTGCGGGCAGCAGAAAAAAAATTGAGCGGCGCTCTACAGTACATACACTTCTTCCGGTGTCTTCGGGGGAGCGGTCGAGGCTCTTCTCACAACACGGGGAGGACCTCAAAGACAACGACGCACAGCGGTGTTTTCCTCATACTTACCATTGAGCTAACGTGACAAACAGCAACAAAGGCTAACCGAACACCCGTCACTCGATGAGGAGCAGGGCGAGGGAGACTTGTGTTGAGAGATGGGTCGGGCACCGCCCAATACCATGCCATCAAGAACAGCACAAGGCGACGGTAGAGATCCCAGAAAAAAAACGACAGGCATATATATGCGGTCACGTGGGGAGGCAGAACACATAAACCAAACAAGAAATAGGGTTGTTTCTACGAATGGCGTCTTCGCGCGGTCTAGAATTCGCCCAGAGTCATGCATATGATACAAATGAGTGACCTGCCGTAAGGATGCGAGAGAACGCACGGGGGTGAAAGTATTTTTTTCTAACCTTTATTGCTCCACGATGATGAGGGTGCGAACACCAACCGATACCTCTCAGGAAAGCCCTCCACGTGATGTTCCCAAAACTACCCTTGTCGGCAGTGGTACCCTCCTGGTTGTGAGAAATCACGCCATGATAAAATGCTGACACCCCCGTGCGTTCTCTCGCGTCCTTACCGTACACTGCTGTAGACAGAGGTGGTGTATCTGCGGCATCATACCTGAGATCCCGTCGAAGGATACTGGCCCATCGGCGACCGCTGTCCAACCGCCATTTTGTGCAAAGCTCCTTTCTCTTCTCCCTCTTGTACAAGCCAACTACGCAGTCGGTCCGGGGACAGATGCACTCTCCCACCTGGAGAGGGTTCCCTGTTGAAGATCGCGATCATGACGCCAGGCTGACCCAACACTCGCAGACCACTCGCCCAGTCCCGCCCATGTTTCCGAGCCCCCCACATGCTGCCAATTTATCGAGTACCCGTCGCGGCTACCCGGGCTGTCACATGCGAAGCACCGGCGAAGTTCCCCTGCTGCTGCCGCTTCTTTGCCGCGTAGAGTGTTGCCGCACGAGGCGCGGAAACCACGGACCATGCTGAAGAAAACCGTTGAAAATGGCGGTATACAGCTGCTCACCAAATCGCCGATTTTGGCGTCCACAGATGAAGATCGACGGCGATATTAGTACAACACCTCAGCTACACAACGCACCCTCTGAGAGCGGAAGACCCGTTGCTGGTAACTAACCTGGGCTTGGTGCGGCTGCTAGACCAAGTTGCTCCGCGTGTAGGAGCTCTGACGCGAGGCGGATTCGGTTCTACGCACAGAAAGCTAACAAACGCCCAAAACTTGCACCGACAGCTCTCCCACGAGTAGCACAACAGTATACCGAGGTTAAATTCTGTCTGGTGCCCACGACGAGGCTCCTACGGCTCTGTGAACACGCAGCCTGCTGTGGCCTGCCGGGGGGGGCAATGGAGGGGTTTGAGGGGGGATCGCAAAAAAACGAGGGGGTACCATCTGCGAAGCCCCGGCGTACTTTTTCAGCCGCCCCCATCGTCCATGCAACGGGCCTCGTGAATCGATTCACCTCGTTTCTTCTCCTCTACCCTACAATAGTTCATCTTCTAGCGGAATCGTTCGTTCTTCGCCGCCACCCGGTTCGTGACCATCCCGTGCTGAGGAAGGAGGTGCCCAAGAAAAAAAAGAAAAAAAACTAAACCCAATAACACTGAAGTATGCATACGAAGGTTAATGTTCCGAGCCGCCAGGATACCCTTTCTCTCTACCGAGTCAGAGTCCCTGAAGTGGCGATTGCAGAGCGACCAGCCGCAGGCAGGAAAATGCTGCACACACACGACACGTTGTTTGCGGTTTCGTTTCCAGACCACGAACAACCGGTGTTCCACGACGGCATTCGTATTTGGGGCCACAACCCAAAAAATAAAAAGATCGTCAACAACCCCCCCCCGTCCAAACGCGCCCCTAGCTTATTGGCTAAGTCAGAGCGACGAACGTCTAGGGCCCTCCTTATCAACGCCGTCTCTATCCCCCGGAACGCGATCATCATCACCAACACTGCGACTGCTACTGCTACTGCTGCTGCTACTGTTGTTGTTGCCTCTGCTGCTGCTGCTGCTGTTGCAACCGCTGCGGCTATTGCTGCTGCTGTCTCCTTCTTGACGCTGCTGCTGCAGCAGCGGGACGATGCCGTTTCGAAGCACGCCGTCGGTGATGGCCGCGGTCAGCCCCCACACGCGTTGAGGCCCCGCGGTGAAAGCCGGGAGCTGCCCTCGCCCGCACAGGTCATCCATCGTGCGTAGCGACGGGTCTAAGAGCTCGCTCAGGGACAGGGTGAACACACTCTCCACCTGTGAAAATATTCAATCGCCATCCAGAGTCGTTAGGTGATGTTTGTTGTTGTCGGCACGTAAAAGCTGTTGAATGTGCACACGAAAACAACGCTGGCGCGGTGAAAATGTTTTGGAGAGTCCGTCCGAGAAAAGGTAATAGGTTACGGATAACACCGCTGCTGTGATAGCCACGTCCCGAAAGCATACGGTTTGGGCAGGGCTACGAAGCATTCATGACGGTTGAAGGTGGTTTTCGCAAAGGGTACTACCGTAAAATGACACCTCGGTCCACCGACGACACGATTCGTTTTCGATAGCTCAGTCAGGGCGTTTGCAATCTGCTTGGTGGGGTGAGGTAAGATATGAAGCCAGTCGGCTGCTGCTGCTGCTGCACCACATAATAAAGGCGTATGATGATAAGTACGTGTGTACGCAGCGTGCATGGCGACCGCAGCCCAAACGGCGGGACCGGTTGTCGCACATTTACTCACGGCAGCACTACCCGCGATCAATTTTCTCTATTCCATGCATATGTACATACCTCGTCCGGACTCAGCACCAATTTGGGCAGAAGTGGACCGACGTCTCGTCGGACGAACGCTACCACGGGGGTCACCGGCGTACCCGTTACTGGAGGAGGGATGAACGAGAGGCAGTAACACCAAGGGGTCGGAGAACAACACGATCATCAGTAGGTTTCAAAAGCAACCTTCAAACTCTTCGTGGAACAAGCTGAGTGCTCGATTCGGCCATTGGGTCAAACAGACGCTGGGTGGTCCGGACGAGGTAGATCGTAAGAAGGGTACAAGGCGTCGCCCACCACGGCAGTATCACAAACATGCACCGCAAGGGCGGGGGGTGGAAGAGGCACGACAACGGGAGGAGGGGCGGAGGCGTTCATGGGAGCCTCGTCGATGCCGTGTCGACAACCCAAAACAAGCTCTCGGCCACAAACGTCGGCTGCTGCACATCGTGTGGCGTGCCATCCGTTCGCACAGCAAACGAGTTGTGCGCTCGTTTAGACGCGAAATAGGACTTAAGCGCCTACCCACGTCCGGGAGTCCCCCCACCAGCGTCCGCCGTATGTCGCAACCAATTCGTTCGACGGAAAGCAATCTCTCCAGAAAAATTAGCTACATGAATGCGCCGCAGTAGACATGCAGCGAGAGCTTGGGAAAGGAGGCGAAAGGGTAGCGTGGAGTGATGGAAGAGTAGTGACACGCACTTACTTGCTGGTAGCGTCTGGCAAGTGCCCAGAACGTCGACCCTTCCTAGGCTGTCCCCAATCTCTTCTCGCGTCTCACGCAGCGCCGCCTCGACCGCATCTTCACCGGGCTCCAAATGCCCTCCCGGAAAGGAAACCTGAGATCCATTCCCGTGAGTGCGTCGAGCAAATCAATCGCGTCGGTAGTTGCCACATTTCACCCATCACACCGGACCAACACAAATACTGCAATGGTACGCTTAGGTACCCCCGGGAGAGCCCAGTACGAAACTACTGCTCCCCCATGTTCTGGTGTTTATTTTAGGTAGGGTACAGCAGCTCGTCATACATTCAACGATAAGAAACACCCCTGCCAGAACAAGAAAGGTGGCAGGTTTTATCGCGAAGGGACAAAATTATGTGCTAGGAGGCTTGAGATTGGGCAAGCAGAGACACCTCGCAACAAGACGTACAATGCAGACTGGGAGCCAACAATGGGCGGTGCTTTGGGTTGGTGTCCTGGTTGCATATGTGTCTACAATATGCATATCTCTTGGTAGTCGGTTGGTCGTACCTGCCCTTTGTGGGTTGAGACTTTGGCGGATCGAACGGTGAAAAGAAGGCTCGCTACCCCATCGCGATTGCACCTGTGGTGAACAAGAGAACGTACTTAAGGCGGAGATTGCGGAGATTGCGGAGATTGCACAGGTTATCGCAGGTGCACCGGAGAGGGTGGGCGGTGCGCGGGGGCGATAAACATCACGTCTCTCGAGGCACCCATGTATCCTAAGTCCGGGCATGAACCATCGAGAATTACTGAGCAGCATACCACGGCGACACCGGAGCGTGCGGGACAGAGAGCATGCCATCCTATTTCTGGTAGTGAAGCGATCAACGACAATGCATGTAATTGCGCTGTAGTATCTCCTCCGCCCTCATGCCGTCTTCCGGGGATCTGCACCGGGAGGGATTCCACGATCGGCCCGAAAATGCCACAGTCCCGCCTGATCCTCTCGCTACGCATTCTCTCTGCCAACTGCTGCACAACAACCTGCAGCGTGCGCTCGGCCGCGTTGCAGCCCGAACACAAATCTCGCCGCATTTTACACAATTCAAATTACTGAAGTAGCAGCGCTTCGTCGTTCTCCCCGGCGACCGTTGTAGTGCTTGAGAAACTCTCAGACGAACAGCTGGACCCTCTTGCCAACTGCTACACTGACGCGTAAGGCGTATGTCGGCTCAGCGGGCGTCAGTGGCAGGAACGTGAGGTTCAAACTGACCATGCACGGCTCAAAAAAAATTCAAAGTGAAGGTTACGCCGCACGCAACGCATCTTGACAATCTCGATATCCTCGCTGTAGGGGAGGGTTGGACAACACACCACACGCTCACAGAGGGACGAGAACAGCAGCTCTTCTCGCCGCCCTTGATCTCCCGCGTTCACTCCGCAAAATCTCTGATGCGTGAGCAGCAGCAGAGGTGAACGCTTCCAGTCTATATCCAGCCAACAGCGGCAACGGTCCGGGCGAGAAGACCTTCCGTATGGCAGCGAGGTTCTGCTCATTGAAGGTGAAAGGCGCTCGTCCATACAGATGCATTGCGGAGCACCGCACACGCACAGATGGGACCTCTCTCTCTCTCGTCTCCTTGTAGAAACTGCCGAGAACCCAGGACCGCCCTCCTCTCCGTCCAAAGAAGAGGTGGACTGCTGTGAAATACAGCAGCAGCGCGCAAATGGAAAAGGGGCCCCGCGGTTGGTGTTGGGCGCGCCTTCTCTCTGTCTGTCTCTGGCTTATGGGTAAGTCTAATGGGTAAGCCTTTCTAACATCTGGTCTGTCTGTCGGTCCGTCGATGTCTCTCTATCTCCCTCCACCTCTCCGACAGTACCGAGCAAGGCATCGAGGATACTCTCGGTTTGTCCGACAAGGGTAGGCGCAGAGTGGCCAAATGTTGCTTTACGAGCTGGCTTTAACTAACAACCCGCTAGAAGACTGAGACTGCAATGCGTACGGTCATCTAATCAAAGTGCCGCTGTTGTTGCGCCGCAATAGCGCCGTCGGAATACTTGTAGGTTCATGTTCGAGCCCCGGTTTCCGGTTCAGAGCAAATATCATTTCTCTACCGAATCACAATTCCTGAAGCATTGTTCCCAGCAATATCGTCATGACGCCGAAGAACCTGTAGGGATTTTTTCCCAATCACGTACTAAATGCATATGTAACTGCGTGCCAATTTAACGCACACCCAGCAGACCTTTATCAGCTCTCTCACCAGACAAGCTTGATCGTGTGAGCGACCGCGAGTTGCTCACAACAGCCGTGATTCGTTCGTAATTGCGAGACGGGGGTGTTTGAGTCTGTTGATCGTGACAATTACGCCATGCCGCCAGGGGCCACAAGGAAGCGCGGCGGCGGGATGTCGCGCGGTCTCATGCGTAGGGGGGAGCAGCGAGCGGCTCAGGGGGCGCTTGGCTAACGTTTTATCGCGAGGAGGATTCAGCCGTCCCAGAGGGTGCAAAGGGGGCCACGCCCATCTAGCGTCTAGACTACGGCAGCGAGGTTCAGATTACATCAGAGAGAAACCACGAATCTTTCTCAGGCCGTCACAAGCTGCCGACATCTCGGGACACGATACGAAGCACGCTCCATAGCATCTGCCAACGTTGCGGATGGTCACTGACAGGGACACACGCCGTCAGGGAAGCCCGCGGTCTTGATAGCGCTCTAGCGTGTCTATCATTGGGGAGGTGATGGTATTGACGTCAACACCAGAACGCCCAAAGGCGACTGCACGGGTTGATTTCTTGTTTTGCACACACGCTTACTTATTCCCTGGGTGGCCATGAAGCGCGCACGTTCTCAACAAAGTTTCCTTCAGTCCATGTTGCCCCCCCGGCCGAAAAAAGGGCTGCTGCAGATATTTTCCTTTTCTCGACCTAGCAGAGACGTTCCCAACGCCAACGGTTCTGTCCGCAAACACCCCTCCCCCCTGGCTCTTGCCTGGGAAACAGCGGGAGAACCTGGGGGCTACAGCTAGAATGCTTTGGTCTGTTGCCGTTGCTGCTGCTGCGGTTCTTGTCGTAATGTCGTGAATTATCGCTCGGGCCTCTACCCATAAACTCGTCTGTCCACCCCTCACGACAAACCATGATGTTTTCGTGGTCACAAGCTGACCCAAAAATCGACACAACGTAAGGAAGACATAAAACTAAGGCAGTGGTCCCCACACAAAGACATAAACAATAACATATTACCACAATCAATCGCTCGATATCATAGCTTGACTTGTTCTGTCTATCTTTTCTGGGCGCCATTCATTTCCTTTTGGCACAACTTTGACGCACCAACCCGGGGTCACCCAAGACGAATACCAACTATTCCTGAGCACGCGCAGCAGGGCATGGCCCTTGTTCGTGGTTCAAGGTGCGGGCATTCAGGGTATACGAAATGTCCAACATGTGGAAAAGCCGGCAGCAAGAAGGGGGGGGGGGGTTCTGCTCCCAGTACGGGGTGGGTGCCCCCTATTCCTTTCCTATAAAACTCAGTACCAGTGCGAAACATCGATGATCTGATGGTCATTTCCCATGACTCCGAAAATGTACGCATGCGCACATGCATAGTTCGAATAAATCTCAGGATGATGAGCGTACGTTCGCTCTCTCCTGCACTTGAGGCTACAGAGCCAGAAAGGTCGGTGCTCCGCCACTCGCTCCTGCCGGCTTCGTGAAAAGCACAAAGTCCTCCTGCATGCCGTCCAGCAACGTCCTCAGCGCCTTTTCACTTCCTCCAGGGTTCGCCGAAACCATCGCCTGCGTCCGTGTGCACAAGCAACAAGTCGGAATGACGGTACAGACGAAAAAACGGGATCGTCCGAAAGGTACATGCGTAATCGTATAGCGCTCGCTCTTTATTGCCAGGCCGTTCAATCCGATTCCCTACTAGACAAGCCTTGAAGCGCTCTGCATAAGGGCCAAGAAGAGAGAAAACGTGCACGTGCCATCACTTATTGGGAGCACCTTCCGAGACGGCTGGAGTGAGCGCATCGATCGAAAATCACTGCCGCCCGTTCGAAATGATTTCGCCCCCCCGCATGATAGCCGCACGGTGCATGCGAAGCTTGCGCTCTCATCGCCCTGTTGCATGATCCGTCAAAGGGCACTCGACAAGACACGGCACTACGCACATAATAGTTTGGAGTGTGAACCTCTCGACCGGGGGCATCCGGTCTCGTTCTCAAGCTCGACAAAGTATCCGAAACACCCCTGCTACTTGTAGTAGCTTTTCGTTTGTGAACCGCCGGTTTCTCGAGTAGGCGGCGCCAGCTGGAAAACGGGCAATGAGCCGAAAAGACAGCCAACCGCACTGCCCCGTTACCTACACAGCAAGATTCCTACCCTTCCAAGCAGGAAGAAACATCTGAAGACGTCAACGAGAACCAGGAAGCGACAAAAAAACGACGGGGGGCGTGTAATACCTTGCAGCTCGCTCCTGATGGGCCGGCTTCCTTGATCAGCCTCAGCACAACCTCCGGCGTCCACGGCTCCGGTTGATCGCCGACACCGGCCGCGGCAGCATCGCCCGGCTGCCGCCGCGCCTTCCCCGCCACAGAAGCGGACGGCGCGTATGATGGCGTGAAGAGTCTCGCCGCGGCAGTCGGGGGCGACACCGCCGCCGCCGCCGCCCCCGCCGCCGCTGAAGACGATGCCGTCGATCGCGGTGACGGCCCGTGCGAAGAAGAAGGAGGCGTGAAAATCTTCGTGGAAGCGGCCGACGAGGTTAGCTTCCTCGAGGAGGAGGCGGACGAGGCTTGGGGCGACGGCGTCGTCGCGTAGGACGGTGTGAAGAGGCCACTACCGCTACCGCTACCGCTACGGCCGCCGCCGCCGCCGCCGCCGCCGCCTCTGCTGTCGCCGCCGCTGTTGCTCGAGGCTGGGGACCAAACCGAGGCCGACTTAGGCGGGGATACCCGCTTGGCAGGAGGGGGCGCGCCGCTGCCGCCGGCCGCGCCTCCTGCCCATGAAGGCAGCGCTCGCTTCTTCCCGCCAGAGGACGGCGGGCCGGTGGCCACGGCGTTCGCTTGAGGGCGGAGCACCTCGCCCCCCGACCCCGGGAGCCGCCCTCCCCCGCTTTCGAACCGCAGCCTCGACAGCACCAGTCTGGGCGGGCGGTCAACATTCCAACAGCAACAGCAGTGGCCGATGACACCAACGGAGGTAAGACCACTGAGATGAAACGAGAAGGTTCTGCCCCCCATGCTAGCGAGGTAAAACAAAGATGTATTTCCCGCGAGAAGTGGTGTTTGTGTGTTGACAGCTTGCGGCGCGTCATCAGTCTGCGGGAGTTTGCCATCGTTCCGCGCCATGCCAACCGCCCGATGGAGATGAATTCATTCAAAGGTCTGGCCGGTAACAGCAGGCACTTCATTTCTTTTTTTCGTGCCTAGATGGAGCTGATAAACTCAAGATAGACACCGGAAAAGTCAGGCGACACGTTTTGCCGGAACCCACATATCTGTCAGTACAGGGACGAAGGATGCGACATACTCTTGCGTTCTCGATCAAACCAGCGGGTGCCGTTCCAACAAAAAAAACAAGCGCTAAAACTATTTATTAGTGTTGCACGGTTGAGCCCACAAACCCTTTTCCCATAGGTAGGCAGTCACGACGCTCACGCTTGCGCAGCCGCTCGACTCCCTCCAACGAAGCACACAAACGCTTGAAGTAGGTACCACAGCAGGGCGCTAACCTGATCATGCTATAGGCGGTCTTGCTCTCTGTGCCTGGAGGCAGCCTCTCGAAGATTGGTTTAAGCCGAAAGCCTGAGGCCAGCGGGTCGTGCCCTTCTTGCTTGAAGCCGTCCAAGATGTCCAGGATCTAAGAGACGTTTCAATCACAGGCAGCAACGAGAGGCACATTGCGATACACGTTGTGCAGCTTGCGCATACAGCATGGTACCTCAGAGTTGTTCGCGTACGTCGTTGTTTCCGCCGATGGTGGCGGATGTGGTGACGGAAAATTGTTGTAATCGCAGTCGCTACCGTTGCTGTTCTTGGAATTGCATCTCAAAAGTAGCTCACCGCCACAACTCTAGCCCGTGCTCGCACGCCAACAGGTACAAATGCCCAGCCCAGGGGGCTGTCCACATAACGTACGTTAGCAACCTATCCAATGCTAAGACTCAACGCGCAAAGACGTCTGCACCCGCATGCGCATCCACCAGACACCTACCACCAACACTAACACTGCACAGACGTCCACTTGACTTGACACCCAACTCCCCCGGGGCGGCACCGATTGCGAATAACACCAAAACTGGCCAAAACAAACGGCAGTAGGAACGGGCAAATAAATACACTAGCAGTAGTTTTCGCGACCCGTGCCATCCATCGTTCTGGCCCGTGCACCTTGCGCTCCAGGTCAAGGTCGATGCCGAGGCGCCGGCGGTCCCACGCGAAAGTCAAGCCTGCCTCCAAGCACGCCGCGAGGTGGCCCGCGAACGTCCCAATAGCCACCGGTCGCGGCATCCTGGCGGCCACCTGCTCCAGCGTCAGGGAGTCTGAAACCACCAGAGAGAGAGAGAGAAAGAGAGAGAGAGAGAGAGAGAGAGAGAGAGAGAGAGAGAGAGAGAGAGAGAGAGAGAGCGACCGAACACGTTTATTTAGGCATTGCGTGAGGTTCGGAAGCGATTTATTTCTGGGAGAGCAACACGCTGGACATGTGGAAAGGTGGCTGATGGAAATGAACCCATGGCCTGCCGTAGAACACAGGTGGGGCTCCAGCGTCAGGGAGCCTGAAACCACGATAGCGAGCGACCACAACTGTTTTCGGAGGCATTGCGTGAGGTTCGGAAACGATATCCGAGAGAGCAACACACTTGACAGGTCTTGTGGTCGTGAATACTTGTTAATTAAGTCGAGTCGAAAAGGTAAAATTGTTGAGTCGGAAAAGTGGCTGACGGAAACGAAACTGCAGATAGAGCTTGATCCACGCGGGATGGGTAATCCCTAGCGAAAGAGATGAGTGGGCCGGTCTTGCCTGGAATTGAAACTACCGCGGTATGAACAGCGTTCACGGAGGCCCCGGGAACAATGAGACGGCTAGCACAACAATTGGTGTGACATATGCATACGCCACCACCACGTCTAGGTCTAAAGCGTGCCTTTGAATCCGACGAATTACGAAGGGGTTCAAGGAAACCGCACATTGCTTCCAACCAGCCGCGGAAAAGTGAATTCGGTTGGAAGTCACGGCCGGCCTGGTTGAACCTACGCCTGTGTGTACCAAATATACAACAAGACACAAAAACAGCAAATCGAAAAGGTCGAAAATTTTGTGCTGGCCCTGTCACGTGGATGCTTTGTTGGGGTGCGACATGAAAACGAAAAGAGGTATATCATAAGATACTGCTGCACATTTTCTAGAAAAACCAAACGGTCAGGAGCAGCGGTTTCGGAAAATCAAGTGCAGACCTTGTCTCATGTAAGCCTCGTGGGCAAGCTGCTGCACCGAAGTCAACGGCCTGTCTTCTCGCCTGCCATAATGGAGAGCGCGTGTACCGACAGCGGAAAGGGGTTCGGGGGTTCCGTGGATTGCAAAACAAAAATCAAGACGTCGACGCAAGCGGCAGTAACTGGGTTTCCAGAGGTAGGGAGGGCCTCGCGTCTAGCAGGACGAGCGCCCCCGCCCATCCCTGTCTCCCGCCGAAGCCGGGTCCAAGCATGCTGATGGGTTGGTTGTCACGCGAAATCGTCAAGCAAAGAAAAAAGAAAAGTTCCCTTCCTCCCTATTGATACTCCTCTTTTGTCTCAAGTCCAAGGACTGGCGGCCTACTTCGTGCGAGCGCCGCCTCGCGGCCGCCTTCGCCGACGCGTCGGAGCCAGCATGGAATAAACAACGTGCACTAAACTCGAACGAAACTCACGATGCTGTCATGTCAAAGCCAGCACACCTTACACACAACTGCAACGAAGCTCGCGAAGTTTAAGTTTTCGCGTAAAACAATTCAGCGCGAAAAAAAAAACGGGGTACACACAGTACAGGCAGGGGGGGGGGGGGGGGGTGTACTCATAGTCGTGCATGCCGTAGTCGTTTGACCATTGACCTCGCATCCCTACAAAGCCGGGACGGAGCACGCCGGGTTCTCACCGGACCAGGCTCTCACATCACCAAGCGCGAAGCGCCGTGAGGTATTTGGCGAGTCGCATGAAGGGTGAGCTGCATCCTGCTAAGGGTGTTCGGCATCTTGTGCTTACTTCCTTGCGTACGGATGACAGCTACGTATGACTTAATTTATTTTCTGGTGCTTTCACTTCCAGAGACAGTTGTAAGCACTGTGTAACTGCCTCGAGGAAGCTTGACCATTTTAACACAACGTGGTGCGATCATCCCCCGTTGCGCGGAGTGAGGTTTCTCGACCCCGCACAACATGATCTACTCGACCACCATTATGGTTACCGCAAAAAAAAAAAACGAGGTAAAAAAAAAAAACGGTAACCTGGTTGCCGAGTTCACGAAGTGAATTGGCTTGTTTTACAACGTCGTTGCCAAGCGACGAAAACCCAATCCCGATGGCAAACACCGAGTGGGGGGCTTGTTTTACAACGTCGTTGCCAAGCGACGAAAACCCAAACCCCGATGGCAAACACCGGGGGGGGCGGCTTGTTTTACAACGTCGTTGCCAAGCGACGAAAACCCAAACCCCGATGGCAAACACCGGGGAGGGGAGGCAGGGGGGGGGCTAAAACGAAGCTCACGATGTTGTCAGCCACGGAGCCTCCTGCGCGGGCGCCGCGGCCACGTTGCTCTCCAGCTTCAGGTCAGCGCACGCCGCCTTCAGCACCTGCGGAGTTCATTAACCGAGGGAGGTTGAGTCCACGCCCGGCAAAACGCAAGGAATGGGTGCAGAACGGGGAGTGTTGGTTGAACGGGCGCATCAACCCTTCCCGTGAATACCGCTAGCTAGGCAGGATCCCACCCCCACCCCCTCGGGAACGGAGGCGAACACGAAAGGGCGGCCGTCGTGACCCAATCATGGAATGTATCGACATGAAGAAAAAAAAAAGAAACCGGGAAAAACAAATCGGCGGCGCACACGAAAGGGCGGCCGACGTGACCCAGACAAGGGGCACATCGCCATGGGGAAACACGAACGTTGAAACATCACCCAATCATAGGCCGGCGTCTGCTCTAAGAGGGGCCGTGGTCTTCCATGCCGAAAGGCGTGCCGTATGTGCACAGAGCGGACACACCAACGACTACGGTACTGGCAAGAAGCGGTACACCTCCGTCGAAATGCCCCCCCCCCACCATTAGGATGCTCCAAGCGCACAAGTAATGCAGCCGTAAGGGGCAGAATTGGGGATCCAATCCCTACGGTACGGGAAGAGACGCAAGGAAGCTGACATGGCAGTATCGCATGTGCGGGATGGGAGAGGAGAGGTTGCCGAGAATAGTATGGGAGGCAAAGTGGGCAAACAAAAAGAGGGGAAGACAACCCACGGAATGGGTCACGGTTGTAGAGGACGTATGGAAGGGGTTAGACATCGACGAAGATGAAACGCTGGAAACGGAGGGTCTACAGGGGTTCAAGGAGAAGATATCTGCTGCCTGTGCCGAGACAGAAGAACAGAATCTAAAGAAAGAAACCAAGGATAAGGAGGGTCTAGAAGTGTACGGAATGTTGAAAGAAGGAATAGGGTTCAAGGATTACCTACATGGACCAATGGATGCAGGGACAAAGCTTAAGGTCAAATTCAGGACCGGGGACACAGGCCTTCGAGAACGTCGACGAAGACACAGGACGGTAGACGACGAACACGACAAGTTCAAATGCGATTGCGGCTTCGAATGCGAAGACCGTGTTCATGTAGTCGCGGAATGTCCGTGGTACGAAGAGGAGAGGGAAGTGTACATGACTGAGCTGGGAAAAATACAAGCGGACGTACAGGGAGATGTTTGAGGCATGGAATAGAGAGAAGAGGACGGTAGCTGTGCTGGGGAGTAGGAAGTGGTTTGAAAAGGCGGGAAGGGATATCGTTAGGAATGACAGACTAGGGAAGACATTTTTGAGCCACCTTTGGCAAAGTAGGAAGGAACGATTGGCCATCGGTGATCGGTCCTGTGGGAACAATGCTCCGTCCTCTCGAGGACGCGTGGTCAATGGTCTAACCGCTAAGGCATGCAAAACATAAGAGTACGCCCCCCCCCCCCCCCATGAATGGTGGTCGAGTAGATCAATGTTGTGCGGGGTTGAGAACCCTCACTCCGCGCAAGGGGGAGGATCGTTGTGTTAAATTCGTCAAGCACCCTCGAGGCAGTTACACAGTGCTTCCAACTGTCTCTGGAAGTGAAAGCACCAGAAAGCAAATTAAGTCATACGCAGCTGTCATCCAAGGAAGTAAGCCAAGATGCCGAACACCCTTAGCAGGATGCAGCGCACCCTTCATGCGACTCGCCGAATACCTCACGGCGCTTCGCGCTTGGTGATGTGAGAGCCTGGTCCGGTGAGAACCCGGCGTGCTCCGTCCCGGCTTTGTAGGGATGCGAGGTCGATGGTCTAACGACTACGGCATGCACGACTATGAGTACACCCCCCCCCCCCCCCGCCCTCCTCACCTCGATTATCTCAGCCCCGTACTTGTTAATCTTCGTCTCCCCCATGCCGCCCACCGACGTGAGCGTGGTGAGGTCGACCGGCCTCCTCTTCGACAGCTCCTTCACCACGGCGCCCCCCATGACGTTGTACGGCATCTCGCCCGTGCGATCCGCTATCTCCTTCCTGAGATTTAGCTGTTTCACGGTACACCGCGGTCGGCATCCGGGCGTGTGTGTGTGCGTGGGGGGGGGGGGGGATGGGTGCACACCATGACCATGCGGTAAAGAAGAACAAAAAAACGCGGGTGGACAAACAACGGCCGCGGGATGTGTACGGGAAGAACATAAACACGTGAGCCTAAGGGAAAGCGCTGCGATCGTATATACATACTGCTGTACGAGCGCCTGAGCACCAAAATCGTCAGGGTAGGCTAATATGGTCAGGGAGTTCTGCGATGACACATATACAGACAGCGCCCGCACTTTAGGACCTCTAGTATTGTCCAACGCTAGGGTTCTTAGTGCCTTTTTTGCATGTGGGTTTTAGGGTAGAGGTTCTCAATCGAGCTCACGTGTGGTGCTCAAGTTCGTGGTTCGCTAAAGATGTCGAGCGCCAAGTTCTTAGCTGCCAAGGTCCTCAGTGCGATGGGCGACATCTGTATACAAGCGCTCCCGAGTACCAAAATATCTAGGTGAGGGGGGTAGCGTACTTACCCTAAGCAGTGCGTGCGTGCCCCACAACTCCCCTCACTGAGGAGACTTGAGCACATCCCCTTCGACTACTGTGGGTACATGGCGAACAGGTGTACACTCTTTTTTGTATTGTTTCGTATGCCAATATTTCCAAAAACAAATCGCACGTACCAGGAGCGCGTGCACTTTCTGCTCCTCCTCGGAGAGCCCGTTGCGCGCGGCGTTGGTCTGCGGGTAGCCGTCCGCGGGACGCGCAGCGGCCGTCCTAAAACGCCTCCCTTCCGTCGCCAGTTCATCGGAAGGCGTGAAAGACATGGGGAGCTTCTCCTATATAGATAAATAGAGAGAGTGGGGGGCGGGGGCGTGCTCATGTTTTGCATGACCATTGACAACGATGGTTGCGGTGGGGGTGGGGGTGGGGGTGGGGGAGGGATGTTGTCACGTAAACGCCTCCCTTCCGTCGCCAGTTCATCGTAAGGCGTGAAAGACATGGGGGGGTTTCTCCTATACAGATAAATAGAGAGAGGGCAGGAAGGGGCGTATTCATGTTTTGCATGCCTTAGCTGTTAGACCATTGACAATGATGGTGGTGGTGGGTGGCACTCGTGTAAACGCACACCGAAAACCGCGATGGCAGAACGAACAAACCTTGGTGGCCTGGAGGAAGCTCCTCCCCTGGCGGGTCAAGCGGTAGGTCGTCCCGCTCCGCCCGCCGTTGTCGCTCGAGAACGACACCGCTTCAAGGAACCTGCGACAGCACCAGCACCAGCACCAGCACCAGCACCAGCACCAGAATTTATCAACAACCATACCAACTTCAGCCGCGAGAACGATATGGCACACAAACAGCAGTACCTGGTATGTAAAGTACAGCAACAAAATCGATACGCGGGAGGGACGGGGAAGCAACAGCACCGGGACTACTATCTACGACCACGCCAACTTGGGCAGCGAGAGCACCACACGAACAGCAAAAAGCAGAAATTACAACACCAACATCATCATACGGAAAGGGTGGGGGGGGGGCACGACCATCACCACTTAAAAGTTAAAAGATCAAAATGGTTTGATACGATGCGGCGGGACTTCAAACACTCACAACACAAAACACTCGAAAAAGTCATCTGACTTCTTCCAAAGAGAACCACGGGCTCAGGGGGACATAACCCATGTACGATGCCGCGGACCCTGTCATCGCTTCGACGACCACGTTTGACGGCGCCGCCCAATAAACTGACGACACGATGACGCCACTTGCCCGACTCAATCTGACCAAGATGAGCAAGGCGCCGTTCGTTCACACACCTGAGGCGCGCGATCGCACTACTCACCCCTGTCTCTCGACGAGTTGGTGGAACAAGGCCTTCCAGAACGTCTCCGTCTTGCCTCTCTCTTTCCCCTTGCCGAAAGACGGCTTCATGGCGGCGTTGTGCACCCGGTCCGTTCCCCTCTTGGTCCCCATCAGCAGACCGATCGGCACTGAAGACAAATAAAAAAAAAGAAAACGGGTCGTGTGTGTGTGTGTATGTATGCATCATGTGCCTGCGGGCAACTTGGATGGCATTCTCGCACCTTCACCAAACGAGTAGCAACCCAACAAACGCGGGAGTTGACAAAAGTACGTTTGTTGAGGGAGACGGTGAAGTCGCGGGTGCCCTACAAGCTACGCCAACTATTCGTACGTGGATGCGTATGTCGTCACACCACCTTCTATCGCGTAAAAGTTGCAGCCAACGGTGACGCCGCCAAACACGTCACACCACTAGGCAAGCACAGTGGACAAAATAGCACAGTAGTATGCGTAAGAGTAGGCAAAATGCAGGTATCACAGGAATACTACAATATGTAGGTCGGCACAGTAATTTGTCCGGCGGCGAAGACGACAAACAGGCCTGGTCCAGCGACGTAATCGGCACAGCAGTCCATCCCCATCCACACTCCCATCACATTTGGCTTACTATCCCATCCCAGTCACTCCCATCACAAAGCGTGTCCCATCCGGTGCGAAACACGATAACGAGAGGCCCTCCCCGCCCTCCTCCTCTTGCTGCCCTCCCCTCACCCGTTATCCCGTACCGCCCTCCGGAGTCGTGAACTGCCTGCAGCACCAGCCTGGCCGGGCCGGTGAACAGCTCGACGTCCTGTGGGAAGCGGCGGCGAAGGCCAAGACGTCGTCGCGCGACAAAAACGCTTGGGTCATGCCAACAATTGTACATGGGCGTTGTTGCACTGCTCTATGCATCGTACCACAGGCACGTTGAGCGAATGCAGTCAGTTTACCGCAGAAATACGCAAGAGCGGCAGCAGTTCCGACTGGCTTTCGAAGGGCCGCAGCCGTGCCGCCCCGCCCTCTCGAAAGAGACACTCACGCCGCAGCAAAGAAGTACATACGCCGATAGGCTAACACGAGCACTTGGTGTGTACACTGCAGAGGTGCACGCGGAAAAATCTCAGGGAATAGCAAGAGCCAGCCCCCAGGAATATGGCACACACCAAATACATTTTTTTAGTGTTTGGGACGATTCTGAATAGTGGCACTTTGGTCACCCCGCATATCAGTGTGTTTGGCGGGCACGTACCAGCACACTGCGGGGCCCCCACTGCTGTACTTCTGCTGTATAGCCTACGGGTGGCTGCGTCCAAAACGAAACAAAAAATGCCGACAATGTTAGCCCTGCCACAGGGAAGCAACCACCCACCTCGTTGGTCGCGGTAGCGCCATTAGCGGATGCTGCCGCAGCCGCAGCGGTACGGTCACAAACGTCGCAGCCGTCGCACTTCGAATCCCCTGCCACATGGTGCACACACGACGGGTTGGTGGGTTCGGTGCTAAGCTCGGCCTCAACAATGGTGACGGTCGTGCGAACGGTAACTTCCTTCGCTCAAGAAGAAAAGATAGTCGTTTGGCGTCAGAGGAGAGCCATTGATCTGGAAACACGGTGGCGTCGGCGAGCACTTACATACTGCTGCACTGCACTGCTGCTGTCTGATGCTCAATTCCCGGCTTGCTCGCTGGGTACACGGAATGGCTTCTTCCTGCTGCTTCGGAGTTAGAGCACTACCGGCCAACAGCTCCTTAGACACCCATGTACCTTGTCCTCGAACCAGTCTCTCACTTGTATTGCCAGTGCATCATTGCACCCCGCCCTCATTCCGAAAGGCCTACTTAGCCAGCTTTCCCTTACAAACCTTGCTGCAAACTCAATGACATGCCCAAAATCCCCAATCGAGTGCTCTGCACAGCCCCCCTCCTTATACATCACGACATGTCCAAGGTGACCTCACAAATGGCGGGAACGGTACAACACGCAGCCATGGACATGAGATTCCGTATTGGATGACGTCAGAAAATGACGTCGTCATCCGAAACGGTACCTAGAAGGGCGTCAGGATTTCGTACTACAGGCGGTGACAAAACGAAACGGCATACCTCTGGTTGTACACCACGGGACCACCATGTACGGAAAAAACATACTAAATTCAGGAAGACATCTCAAAACACTGCCTGGGCGACAAGCAGCCAATTATCGAAGGGTAACCCCGGCAACTCGATTACCAACACGCTGCAGCAAACGGCGTCTCAAAAGAGAGGAACAAGACGAAGAAATCAGCTCACCACAGGAGCGAGCAAGGTCACCTCAAAAAATAACGAAAAACATTCCCGAAAACGGCGAAATCTCAACAAAATGACTTCGAAAGACGCGGCGATATTTCAGAACACAGAGGGGTTGGAAACGAGCAAAGGTTTCGTCTGCAAAACTGGCGGTGGCCGCGGTGTTTCGGGCGGCCTCTCGCGCCTCCCTCTGACTCTGACTCTGACTCACTCTCACTCTCGCTCTTAACCATGCCCTCAGCGGTTTCATCTGCAAAACCGGCGGCGGCCTCAGCCTCTTGGCCGGCCGCTCCCGCTTTCACTCTCACTCTCATACTCACCCATGTCCTCAACGGGTTCATCTGCTAATAACTGGCGGCGGCGGCGGCGGCGGCGGCGGTCGTTCATGCATCCTTTTTCGCCTCTTTCTGAATCTCACTCTGACTCTGACTCTGACTCTTAGGCATGTCCTCAATGGCTTCATCTGCGAACCGGCGGGCGGCCGCAGCCTTTCACACAGTCTCTCACGCCTCTCGGCCACTTCACTCTCATTCTCACTATTGCCCAATGCCCTCAACGCTTTCATCTGCAAACCGGCGGCGGCCGCGGCCTTCCAGGCGCCCTTTCGCGCCCCTCCCTCTATCTCGTACTCTGGCTTCACTCCTCACTCTCACTCGTACTCAACAATGTCCTTCTCACTCTTACCCATGTACTCTCACTCTCACAACCACTCAAACCCATGTCCTCTCACTCTCACTCTTAACCCATGTCCTCTCACTTTCACTCCCATTCTTATCAATGTCCTCCCACTCTCACTCCCACTCTAACCCATGCCCCTCACTCTCACTCTCACTCTCACTCTCACTCCCACTCTTACCCATGTCCTCGCCAAAGTAGGCCAGGATGGCCCGCCGCCGGCACCCGAGGGAGGTGGAGAACTTCTCTATCTCCGCCAGCAGCTTGTTGCTCCGCT
>FN649747.1:2133182-2146141 GCA_000310025.1 Ectocarpus siliculosus
GGTCGTCGAAGCTCGATTTCTAACTTCGTCACCACCCTCGAGCACAGCGGTAGGTCGTAATGTGGAGTTTAGTGTGTTTCTTGGTCGATTTTTCTAATGTATCGACAAATTCTGAGCCTCGGCTTCTTGGAGGTCTGTTTATTAATCGCGGGCGCTAGCGGTACCCTCAGAGCTCTCGCGCACGTAACGCGTCAGCTGCGGGGGCACAAGCACACGGGCGTGTTTGCCGGCATCCTATAATACGACAATCAGCGAACATGAACGGATGCACTGGGCGACGAGCGACCACGGGGATTCGTGTTCTCTGTCTTGGGGGGATCGGAATCTACGGGTCCTGTGGAAGTCTACATAGTCAAACACTGAAGTGTGGAGGTCTACAGAGTCTAATATCGAAGGGAAGCGCGGCTGGAGAAAAGGTTGAGATCGCCTCCGGTGGTATGACCCCAGCTGGTATATATTGTCAGACATGCACATACCAAAATAAATAAAATAAAAAAATACCAGAAGGTGTACCGTAAGAGTCGGAGAGATGGCACCCCCGTGTTGGCGTTTTTTTGTAGCGTATTTCTCCACAACTAGGAGGGTGCGAACACCAACCGATACCTCTGCGGAAAGCCCTCGACGAGATGTTTCCAAAACTACCCTTTTCGGCAGTGGTACCCCCCTGGTTGTGGAGAAATACGCTATAGAAAAACGCTAACACGGGGGTGCCATCTCTCCGACTCTTACGGTACACTGCTGGCGCCCAGCGCAGATGGGGCGGGAAGGATAAGGATAAGAACAAGAGAACAAGGAGGTGAAACACAACGGATGTTTAGTGCGCACTTCCTTCAGGGTGTTCACACGAACAACAAGTTCAAGGGGCTTTCTGCTATGTACATGGGAGCGGAACGCGGGAATATCAGCCGATATTTGAAACTCTCGGGCCTACTGTAGTCGCTACAACGTCTCCGAGGTGATACACCGTCTACCAGACCTGTGATGGTGTTTATTTGGCTCAAGTCCGAAATCCTTTTGTTGGCTTCACTGCCCTGTCGACCTTGGCTTATTTACCTTGCCTTCACCGACCCCTGCGGTACCACTCCGTACAATATACATCCTGTAGACAGGAGGCCCTTCTGGCCACAGGGAATCTCCAAAACCGAGTGGCCCAAAGCCTGAACCAAACCATAACGCATTAACGATACCAGGGCTTTTACGCGCATCACGCGCAGGAACGTGCCACCCAAGAAGTTATTGTTTCGCTCCGCGACGGTCGCTCCTTGTTTTCTTGTAGAAGCGAGCAGGAGCTAAACCGGCTTTTACGACGTGGTACTGCGGTATGCAACCAAGTATGAGTTCCAGTTCGAGGTGGCGTTACCGGAGGATGTCACGTTGAAAAGGCAAGCAAGAAGAGGAAGTACATTTTATCGCACCTAACACGATGCTGAAGGTTGCTTTTGTTGACCATGTTTCAGAGTCCAACGTATCGCGTACGGCGAGAGCCAGGCTAATTTGCTGCGCTGTAGTTCGGTTTGTAGGCAGCCAGGAGATAGGATGGCGGGTTCCAATATGTGCTTAATCAAAAGCCTCAAGTTCTCCATGACCAACTTCTTGAGTGCTGGCGCACCCTGTGCAAGATCTGCTGCATTAACATGTTATGCAAGGTTGCTGTAGGGGGTACTATCCCCTGCAGACCGCACCAGGTACCATTAGCGTTAACTCTGTTGCCGTGTGGTTGCATTCATGCAATACCCCGGCGAAAATCACTGCACTTCAACAGTAGGGCACCAAACACGAGGTCGCCGGGGCTGGCACCTACCGGACGTGTTTGCATGTCACCCCTGAACACAGCACACTCGTTCTGGTGGGCCCATGCATGCATACTGCCGTGGTTGAAAGCATGCAACGGACGCCAGCATGCGGCCCTGCTGCCTAATATGTTCATAGTCTACAGGGAAGGATTAGGATTTCAAAATCTGGTTTCAAAAACATTGCGGGCCCGTGGATACTTGGGTCGTCAAACACGGCACGACTTCCAATCGTGAAAGGGATGTTGCAGGCAATCATCGTTACCATTGGTGACCTGGACACCATCGTACTCCACAGAAGAGGCTGCAGCAGGCACATCCGGTTGACAACGCGGCACGCCCGGAGGTCCATGGCATGCAACACTGCTGCTGCAGACTAGGCATATGTCTACTGCTGTTTACATACATGACGAAGAAACTCGTGATGTTGCGGGAAATATCATACCTCCTGCTGATATGGCCTGAATTTCTCATGCCCCCAATTGGTTTTCAAGCATCGCTGAAGATCATTAGCCATGGCTGGCGCCGGTCTGGTATGCCTCAAGGTCTCACAGCGCGCACTGCTGTGCTGTGCTGTGATCCTGATCCTTCGTCTTGAAGCGCCGCGGTATCATCCGAGACCGGTGCACGGGTGGGTGGGTACATATTGACGCCGATGGGCGCGCCCCCCGGTCGGGGACGCCAAGAGGGCACGTGGATTCAAGTACGTGATGCACACACACACACACCCTCCCCCCCCCCCCATTTTTCAGGCGCTTGATCCAGTTCGGTCAAGGCGTCTATTGTATAGGACTAAAAATAGTCATAGGTAAATAAAATACATATCACAATGTATAGGCTTTGTAGTGTTACATTACAAAACTCATACAATAGAGAGATGAATAAGACCACACCAAATCCTAGACCTTTCTTTGTAGCCCCTTTTAGCAGCAGCAACCAATCAATGTGGTCCTCCTGCAACAGCAAGGAAGGGTATCAGCAAGCAAGCACCCTGTCTGCTGTTCCAAGAGAAGACAGGGTTCACAGCAGCAGCAGCATCATGTATAGGCTTCATTTACTACACACAGCAGCAGTCTAAACCAACTTCAAGAAGTAAGTAAGACAGGTGTAAGGTTTCGAATAGCCATATGCATGCATACTAAATGCTATACAATAGAACATGTATAGGTTATACTATACCACACTATTTCCTACATATATCTATGTATACCGTATCTAACATACCCCCCCCCTCCCCCTGATCTGGTCCTTAATCCAGTTTTGGGGTGTGCATCACGGATGGATTTGAATCCACGTGCCCTCTTGGGGACGCCAAGGGACGCTACAAATAAAGACCAGACCGTCTGTCAGACCAGACAGCGTCGTCCCCGTCTGCCGTAGCGTTGGCGCGGCCAAACGGGTGGCCCGCACAAATGTCGGTAAGCACCACACGCATTTTGCCGAGCCCTTTCTCGCCCAAGTGTACAGTGCTGAAACGTCTCGCCCCACACACACACGTTGAATGATTCCTTTTCCAACTGAAAAGATCGGTCGGGATAAATTATTGAGAGAGGTACAGCAGTAACTTGATCCAAAGCTGTGGGGAGCAAGCATTTTTTTCTGCTTCCAGTGTGGCCGCCGGTTCTTCTTTTGCCGCCACTTTGCGGACGACTGACATAAATATGGTGTGGGGGATCCCCCCCCCCCCTACCGTTTAAAGAAATATATGGGGAGGATATTTTGTAGGACCTGTACCACCGTTTGTGGACAAGGGGGGGATGGAAAAGCCAACGGCCTCACTTCGTCTCGCTGAACAAACACAAATGCGACAACAGTACTGACTCTCACTGTTAGGGGTAAGCCCCAGGCACAAACGCACAAAGTACCAAAGAGGCGTCGCCAAATAACCGGCTGTCTTGTGGAAAATGCTGTGAAGCAATCACTAATAGCGCACAGCAGTTGTCTGAATGAGAGTACCAAAACTTGGTCCACGAAAGCCCCCCCGGGTCGGGCGAACCGCCACCACCAGCTTTCGAGAAAAACCGACAAGGCACAACAGTTCCGGCACAGCCATTCGACATATTTGGGGGGGGAGGCGCGCGACCACTAGGGTGGGAGGGTATCAGAGAGGATCACGCGGCGAACCACTTTTGTCCTTAAGAACCCCGAACCGAGTGGCAGCTCGTTTCACCCACCGATTCCTTCGTGGTGGGCGTTGGCTTCGAAGATAGAATCAGCGGTACCCTCCCGGAACGGGTCCTGTGTCGCCCTCCACATTGCGGAACAGGTGATGGTACCTGGCGAATCGCCCCATCCACCCCACGAAATAACCACTAACAATGCTGTACAAATCGGTTTTCCTGCCCCAGAAAAAAGAGAGGCATTTCATATAAACGACGCAACAAACAACAAAAACGTCAACGCCACCCAACAAGAATAACCACGTTCGGCTTCACCCCAAGAACCACTACAAGCACAACCACCCATCTATGCGTTGCCAGCAGTCCGACAATCAAAATTCCACGAATACATGGCGCCGGTCCATCCACGCTAAATAACTGTTCGGCTTCATCCCCCCCCCTCTGATGTCCTTCGTTCCCCCCTCGGCAGGTACAGCTTCACCCCCGTCCCCCAGCCCCCGTCCTTTAAGCCACCACCGGCACCACCATCACCATCCGTGTCCCTCTTCATATTCACAACCTCCAGGTCCCCGCCGAACGAGCGCATCGTGTCCCTGGCGATGCCCAGGCCGAGGCCCGTCCCCGGAATGCCGCACTGTAACGGCTGCCTCCCTCTGTACCCGCGGTCGAAGATGTACGGCATGTCTTCTGCTTCGATGCCCGGGCCGTTGTCCACGACTTCTATAACAACGCCGCTGCGAAAACAGTAAGCGCGCAGGTGGAAGACATATAGTTGGGGTGTTGCCCAGCAGGTGTTCGAAAGGCCAGGCGGGGAAACGGAGCGAAAAACAAACTGATGATACACGCGGAAAAGTATTCCCTAAGCAAAGTGGAAAAGGTGATAGAGCTTGTTGCGTATTGCTGCGTAAGAACGGAGGCTCTAGAACCAGAATGCTGTTCCGCCAGGCACGGCCGGTCGTACGGGGTCAGTGCACGCCTGAAATATCGAAGTACACATCTTGAGCAGCTCCAACTCGTTCATGTCGCCTAGGATCAAAGCCACCATTGCAGAATTATCCCGCATAGAACACATGCACCGGGAGGACGGCCGCTGTTCAAACAAAAAACCTCGTGTGTCAGATACAGAAGAGATAGGCAACCACGAGCTACAATATAGTGAGACGTGACGGCGAAATGTTATGGTGTGCGCTGAAGCTACACAGGTTGCCAAATATATCACGTGCCCTGGACCGATTTTCAAAGCTCGATTACTCCACGACGAACAGGACGCACAAATCAAAGGATAGTTTTCGGAAAGCTCTCGACGAGACGGTCCCAACGCCGCCATTACCGGCACCGCCGCTGCCTTTTCCTGCCCAGTAATCGAGCTTCGAAAAACCGGTCCAGGGGGCGTGATATCTTACGTCATGCAACCTACGGTTCGCTACTGCCGTGCGACGCCCACCTCTCGGCTCCCCACTCGGGTTCCGCGCTCAGGCGGGCCCTCAAGACCACCGTCGCACGAACCCCGCCGTCCTTCCCGCCCTCGCCGCGCCCCATCTTGCAGAACTTTAGCGCGTTTTCCACGACGTTGGACAAGGCCTCCTGAAACCACAACGAACGAACGAACGCCGGCACGGCATCAGAGAGCACATCAACAGACAGACAAGCCAGACGTGGTGCACAACGCGCGCCGAAGGTTGACACCCCCCCCCGCGCGCGCCCAAAACGTGAGTACACCCTCCGGGCGAGCGCTTCGTGTGTCGAGGAGCCAATCAGGCAGAGAACAGGAGGACATCGAAGCAAGACGTCTACCCTCGAACCTGGGTGTCAGCTCAACAGTGTACGTGGAACGGCAAAAGAAGGGCAGTATGTCTAGCGAACGTTTCTTCATGCAACCGTTAACCAACAAATCCATACAACAATAAAACCTGGGATGTATCGTTGATGTCGGGCATCGTTGACAATCGCACAACGGCCAGGTGCATTGTTGAGTATTGTCGGTCTCGGCAACATGCGGTCTAATGGTCGACAGACTGTTGCAGTGGGGCAGGGTGCTGTTCATGGCGGAAAGCTTCGTATAAAACTGAGAGGGGATTACACGAAAGGCGACATACTGACGATATTTTCATGATTGATTCGAACGTTGATATAAAGGATCGGTGATGTCAAGCATCATTCATGTTGGGCATCGTTGACGTCAAGTATCGTTGGTCTCGATCATCGTCGACGTCGAGGCCAGGAAAGAAACACAAAAAGAAAAATAATGTTTGTTTTGAAAAAAATATATATACATATGAAGTATGTTCTCAAACGAAAGCATTTGGACAGACAGCGAACAGCCAATCGACAAGAACACTACATAGGAAGTTCTGAATCAAGGACAAAGGTCTGTCATACAACGTCCAAGCTCCAAGCTCCACAGGGTGCTATGTACACAAGATTGACGATACAATAAGAGCGGCGGTACTGCAGCAGCAGTGCCGTCCGTACCTCCAAGGCCCGCTCGTCGCCAACGACTTCGGGAAGATCTTGGTCCACCCGCCACCTGAAGCCGACCCGCCTGCGACATGAAACCAAGACAGTGTCACCGAGGAAAGCAACGCTCCATAGTTATACCGAAGAAATGCAGAGGCGTGTAGGGCAGCATGAAGAAACAAACCCTACGTGGTCGAGGAGAGCAACGCTCGCTACGTGTCGAAGAGGGGCAAAGCATGCAGTCTAAGCGCCGCATCAATAAGCACACTCGTCGCGGTGCCCGTCCACGGCAGGTTTGTAACCGACTTACAGACACGGCGAGCGTCGGTGCTCCCACTAAATGACCGAAAAGAGCTCGGTTGTTTCATCTCGGCCAAACGTTTCCACGGGCATTCGACAGGGTAACGGGGGTACACAACAAATATTAATATTCGCAGCACACAGGGAACACTCGCTTACGCAGTGCAGACCATGGAAGCACGCAGCCGCCGGTAGGGCAGGGAAACACGCCAGCCGGAAGGATACAGATAGTGCCCACTTGATGAAACCTCTAGTTTTGGTCGAGGCTGGGGTTCTAGTTCCTGTAGGGATAGGGGTGCCATGGTTCTTAGTGTATGGGTTCTTAATCGGGGTCACAAATCGTGCTCAAGTTCATATGTTTTGATGCAATAGTGAGCATTGTGGGTGGTTAACTGCCAAGTCATTCAAGTGCGGGCGCTAGCTGTACAATAACAAACTCACACCCGATGTGTAACCGCAGCCACGATCGCGCGACGAACACAACAACGTAGTAGTGCAGCGTGACCCGCACAAAGCATGGCAGGGGCGCGTACCGCGCCATCAGTGGCACACGTACGTGCAATCATGAGACGTAATGCACGGAGGGTACGGACGAAATTCCCACACCCGATACCTTGCGAACGGGGAGGACACCCGAGTTGGACGTGGGACAGGGCCCTGGTAAGATTTTACATAATCCGAAATTGGCACCTGGTAAGATGTAGGCCGGATAACCTTGTTTGCACCCCTGGGGGCTGGCTCCCTAGCACCTCTACGAAAGGTACCATCACCACCACCACCACACCGCTGTTCCGGTTGCTTCTAGCTGCCTTTTGACATTCCGCCGCACCTTTCCTTGGCGGCCGCTTGCGCCGCCCTAGTAACCGGCTGGATCACGTCTTCCACGGAGAGAAGCCCGAACGGCATCATCTCGTACGCCACCGTTTCCTCCATCCCGGTCGGGGCTGGTGGCGACAGCAGAGCGTCCTGCACCCCTGCCGCGGACAAAACGCGACAACAGCCCGAGCGGGAACACGGACTTTCACCACTCCGGTACGTCGTCGCGGAAAACTGAACAACACGCGAGCCCTTACGAATATTTTCCAAGATACAGGCGGAACGTGTTGCTGTTGAACCCCTCCCCCAATGCACAGGACAAAACTAGGTGCTAAGGCACAGTGGGAGACCTCCACTGCAAATCCTGTGTTGCCGTTACACCCATACCGTCGACGGTGCTATCCACCGCGGAAGATGCTGCTGCTGCTGCTGCTGCTGCGGCGGCGGCGGCGGCGGAAGTGGATGCGACATCCTCCCTCTGGGCCGCATGTGGGTCCACCATGCCTGGCATCTGCGCCTCTCGCTCTCGTTCAACGGCCGTGGCTAGCAGGCCGAGCACCGCGTCTACTGGCAGAAGAATGTCCACGAGGCGGTCAGACTGGCCTCCATCAAAGCACAGAGAAAAAAGAGATGGGGCAGGCGTTTGGATGATGAAAACGCAATGTACCAGGAAACAGGAACACACCGTACACGCTCACGAGGAATGCAAACCACAAGCACCTACAATGCTGCCCACAGGGCTCAAACGTTTGAAACTTATTTTTGTGTGACACGTGATACTGCCATCTCGGCGCTTGATTTCATGCTGGAATCGCAACAACTTCAGCTAGAGTGTACACCATCGCAACACCAAGTGTTGCACAGGCAGAGATAGACAGCAACTGTAGCGAAAGCCCCCACACTCGCCCCCATATGATACCTGCAGAATAATGTCCTTCGCCAGCTCTCGATTAAGCGTGTCATCCTGCGGCAGCCTTCTGAGCAGCAACTTGCCGAACGTCCTCAACGCCGTCATGGGATTCTTCACCTGGTGCCACACGGTAAAGTGCGCTTGTCATCGACGAACATGAATCTGACAGAACACTCACGTGTGGCGGGATGAACCTCTCGCTGTTTCTCTGTAAGCTGTGACAAATGGTAAGGCAACCAAGGGTGCCAACTTATTGTCTTGGGATACCCGCAGCAGCAGCACCACCGATATGACAGCAACGCCTGCGGAGACGGTATTCCTAGCTGACAACGAAAGCGCAGAGGCCAAGAGTCGTCCCAGATGAAGCTAAAAAAGGAATGTATGGGTAGCGCACGCATGTACACAACCAACTCGGGCGACGCATGCCGTGCTTCCCACCGTCTACAGATCAGGGTCGGGCCACACGCCATGGAGGGCACGGGGCGGCGCAGGTTGGCTCACCTGGTGGAGAGACTCCGCCACAACCTTTCTCAGCGGCTCGACTTGCATCACAGCCGCCCACCTCTGCTTCTGGTCGAGGACAGCAGCCACCCCCACCGACCTGGCAATTGTTTCCAGCAGCCTTTTGTCCTGGGACAGCACCGTCGAATGTGACACACAAATAACCGAGCATGATTGAAGACTACTGCTGTCTCTTAGCGATCTTGGAACTTTACCGCAGGCGCACGCATGCGGCGATAAAGGGCGTGTCCGTGTCATCGATTGTACTCTCGACGTGCAGTGGGCACTACTTGCGAGACCGATGCCTCGAGTGGAACCCTAAAACGATTGACGGCAACCATCCACGGCGCGGACCTTTATTTGTAGAAGCGCTACAACAATAGATACAATGTTCACGAAATTGCAATGCCCCATGAGCTTCTTGAAGCTTTAGGCTACACCTGTTGCAAGAGCAGCAAGCAGACAACCGAGTTAACCCCCTATATTCCAAACGACGCGATTGCATGCACAGATCAAAGACAACAATCATGGAGAGCTTGATTCAAAACGTCTGCCTTTAAAATCCTCATCCACACACTCACTCACCCGCTCGCCCCACAAAACTCGAGCATTTTCGATGTCCCTCGGGGCAGCGTTCTCCCGTGCTGAAGGCGGCCTAGATTCACCGTCGCTGTTCCCATTCTTAATAACGGTAATCATTCCCAGCAGTAAAGAGGAATGCACGATGGGAGCGCTCAGGTCACCGTCGCCTCCCTCCACCGCATCGGGGGAGTCGGCATTCATCTCCTGCCCGGCGGCTGCCGGGAGCAACAGCTCGCTGCTAGCATGGTGCTCATGCATCTGGACACCGTCAATGTCCATGCTCCACGCAGGCGGCGGCCTCTCGGGATACTCCATGGCAGGAACAAACTCCAAGGAACCTGTGGTGTTCCGTCCAGCCGAGGTTGAGGGGTAGAGAGCCGACGAGGGGTAAGCAGGCCAACTTGAACATGCAGGGCAAGCGGGCCGTGTGACATCGGAACTTTTGTATAGGTACCATAGTCAAAATTCAATGTGAACGAAAGATTCAGCGAGTAACCGACGGTGTATCTCGAACCCGATCGCGAAACCCGCGATCGACAGGCACGAGTGTTGGTTGATTGCCATGAGCAAAGAAGGAGCATGAGTCGAATCATGGACGCTCACAGCGTGTAGTCTTCACCTGTTTCGGTGCTCTCTCTTCTCGCATACAGCACGACCCGATCCGCTCCCAGCACCGTGGCGAGCACCTCGAACTGAGCCTTGACCAGGCTCACGAACTCAGGCGACCCCACCATTGCCTCGCCGCTGGTGCTGGGCGGCCTTGCGTTTCGTTCTCCTGCCCACCCCGCACTGGACCAGGCGTCCTGCTGCTCAGGTTCCTCTTGCCCCTCGTTGACGTGGTGGGGCGGATCATCTATACTTGTAGCCCCACGCCGGTCGTGTGCGCCTGTCCTCGGGTCAGCAGCTGCTAGTCTGTACTGCCGCCCTCCTCCGCCAGCTCTTCTGGGACGTTGCAAGTCCGCTGCTGGTGTAGAGCACCGCATGCTTGTGACGAGTTGTGGAGCAATCCTGGTTACCGTTCCTGCTGTACCGAAGGCGACCATGCCGTTTGAATCCTTGCGGGCTACGACGAGAAGCAGGACATGTGTCACCAACAAAACCAAAGGTAATGTGCGCCGTCGCTCTCTCATAGTGTATGGATGGCGAGAACAGACAGGAAGGAGGCAGGGAGGTAGTGTGCAGACTGCAGTGCTATTAGTAGGTATTCCTGCTGGGGGAGGGGGAGGTGGGTGTACGTGGGTACTGCAGGTGCGGCGGGATTAGCAAGACTGTAGGAGGCCACGCAGAGTAGAACATCCACTACACACGCCAGCTCGCTCGCTTGCGCTGTCACACCACAGCTGTCGCTGGTCTCTGCTCTCTCTTGCGTGTTGCTGGGCTTCCCTCTTCCTCAAAGGTATGGCCAACGAATGTGTTGCGATCTTGAGAACTGAGGTTGACAGGGATAAGGAGGATGGTTATGCACGTAGCGAAACGAGTCGCAGCTGAACTGCCACGTGTGTACCTGCTTGCTGTCACAGCGGTAGCGAGCGCAGGAGACATTTTCCGAATTGAACGTTTGACCAAAAGTTGAAGTTTGGCAGCTGTGCGGAAGCTACTGCTTGGTTAATCGGAAGAAAAGCTCTGATCCATGCGTGAGAGAGCTTCGATGACCCCCCGGCTGTGTATCTATTCTGAAATCCAAACATTTTGTAGCGGAGTCTTTTTCGATTGTACCGCAACCAGACCTCCTTTTCCGCCCACAGCGCTACCCCGATGGCCCCTCGGAACATGACCCTCCCTACCGCTCGTTTCATTCTGGTCTCGAAAACATGCCGTTGACAGCTACAAACGCGTGACTTAGGCGCTGCAGGGGGAATTTGAACGACCGACTGAAAAGCGCGAAATAACCGAGAGAGCGTACACATAATGGCAGGCATGGTGGGCGCTTCGCCTCACTTGCCATCGGTCATGGCTGTGAGCGTTGACACCCTCTTTCTGGTGGTGATGATGTGCTCTCTTGTGGAGGTAAGGCGTATTTTATCTCTAGGGAGAATATTCTTGCTCGAAGTGTGTGTACAACGCCGTTACAGGCAGCAGGAGTGCTAGACTTGGATACGTGCAGCGCGACTAAACTGCTGTGGAGTCAATATACATAGCACCAAGGAATCAAACTCAAGTACAGCAGCAGTTGCTCCAAGGAATGAACTCAATCACCAAGCTTGTGCCTCGGGTGTTGCAGAGGTAGTTTTGTAGTTGTTCCAGGTACTGCTTGTGCAAGCGCTTGACGCGTCGCCGAGTCCAACACGCCGGGGAGTGACATACCGATATACTCCTTTTTGATCCTGGTAAATGGTAACGTGGAGGTGGCCATTCCGTTCCTCGACCGCCCGCAACGTTGCAAAGGCTGCATGAACCATGAGGATGTTTGTCTTGTGATTGCGTGCTTTTTGCAACCCTTGATCTCAACAAGCCGTTTGAGGGTGCTCACTCGAGACATTCCCTCTTTTGGTAACCATCTTGCGCTGAACACGCGTGCTTTGTGTTGGAACTCGGCGGAAAACTCTTGACGATAAGAGGTGGACAGCAGTGCAAAGGCCACGAGCACGAAGTCCCGAACCAGCCACACGCGAACCCGCTTGTCCCAGCACACGCGCTATTCATTCATTGCGTGTTGGTGGACGGATTGTTTTCTTACCGACTGCCGGTTGTCGCTTGCTCCAGGTGGTGGCTGGGTTCGTCATGTGGAAAACATCGAGGGTGACACGAACAGAGGCGGCTTTGATATCGCAACGCCAAACCCTGAGGACAGGAGTTGCCAAGGTGCGAGAACAAAATTTCTGCCGACCCTTGTTTTGGATCACGTTTGCCCTTGGCGTAGCCACTGGGACGCGGCGGGGCAGCGAGAGAACAGGACCGTCAATGAAGCACGGTGGTTTTTCCATATCACTTTGAGTGGTGTAGTGTCTCGCTGGGCTTTCTTTCGGGATCCAGAGCGTTGCTTGACTGTCCTCTCCTCTGACAGTTCTTTGATCAACCTTCCTCTCTCTTGTGTTTCTCGCCTCTCTGTCTCGCAGACAAACTACACGGCGACCTTCGTCGAGAATTCCAAGCTCAAACGCCTCTTGCTTAAGGCGGAGAAGGATCTCGAGAGGATTCAGTCTGCGAGGGACAGGAGGCTCAAGTCCGTGGCGAAAGCCGTGCGCGCTGTACGGGTGAGGCATGGTGTAGGATTCACGAGCGGGATTTCAGACTGCCGTTTTTCCTTTCCCGACACCATCCTTTCAAGCCTTCCAGGGCTGATTATACGCGTTCTGCAAGAAGCTTCTTGTTTCTTCAACCCTCGCATCGCTTTCGATCTCATAGATGGAACCGCTCGCTGCCCGTTCGTTGTTCACGTGCCTTCGCTATTGCGCCCCCCCCCCCCCCGGCCGGGGGGGGTGTATGGGTCCCTGGGGGGGGCCCTGTGGGGAACGGCCTTTAAATCTTTTTCCCCCGAATACC
>FN649747.1:2146241-2234709 GCA_000310025.1 Ectocarpus siliculosus
CAGGGGGGGGTTTTCAGCTGCCCTTTTTCCTTTTCCGGACCCCTTCTTTTAAACCTTTCCAGGGTGGTTTTTCCGGTTTTCGCAAAAAGTTTTTTTTTTTTTCACCCCTCGCTTCGTTTTTGTTTTAAAGAAGGAACCCCCCCCCTCCCCTTTGTTTTTTCAGGGCCTTTGATATTGGGCCCCCCCCCCCCGCGGCAGGTGTGTGTGTATGGCTCCATGGTGGTGCTCATGTGGGGACGGCCGTTGATATCTTTCTCGCCGGATTACCTGTGGCCTTCGTCGTTTTCACATGCCCTGTCGGGTGGCAGGGCGGCTGGCAGCGTGGGGGCACTGTCCATTGTGGCGATGTTTTTGTTCGGGTTGGTACCACGGTTGTCGCCATCGGCATGATGACGGCGCTTCTGGACCACGCTGCGCAACAAATGATAGTGGTGTTGTTTTTCTTCCCCATGTTTTTTCCACTCAAGTTCTGAGTGTGAAAACTTTTGTTGCGGACTTGACCGCCCAACGATGGACGGTTGGGTTGCACTTTCTGTTTTTCGTGGTGAATGACTCTCCTTGGCTGCAACGAATGAGTGATATACGGTGGTAGTGATGTTCTGGTGGGCTGAGAGTTGTCCAATCGCGGAATGCTGCCTATACTACTTGGTAATATCCCAAGTACGGGTACCAGCCCGTATGTTTTCGCATCCCTTGCGTTGTTGTTTCCTCTGTGGGTATCACCAAGCTACAGTTTCTAGCTCGTCTTGGGACTTGCTACAGTTCTTGAATAGGGCGTCTGCTGTACCTGTATTTTTGAACAGCCGAAGTTCTCCCGTGGTGGCCGACACTGTGTACTAAGCCATGGCCTGTGAATTTCGGACTACCGGTGCCCCGCCACGTGCTCCATGTTGTCGCAGTGGTCTTTGTGCTTTCTTGCACCGTAGTAAAACTCAGTAGAGGTTGCTGGAACTTAAAAAAGACAGCATGACCTAGAGAAGACTGCTGCGTCGTTGTAGTATTTTCTCATCACAACAATCCATTGACGACTGCCCTGACTGCCAGTTTTGCTTGTCCTGCCGAACCTTTCTTTTGTCCGATCTACTGTCGACATCGGTCGTCGAGTCTCTCCTTCAGCTACTTGCCTACGGGTACAGTCAGGATCACCACAGGAAAAGTGTCTCGTGTCCCTGAACCCCGCCATCTTGTGACAACATTTACATACCTGACTTCGAATTCCACCCGTCATTACGATGCAGTGGGCACGTGCGTTCGTGGAAATAAGTACCGTAGGTGGCACATGATATCACACCCCTTTTTTTACCGATTTGTGAAGGCCGAGATTACTTCACAGCTGTCACGGCGGTGCCGAAACGGCGGCGTTGACCGTCTCGTCTCGTCGCGAGCTTTTTTGAACATGCGTCAATTATTTTGTGCATCCCCTCCGTCGTGGAGCGATCGAGCTTTGAAAACTCAGTCTGGGTATATGTCAATTTGTATCGCATGTCGCCTACTCCGTGCAAGTCTAAGTAGGTAAGCATACACGCGATCCCAAATAACGTCAAGGCGAAGAGAAAACAACTGCTTGCTGCTGTAGGGACACGACAGAGAAAAGAATAGTTGTCGCACACGAAATCTGGCTCTTTCTATCGGCTGCGCGGAGGTTGGTCGATTGTGTGCTACCGCAGGCCGCGCGCAGACTCTCACGCGGAGCAGCTCTCATCGCCTACGGGCATGCCGCATCATGAATTCGAATCACAACAACAGCAGTCCGCACAGATGAAGGGAGGACACCAGTACACATACCACAAACTTGTCGCAGGGATCCTTTTAGGTGCGCATTTGGCGAAAAAAGAGGGGGTCCTGGTCCGGGTCCGTCCGTTCTTTCAAGAGGTAACAACACGCCCGATAATATCCACTCAACTGGTATCCACCCCAGAGGAACGCGATTCCCCAGCAGCTAAGCTGTTCTGCTGTATCGTCCCCCGTGTCGCCGAAAACGACGTCTCGTGAGAGAGCGTGCGACCACGAGCGGCGGCGGGATATGTGCAAGGTAAGCGTACGATAGCCCCCGCCTTTTGTCTTGCTCGCTCTGAACACACACCGCCCGCTTAGACTCCTCTAAAACACGTTGTGGATCGAAGGGTGATGGAGCCAGGATTTTTTTCAGATTAATTTGTTCGTTTTTTTTCCAATGGGGGGAGAGATTGCGGGAGAGGATTTTTTTTCTTAAGGGGAGATTGCCGGAGAGGAACCCACACACACCGGCTGAAAAAAAAGCGGGGGTCTATCGCACAGCAGACAGGCGTGCTCACACTCACCCGCCGACGAACCCGACCTCTGGAGGGGTTGTCCGCCTGCGTTTTTGCCTACTGTCCACGGACCTCTGGAGGGGTATCCGCAGCAGAGCTGTAAACAAACGCGCACGGGCGAATAATTGATTTATCCCTTGGTTATAATAAACGCTCGCTCCTTTTTGTCGTTCGTGTCTTCCCTTCGGATGGAGATGATACCGCACGATGATCATACGGTCCAGTTTTTGGGCAAAGCAATCCGTGCGCCGGGCGCCTCAAACGTCCGCTACCTGGGCGGACGGCTGAGGTACTACGGCGGCGTGGTGCTGGGGGAGGCAGGGCAGCCCTCGTCCGGTGTCCAGACACCAACATCAGCGGCTCCGTCGGCAGGACCGCAGCAGCAGCAGCAGCAGCAGCAGCAGCAGCCGCAGCAGCAGTCACGAACAACTATTATCTCGCTGAACGACGTTGTGGAGGTTCGCGCAGCAAAGGATACCGCAGTCGGCCTTTCGCCCTTCCTGGCTCAGGTATGTAGGTTGTGCGTGGAAAATCTTTGGAGATCGAAACGTTCTGCCCTTTCATGCTGCTCTGAAGCGCTTCATGCTGCCGCAGGGCAGCAGCATGAAGTGGCACCACTCTCTTTGGTGTGCGTTGTACACGCATGCAACCGGGTGCCAACCGGTCGTGATTTTCGGACAGAACGGGCGTGATGATGATTCTGCAATTTTTTTTGGCGCCTGTCATCATTGAGTCTTTCGTCGGACTGGCATGCCACCGTATGTACATCCTTGATCTAACAACAGAGTGTTCGTGCGTGGAGGCTATCGTTCATCGACTCTCTCTCCTTGCTCTCTCCTTACTCTCTCTCTCTCTCTCTCTGTCCTTCTCTCCGCAAGAAAGTGTTCGTGCGGGTGTAATTTCCGCCTGCGTGTGGGGAAGTGCGATAAAGTTCCCCTCCTCCTCTCTGTGTGTCATTTCTTGTCAGACCGTTTCTTGATACCGCTGCTGTACAACAGCCTCGAGCAGACAGCGAAGATTCGAAGGCAGTTAGTTTTAGGGCGCCCGAGCTTCGGCAGTCGGTTGTGCCTGTGACCTGCACGCACGCTATTTCGCTGTTTGTCGATGGTGACCGCCTGCTTTACCCCCACCGAAGCGAGAGACAGACAGACAGATGGAAGGGAACGGGTTTTTTGGGCTCTGAACAGCCGAACGGTTGAACTTTTCCAAACTGCGTGTGGTCGATACAGATTATTAGTCTCGTTAGACCACTGGGTGCCTGATAACTTTCCGTCGCGCATAAAAAGCCCGCTTCTTCTCTCGCTACTGCAGTGAAATTGCGCAGTGGAATCCAGCCCTTTCCCCCATGCTTGGTTTGTCCAGATCCTCTACCCGTGCCCATGTAGTCACTGTTCGCCTACTGTTGAGTATTCTGGTGCACCGACCTGCTCCAATCGGCTGAACCTTTTACAACTGCTGCTGCGCGCACGATGCATGTGTAAGTTCAAGTGTAGACCAGACAAACTTCAGCGGGTGAATGTGGTGGTCTCCCTCCCGCAGACAGCACAGCTGGCAGCAGCGTCCTACCGTCGTACCCTGTCTTGACATTGAATAACATGCGCAGTTTTGCGGGTACCACTCTCAGAAGTACAAAAACAGGAGTACTTTTCCCTCTGGTCATCATGCCGGTTTTGTGTGGGGAGATTGTTTTAGGTGCTCCTTCCTTTCCAATTGGATTCTGCCGGCCTGAGAACCCAGGGTAAGTCGGAACGAGAGGGTAAATATCTCTGGCACCGGTGATTTATCTAAGATATAAGACAATCGCACTTCCTTCGGTGCGCAGAAGTTTTGTCTCCCCCCCAACCCTTTCCCTCATGATCAACGTATGCGTAAACCGGTACATTGCATATAGATTTCGAGAGCTTTTGTCGGAATCACAAGGATGGATAGAGACGGATACTCCGTGTTATTCTTGAGTACGAAAAATAATAAAATAATTGAAAAAAAATAATTGAGCCGTGTTGGGACTCCACAGCAACGCACCTACACTGCTGCTGTCACGAGCGCGTTTGTGTGTGCCGCTAATTTTGTCATGTAGCCGAATGAATGGATACAACAGAGAGCGCTGATCGCGGTACATACATACATACCACTGCGGTTGTTTCACACACGGGGCGCCGTAGGACAACAAACTTTCATGTCCACAGACATTATTTTTCAGCAGCAGCTCCGGACAAAAAATCTTCTGTTTACAGAGCAGCCTCTCATTCGGCGTGATTTCCTGTGCCAGGCCTTTACAGCAGTACACAATTTGTTTAAACACTGGGCAGTATGAACACCAGCATGTGACGCCACTTCTGTACAATATCTGATCTTCTTTACGCGTGGCTGCCGTTGGCTCCACACGTGGCCTAGGCCCGCAATCATCGATTTCCGCACCTCTCCACACCTCCACTGCGACTCCTGTTGTTCGGTTGTGTTACTTTCAGCGATGACGTATATTGTAATGGTATTGCAACGCTACAAAACTGCTGCCATAACGTCTGCGCGCGGGCACGACCGTCGCGCACAAGCCACAAACATTCTTGCCCGCCACCAGTGCAATTTCAGCGCCTCTTCGAAAACAACGCCGCCGCGCACATGCCTGATGAGCCTTTCCGCACACGCCCCCCTACCCCTACCCCCGCCGTCTCCGTCATCAGGTGGAGGCGTTTTGGGAAGACTCGTTCACGGGGATAGCGTACTGCCGTGCCCGGTGGCTCTTGCGCGCTTCGGAGATCCCGCGAGAAGACGTGTCCGAGGACGAGGTCCTGCTGACCACTGTCACGGACAACATCGAAGCGGCGCACATCCTGATGCTCGCCCCGGTGGCGGTGGCCTCCTCGCCTCACGCCGAAGCCAAGCGGGAGCCTGAAGCGAAGCCAGAGCCTTCCGCGGGCACTCGCCAGGGCCTGCGGCCCAAGCCTCGCAGCCCCAGGCTGGGCAAGGTGTTGCGCGGCAAGCGCGACAGGGAGGAGGAGGCCACCGCCACCTTACGCCTCGCCCGCGCGTACGACCCGTTTTCCGCCGAGGCTTCGGTCCTGCCGACTGATCACCCCGTGGTGGTGCAACTCCGTGCGCGGGAGCGGGCCGGGGGCAGCGGCAGGCTGAAGGCGGGGGGTTGCCTGAGCGATGCGCACGGTTGTTCGCGCAAGAGTGGCTGTGGCAGGGCTGGGGCCCAGCGTAAGGGCCTTGACGGTGCGAGGCTGGTGGTTGCTGCTCCTCCGACGCGGGCGTTTGGCGCACGGAGAAGCGGCGGTGTGACCACCACCACCATCAGCGGTGGCGGTGGAGGCGGTTTCAGCAGCAGCAGCAGCAGCGTTAGCGTGAGCGTGGGTGGCGACAGCGAGAGCAGCAACTGCAGCAGCGAAGGCGGGTTCACGAGCGAAGACAGCCAAGACGACGTTCTCGACGCAGACGACGACGACGACATTGTATCCGCCAGCTACCCGAGGACACGCCGAGGACGCCGCCGTCAAGCAACGGCGGCGGCGGCGGCGGCGGCGGCGGGGGAAGCCTTGATCAAGGCGGAAGAACCGACTGCGGCGACGAAACCGGGCGCACCCGAGGCAGCGTCGGACACGTCGTCATTGGACCGGACAGCAAAGCGCCCGGCTCGGCCCCGGCGTCTAGCCATGCCCCCTGCCGACTCCGCGACTGGCCTAGGCGGCGGGGGCGGCGCCAGAGTCGAGGAGGCCGGGGGGAGGAAGTGCCAGCAGCAGCTGCGCAGCGGGCTCCTGATCCGAGCGGCCCACGCGGGAGAGGAGTCGGAGGATGGCCTGGACTCGCCGAAACTGGAACAGTACCCGCAGAAGGAGACGAACGTCGGGGAAGACCACCAGGCGGACATCCCCAGCATGCTGCTGACGGAGGCCGAGCGCGCGGCGGACAAGGCGGCGATGGAGGAGACCGCGGAGATGGGAGGGACGGCCGTGAGTTTTGTGCACGAGTTTTTTTTTTTTGTGTGTCCGCGCCGACCAAGTAAATACGCACCAGTGATATTTTGGAAGGGAACAGATTGTGTGATTCCAAGAAAATGCGTCACCCCCCCTCTCCCGTCACACACACCCCTCCCGTCGCACCCCTTCCTCCCGTCACCTACCCTCCCGTCAGTCACCCCCAATCGAGGCAGTCCAACCCAACCCAATGCAACCGCCGCCACGCGTTTGCCGCCTCCCCTCAGGTGTGGAGCAGCGTGAGGGATTGGACGGCGAGCGAGAGGGAGCGCCTGGACGGGTACCTCGAGGAGGCCAGGCGTGCCGCGGACGAGAAGAGGATGTCGCCGGGTGTGCCGGCGCTGATCAGCATCAACAACGGGGGCGACAGGCGGCGGAAGCGCAAGATGGCGTGGGCGGTCATGGCCGGAGGGAAGCCCGAGGACGAGGAGAAGCTGCGCGTCGGCTGCGCGGGGGGCGGTGTCTCGGAGGTGTCGCGGAGGGAGCTCCAGCCCACCCAGGTGTGCGTTTGGCATTTTTCCAGAGACAGGCCTGCTGCTTTGTAGAGAAAAGGGGAAAACAATATCGCTGTCTTGGTGTAATCCCGAGGGAGCTTGGACGGCATTGATCAACCTCTTTTCAATGCGCGATGGTGATCGGCCTGTTTCTAGTGTGGGGGTTCAGGCACTGCTGTCAGCGACAGATGCGGGGTTGGTGCGCAACAATCGGGGCAGGTTGTTGCAAAGCAGTGGTGTATCGGACACCGCGCAAAAGCTGAAAGGTCCAGCGACCCTTCTTCGTCGCAGGCACGCGGGCTAGCATCGTAAACGTCTTTTCATGTGACTGGACTCCGACATTATCAAAACGTGACCCGCGGTCGGAGGAACGCTCAGCGAAAGGCACGTGCCACCCCAAGGGTAGAGGGCTATTTTAGATGCGCGGTGCAAGCAGGCGAGGGTCTCTTCCGTTGGACCGTTACCAGAACTCTTAAGCGCGTGTGTTTGTTGCGTTCACGCTTGCATAAGTTAGTGCGCGCGTGCTACCGAGTAGTGCCTGCACACGATGTGTTTTCTTCTTTCGCGATGGCGTCAACGCTTATTGGTGTGCCCGGCTTCTGCAGCCTTTTTTGCTGCATTGGTTGTGCTTCTGGACTTGAATCTGAGCTGCATGCGATAGCACCTTCTAGATTTGAGGTTATAGATTACCTTCTGCATGCGATAGCACCTTCAAGCTTTGAGGTTGTATATTGCCTTCTTTGATTTTTTCCTCGTCTCGATTACTTTTTTTCGCACCCCGATGTGTGTGCTCTCGGGCAGGTTGAGGAGCTGGCCATGCAGGCCCTTATGCAGGAGGATGCAGGCAACAAGAAAGGAAAGGGCAGCCTCATGGACAACACGCGCACCGCCCTCGGCCTTCTCGACAACACCATGGTCGACGACTCGGGCCCCCTGGCCACCTGGACGGGACCGCAGGTATTGTGATTGCTGTCGCCCTCCAGATTGGAAACAGATAGACAAGAGCAGCTCACAGAATCACCACGCTGGCGCCGCTGAGTTGCTTGAGCCAAACAGGGATGGGCATCATTTGTGTGATAGTACTATTGGCATGCTGCTGGCGTTGTCAAGGGGTCTGGTATCACGTAGCAGCTGTCCATTCCTTTTGTTTTGCGGTTTGTTCACCCCCCCCCTCCCCCCCCCCGACCTCCGGTGCGATTTTTCTGCTGTTGCAGATCGAAGCCCTCTCGAAAGCTCTGGAGACTCACTTTGATGCAGACCGCTTTACTCGTTCGAGAGGGCACGAGCGACATCGCGACGAACACACCGACGTCACCTCTTTGATCGCTTCTGTCGACGGAAAGACGCCGTCACAGGTAGGACAAGAGAGGAAGAGCAGAGAGAGAGAGAGGGAGAGAGAGAGAGAGAGAGAGCAGACAAGGCGCGTTTGCTGCAGACGGCTCACAGAGACTTGAACGCTTTCGAAAATGCGGGGAATATTGTTGGTTCGAAAGGTCCACCAGAGCCCGAGCGTTCCGCTCTCAGAGCCAAGAGACCCCTCCGGCAGGGACACAGATCACACATCAGCGGAACCAGAACGAACATTTCCCTTCCGTGTGTGCACCGTCGCGATGCGTGCCGCTACCTCTTCCTGTTCCCCCGTCGCCCTCCACCGCAGGTTCTGTCGTTCTACTACCGGTACATGGCCACCGGAGACGCGCTGACGGAAGTCATGGGAAGCGCTGAGGTGTGTGCGCGTGCGTGAGGGAAACAAGAGTGTGTTTCGCGCGCCTCCAGATGAATGTGTGTCCTACATGGCAGACAAACGAAATATCCGCAGTTTGTGCAACCATGATGTTTCTGTCGATGCCCTCTTTTTTTTCTGCTTCGTGCTTCGTGCTTCGTTTCGACCAGGGCGAGCACCAACACCCCCCTTGGTTTCTTCCCCGGCAGTGAAGCGTGATTTCTTTCCTGCTGTCGCACAGGCGTTGATTCGGCACCCTTGTTTCCTCAATTATCGAGGCATGTCATGAACAGGTCGTACTTTGCTCTGCGTGTCCTTTACACGGCGATGTTTGCCGAGGAAAAAAAACACCCCCAACCTTTCCTCCGCCACACACGCCCCCCCCCCCCTCCCGTTCCCCCAACAACAATAAATCCATCTATCGTCCGTCTTGCGCGCCTCCTGCAGGCGCAAGCCAAGGTTCGTTCGGAGAGGAGGTCCGCGAGCCTCCGCGGCCCGCCCGCCCCGCGCCCGAGCCCGCCTCCCAACCTCCGGCACCGCCCGTCGCTGCGGTGCCCCACCCGCCTCCAGGCGTCGTCGTTCGAAGACTCGGGCGACAGCGACGACGGCGACATAGCCGTCGGCTCGTACCAGCTCCGGACGCGGAGGTCGAGCAGGAACGACAGGCGCGGAGCGGCGGCGGCGGCGGCGGCGGCGGCGGCGGCGACAGCAGCGGCGACAGCGGCGACAGCGGCGGCGACGGGGAGCGCCGGCAGCAAGGGGAGCGCCGGCAAGGCCGTTAGCAGCAGCAGCACCAACAGCACCAACAGCACCAGCAGCAGCAGAGGCAGAGTCAACAACAACAGCGATGATGGCGGCGGCGACGGCGTTGGAAGCAGCAGGAGCAGAGGGAGCAACAACAACAACAGCAGCAGCGACGACAGCGGCGGCGGCGGCAGCGGCGGCAGCGGGCCAGTCACGCGGCAGCCTGCGGACCACCGGCGCACGTCCGCGCCGGAGGAGGAGGAGGAGGAGGAGGACGGAACCGCCTCCTCTCGAGGCCGGGTCGGGAGCAGGCCGCCGGCGGGATGGGCCCAGGGCGGCCGGGGGGGGGTGGCAGCGGCAGCGGCGGAGGCGTTCGGAGGGGGCGAAGAAGGGAGGGGGTGCAAGAGGTCTTTCGACGACCACCGGGCTCCGCCGGGCGACGCTAGGGGGGGGGCGAAGGAGCAGCGGGTGCCGCAGCGGCCGCGTTGGCAGCAGGAGGTCCCTCGGCAGTCGATCCCTGCGGACGCTGTCGTAGTGGAGGTGAGGCGCTGTTTTTCGGCGGCAGCCTCGAGAAGACGTTTCTCACGCAACCAATGATTTGACGACTTGAGGGAGAGGTAGTGCGGCAGCCGTGAAAGGTGCCCCCAAGCGGTAGAGGTGCATCACCAGGCGAAGGTGGCGCCTGTTGTTGTTGCGTGTGCGTATCGGGCTGTTCGATCCCCCCATGCTTGCATTAGAGTCGGTTTGGAGTCGGCAACAGGGCTGCGTGTCCCGTCTGGATTTAGTGGTGCTCTCTCGTTAATGTTATTGTTCGGCAGTAGCGACGCAATGTTACCACTGCCGGAGATAGAGGCTCGCCGGTCAATGTCATGGACTCTTGACGTCGAAACCGTCATGTTCGTTTCAATCCACCCTCCCTGAAAAATGGCCCATCTACTACGATCGCAACAGCTGTGCAGCAGATCGTTGGCGAGTCCTTCCATGCTGAGGAGCCGGTAGCCACAACGCTTACGTACTTCGATTCAAGTCATTGGCCGTTCCAGTCTTCTCCCAATCTATCCCTCTGAGCTTTCTCGCCAACTCGATGGTTTCGTGCTGATTCTGTGTGGCACGCGGTGATCTGAATGTCAGGTGTCAGATGATGAAGAGCCGGCAGCAGCAGCACTAAAGTTAGCATTAGCAGCAGCAGCAGCCTCAACCACAACATCAGCTGCAGCTGCAGTATCAGCAGCAGACACCAACGTTAGCATCTCAAACGGACGGGGCATGAACGAGGCTCGTGGTCCAGCATTTGTCGGGGGATCGACGGCAGACGTAATGGCCGGCCAGCGTCGCCACGGACACACGGGCTACCCCCACGGTACGGGTAGCATGGACGGTTGTAGGCCAGTGTGTTGGATGGAAACTAAGGCCGTGTGCATGCAACGCGTTGAACGACCCGCCCCCACCCCCAGGTATGTATGTGGGTGTTTCTTTTATTCGCAGCCGACCAAGGAACTACTGTGAAATGCACTATATGAGAATGTAGTATTGATCTTTGTCAAGGTTTGTGCGTCCCACTCGCGGGTGAGCCCCCCGGTCCGGTGGTGCACAATAGCAGTGTGCCGATGTTCATTTCTAATTGGTTCGGCTCATTTGCTGGCGCCGCTCTGGCCCAACCTCCCTAAAGACCGGTTGTGCATTGACTGGTGCCACTTTCTCACCGTCGCCTCTGATGTTTGCGTTGTTCATGGTGATGCGCTCTCCAACGTGGGTTGGTGCTAACGCAATCCGACGCGGAAACAGGAGGTGGTGCTTCTACCTTCGCCAGACGTGTAGACGAGCGCCGCAAGGACAGCCGTGTCTTGGCCGACCAGCGACAGCACCACCACGACCGCCGCTACAGCGACTACCCTTACGACGGCTACACCACCACCACCGCCACCACTACCACCACCGCCAGCAACAACAACAACAACAACAACAACAACAGCAGCAACCTCCACCATCGCCGCTATTACCACCACACCACCAATAACAACAACGGTTTCGAAGGCAACCAGCACCACCAACGCAACAGTGGGTACAACTTCGGGTACGGTTACGGCAGCAGTAGCAGTAACAACAGCAACAACCTCGGTGGGAGGGAGCCCCGCTTTCAGTCAGCAGACCGACACTCTCGGCACTTGGCCGCAGCCTCGTCGGGCGTAAGGGCTTCGGAGATGCGTGCTCCCGCTGCCCTTGGGAGAAACGTTGGCGCTTCGATGCGGGGTCCACCACAGCAGCCGGGACCAGCCTTGGGCGGAAGTTGGAGAAACGGCGGCGGAGGGGGCAGGGGGGTTGTGAGTGGGGTAGGCGTGGGGGGGAGGCCAGGAGGCTCGACGCCCGCGTTCCGGCGACGCACAGAGGAGTTGACGCCGATGGAGAAATGCTGGATGCTCGTGGACTTCGCGCGGAAGGATGGCTTGCCGACGGTGCGTGCACCTTGCGGCGTTGTTGATTTGATGGTGCCTTGTCGTCGTCATCGCTGTTGTTGCTGGACTGGCGTCTGCTCTTGGAAAAGCGGGTGCGCGGATGCTTATGTCCGCGGCCCTACCGAGGCAAAAAATCCAGTGTACTCTCGTTGCAATATAGGGGATTGATGCGCTCCCTAAAGTTACTCGTTGTTCGAGTCCATACGTGGTCAGCAGAGCCCAGATATATTTACCGTAATATACGATAGTGGTTCCAGCATTTTGCTCAATGATTTTGTGGAGTCGTTTGGGGAGGGTACGCCTGGCGCCTTTCTAGCTGGAAACTCACCCCATTTACAGGCCTCGCTTCTGTAGCTCCCCCCCCCACACGGATCCCTGGTCTTTTGTGTCGATGCCTCGACAAACTTACGAGCAAAGGAGCACGTCGCTCTTGGAATGCTACGCTACCGTCACACCCCTTGTGTCCTCTCCCGACGCTGATTCTGCTGTTGCGTGCTGTGATTGGCCAGGACCGAGTGGAGTATCTGAAGGGACTGTTGAGGACCCACGAGAAGAAGAGCATGACCTTTAGGATGGTACGTACGTCACGGTGGACCGATCACGCACAGATAGGGGGAGAGAAATGGGGGGGGGGGGGGAGTCAGACAGAGTCAAGGAGACAGAGAAATCTTGTATCAGGCGCAACATTCCAAAGCGGTGCTTGATTTTGTTGACGGGCAACAAACCCACCACCTGATGTTGCATTACCAAAGGGTCGTTCGGGCTCCTCGATACGCATGCTGCACCTCTCCGTCCCCGCAACTGTTCCCTGGCTGATTGCTACGCTTGCTAACTCTACCCCGACTTTTGCCCCGTGGAACTGGTGTGGATCGTTTGTTGGAAACTTGATCGGGTCGGGCCCCGAACGGAACGGAACGGGACGGAACGGAACGTCCACTGTGCTCTTCAGCTCACGGAGCGAACGGACAGCTGCCTCTACGACAGGGAAGACATCCAAAAGGGCTTCGTCGAGTGAGTGGCCGCCATCGCCCTAGTTACACCTAGATGCCTCCACCCCCGGTAGGACGTGGTACCTTTTTTTGTCGAAGTCGGAGAAAGTGTGGAATGTAAATCCACACGCAGCTCCTGAATTGTCCCGTTCACATCTGCTGTAATTCAACTGAACCCCCCCACTCACCCCCCAACCCTCTCTCACCACAAGTGGTGAGCCGGAAGTAGCCCTCGCCAGCAAAAAACACGGAAAACATTTGGATGCATACTGCGTGCGTTCTTCAGGCTAGACGGAGAGTGGCGGGGAGGCCGCTGTTGGGGGTACGATTGATCGTCAGACCGTCCCACACACCCCTCCCTGCTTGCTTCTAATTATATGGCCCATGGGCAGCACTTGCACGACTGCAAGGCAGGTAGCTTGAACGGAAACCCAACCACGGCACACGTCGGGACGGCACCAAGAAAACCCCCTATCATGTACCCCAAGCTTGTTTTTCTTCTAGAACCACGACGGCACAAAGTACCGCCTGCTGGTGCGTCAGCACGCCCGCGCGCCTCTCTCCGTGTCTAACACCGGTTGGCCTCACTTTGCCCCCACTCCCCCCCGCCCACCGTGTCCTGTTCTTTTTATTTTTTTCGCGCTTTTTCTCGTCCCATCTTTCAGGATCTTCGGAGAGATGGAGCTGCCCGACCCTCGCAGCAGCGCCTACCGCAACGCTGCCGCCGTCGCCCTGCCCGGGGCCGACTACACGACGGGCGGGGGCTACGGCGTGAGCTCCCGCCCGAGCAGGTCCGTTGGTCACGGCGGCGGCGGCGGCAACGGCAACGGTAACGTTATCGCGTCGTCCTACTACCTCCACCACTCGGGCTCCTACAGGAATGGTGGCGGCGGCGGCGGCGGCGGGGCTGCTGCTACTGGCTACTTGCATCACGCGGCGACGGCGGCGGCGTTACCTTCTGTCGGCGACGTAGCCATGAGGGTGGGGTCGAACGGGCTAGGGAGGCGGGTGTTGCCGCCGCCGTCGGCGCTGGGTCTGATGTCCGGCATGCGGAGGCTTGGCGAGGGAACTTCCATGGCGAGGTTGTCGAGCGGCGGCGTGGTGCCGACCGCGGCCCGAGGAGCAGCAGCGGCGGCGTCGATGGCGTACCCGACGTCTGCTCCCGTCGCGGCAGGAGCTTCTCTTTGAGAACGAGCGGCGACGCGCGCCTTGCGCGGTGTTCGTCCAAAGCATGGTGTCCACTCCTTTCCACCACGGAGTTGTCGCTGGTAGTCGAGAAGGCCTGGCCTGGACTGGCGGCGAATGATGGAGCAATTTTGGAATTTCCACGTGTACAAACGAGCCGGCTCCCTTTCCTCTCCTGCTGGTGCGATTTTGGTGCCCGGTGAAAACGAGCGTGGAGGCTGACGGTGTCGCTATTGGTGGGGGGTACTGACGCGTAGGGTGGATCAACTGTGGGCCGGCAACGGCAGCGCGTGTCCAGGGAGGCCGGAGTGGACTGTCCGAATACATAGGGAGGCGTTGCGTCACCAGTTGCTCGAAGCCATCCCCCGAGGGACCGATGGAAAGCCAATGCTTGGATGGTAAATCTGCCAGCATCGATCAGTGCGGAGCTGGAGCTGGGTTCTTGGCGCTTACCCAACCCCCTACGTGCCGTGGAATTTCAGAGGGATCTGCGGCTGTGGGAATGAGTGAAGATGAAATGCAAGATTCATTCAACAACGGGACGTGTTGTGGTAAATCGGGGCGGGCTCTGAGTACGGGGGAGTGATGGTAACTCTCGCGTCGGCTCAAAACTTCGAAGATACAGGGGGCTGTGGCAAAAAAAGAAACGACCTTCGGAATTCCGGGCAGCATTGCCGGGCGATCGATACGCATGGTGTGTTTGGAAGTTTTCCGAAGCGGTGAGCAGATAGATGTTGGCAGACCACGTGCTGAGCGCACCCCGCAAAAGCCGTGAGAAGCCGTGAGGCTCTCTCTGCTCTTCGTTGTTCAGAGTCACATCACACCCGTTTTTTAGGCGGAAACGAACATATCATTTGGGCGTTGTTAGAAGGAGGGGTTTGCGAAATGGGGGTGGAGGAGTCCGTACGGACGGCAGCCATGCGGTTTTTTCGGCGTGCTCAAAAGACGAGATGTGGAAGGGAGGTGCAGAGAGGGATTCGGATGGTAAACGTGTCGTAAAAATTTTTGAGGGGCGCACAGTTTGATTGATCAAAGGGGGAGAATGTTTGTTTCGGTGAGACGGGACGTTGAGGCACACGTTGTGTTGTGGGGCCGGGACTTAAGGCCACCCGGCGTCCGATTTGTAAGGAATGCGTGCGTGCGTGGAATGCCGAGTTAAGCTCGCACGGAATAGGATTGGCATATATGGGTAAGCACCGTTTGCAAGGCAGGCCTGCGTGCCACGTAACAAAACAGGAACTTGCACTGCACCCTATTCCATTGGAGTGCACTAGAATGCATTTTACTGTAGGGGCTTTCCACACGACTACGTCAGGAGCGCCGTCGTTGTTGCTGCTCCATCCCTTTGTTTTCTGTACATAGAGAGCGAACTTCTCAAGGCGTGGTCTGCGATCAAGTCCTAGGCGCGATGGAGCTGGTTACGTCAGGGTGGGGGGGCAAGCTGGGAGGAAAATAAAAAAGTCACGCACTTAAAACTTGGGGGTGTGATACTGAGCCTTGCTGCGCAGCAGGCGCGCGTCCTCGTATCTTGAGGAACTTAATGTACAATGGTGGCGGGATGTCGACGACTATGTAACGGAGATGCCGCCACGCCTACCGACGGAGGAGGTTCTCGGCGCAAGGCTGTGTGCCGTCGACGCTAGTGGGCTCTTCATGTAGTACCGGGGAGGAGGTGTAGGGGAAAGCGGAACTCAGCGTACCCCCGAACGCGAGCAGGGTTGTTACACATTGAGTGCAGCGAGTCGTACGCAAAACGCTTTCGTGTATGTTTATGTGTGACGGAGGTGTTTCCTCGGTTGGTGTTGGGGTATCGGCCCGGGCGTGAGTTTTTTTTTTTATTGGTTGGAACTTTTTTTGCGTGCCAATTTTGAAACGCGAATGGATCCAGTGAAGGAGCGAGCGTCTGTCTGTGTGGTTATCACGCTCTGAAGATCTGGCGGCGGTCTTTTTTGTGTGGGTGTTTTTTTTTTCTTGTTAAATTTGAGGTGTTGTCATTGAGCGTTGTTGGTGCCGTGCCGTGCCGCTTTGTTGTGGTGCAGTCTGCATACATACTGGAAAACGCCACTTCATTTTCTAGAATATAGTCTAAGCATGCAAAAGCACATAATAACAGACTATGTAGTACCCGTTCGATATATCACCACGGGTCGAAGAGGGCGTGTTGAAAGTCTTTGGCACTTTGTTGTCAAAATGATACATGTGACGTGGTTGGTCAGTATCGTCCGATAGGCTCTTCCGGCGGAAATGGAACAAAAAATGAGTGCAAACGAGAACAACTACGGTGACATGCAGTATACTGCTGGATTGTTGAAGAAAAAAAGGACGAGGGCGGCCACAAGGGCGGCACAATACAGCACTACCACCAGTTGTTGCGCGAGCAAGCACAACTCAAGCCGCAAATAAATTCTGGTGGTTCCGAAGTCTGTCTGCAAAACATAACAGAAAAAAACAGAAGAAGCGGAAGACGACGTGACGACATAGTAACCATCCCCGTGTCTCCTCGTCGCTCGCCAAACAGAGAGAAAAAAAGAATGGTGAGCCAGCCCTCGGTTTTTTCTATTTATCAGGTTTGTTTGTCCTTATATAAGCGACAGCAGCAGTTGACTACAGTATGGAACCGAATCGAACACAAAGGTTTCTCGCCTTTATTATGCATTCGTTTTTCCCACGCTTTTCTGGGAGGTCGTGGATCATGACAGAGGCAATCACCACCGGCACCCTTTCGCGGCGGTATGTATGTATGTGTGGGTGGGTGTTATCATCCTTTGTTGCTTTCTTTGTATTTTCGTCGACCAGGCCTCCACCCCTCCACCCTCCACGCGCCCTACAGCAAGCAGTCATCAGTACACTCTCTACTGTACATACGCACTACCGGAATGCCCGTGATAACCCCTTCCTCGTCGGTTTATATCGCTGACCAAGCAGTAGACACACACGTGTACACAATCCACGATCAAAACCCACGTAATACTAGGTACTGCTGTGTTTGATTGATGTTGTTGGGGAGCGGTCAGAGGCAAAACAATGCCAAGACCCCCCGCCACGATCGATAAAATAACAACAACACCATGTGGTGAACTGCTGTGCTGCCAACATGTACATATGCTATAGTCTATAGCAGTTATAGTTATGGTATACCAGGTAGTCGATATAGCCGTAGATGGAACAATCAAGCAAGAGACACACACACGGCGGAGCACACAGCAGAAGAAGAAGCACAGCCTCATAGAAAAAAGGTGCTACAATTAATTAATTGCAGGTCTTTTACTTAGTCGGCACATTATGGCTTTAGCATTTTTGTGACCACGGGCAGAGTCTTTGCTAGATTTTGGGATTAGCAACTGACACGAGTTTAATGTGAAGAAAAACAACAACAACAACATTACTGCCTGTACGTATTACGTTACCCAACCCTGAATATCAAGCTGTTTTACCAGGGATTGGTCATGCTGTAGGTCGAACGGGATAAGATAGATGAAGGAATGGACATGTCACCTATATATATAATACCGCAGTACCTTGTGCATGATGCGCGCCACACACATCACACTAATAACCGGCTGACCAATGAACGCGGTCGATGCTACAATAATAAACACACATCACACATCACACACACGCAGCACGCAGATAGATTCCCAAGGAATTCGGAGAAGAAGCGGCACAACTTTGTAGCCTGCTGCATGCAATAATGTGGTCGGTTAGATAACACCGACAAACGCGTCCAAGACTTAGCTTCCAGCCAGCGGGGGAGAGAGAAGAAGTGCTTGGCACGGATGTTAACACGCAACAGAAAATGAGATATGGTATCTACGCAACCATTCAAGATAGCACTGGACGAAGAATGTGGGCAAGTCTCGGGGCAATAAACGTGCAGGGAGAGAGAGACTCTTTCGATCTCCACCAGTCTCCACCACAGACTACGTGTACATTGCAGCACCACAACAGGAAATAACCACAGACTTATCACACGAAAGAATAATGCGTCACCGAGAGGGCAGAGAGTTTCATCACGACGGCATTCATTCGTCTGACGCCTCGAGAAGGCCCATATGCCATCTGAGGGCTAGCTGGGGCGCACCTGTCGTTTGTCACTTTTCGTGAGGCAATAATTTGATTTTTTAGTTCTGAAAGTTTCATTGCCGTCCTTTTTTTGCTCTGGAGAACTGATTGGTCAGCCCACTGCGTACTTCCCGCACTCCGAAAAGAGTGGGCCAACACACACAACCAACGTCTGCTCGTCCACTAAACGACCGCACACATTCACGTCCCCTGGCGGGTGAGACTCCACCTCGACCCTGCCGCAGCTCGGGTATAGCTGGGGCTTCCCCGCTCGCCCGACTTGTTGGGAGCGCTACAACGTCTCCGGCTTCGAAAATATTGCACACACCAAGCTGGGGGTGTTGTGTTGTTTCACTGGTCGCTCTGTCACTAAATAAATACGTCACATAAAGAAAAGAAACTAAATAATGGCCGAGCGGGAGGCATCATCGTCAGCTGCTGATGTCGAAGAAGAACGCCGGCTCCCCAGCGGAGGGCGGCGACGGTACGTCGGCTCAGTGGAGCTGGGCGGCGCGGCCGGGCAAGTCAACACCAACGACGTCGTCGAAATCGCGGATCAACCAGGTCGCCAACAACAAGGCGCCGTGGCCCAGGTACGTTCCGAGTCCACGTTCGGCGGGGCGGGAGAAGCAGCCCACCTGTACAAGGAAGGCCTGTAGGAATTGTAACTTCAGGGCTGTTTTGGGGACCAGGGGGTGTCTGCAAAGTACGGAATTTGCGACTACATGTGTCATGGGATGAGGACGGAGGCAGAAGACAGCGTCTGCCTGCTGCCGTAGACCTTAGGCTGTGGTCGAGGTTCCATGTAGCGCCAAGACGAAAACATAGCATGGAGGAATCCGTGGTTCTGGGTACGTTTCCTTCGGACTACAACGTACTGAATTACGAACTCCACCTGCTGTCATGTGAAGTCGACCCGGTACGACATATTTTATCGATGTTCTCCTCAAGACTGGCGATCCGGCTACTTCATATGCATACGTCATCTATTTGCTGGTAAGATGCCCGGCAAGGGGGAATGGTTCGGCGGGGGCGGCTGTCTCTCTCCGGTATTTTTGTATGCAACCCCAGTTCGGAGAGGCAATGAGAAATGGCCAAAAAATTAAAGCGAAAACGCCGTGTTCAAGAAGAGGAGCGGGGCGACTTGTTGGAGGTAAAGTATGTGTTGAGTTACTTTCTTTTTTTCTCTCTCCCAAGAACAGCTCCACACCTCTCCATCCATCCGTACATTTGAAGTCCAGGATACCAAACTGCAAATTCGTGCGAAGCGACCGCTGGGTTGACAGGAACGTTCCTAGTGCTGAGACCTACCTGTGGTATCGGGGTACACACTACTAACATGTCCATGTCCCAGTGGCCGGTGCTTGTGTCTGTGGGTGTTATACTCCGATGTACAGCAGCAGTAGTACAATTTTTTTCTTTGTCTGGCCGTCAGTCTTCTCGCCTACAAGTGTACTACATGCTGGACGGATCAGCCAAGGTCTCGCATCTCGCAGGAGCAACACTGCTGTACCACAGGTTTTTAGAAAGTACGCATAATCTCACAGAAAGACCACCCGTTCATGACAATACGGTTTTGTTTCTGTTTATGCTCTCCCTCTTCCTTCTCCGTAAATTTATACTCCGTATCAAACTCTGGTCCTTTCCGATTATTATTGTCCCCGTGAACAGGTTTGGAAGACAGTATGCAACGACACCAAGGGTTGCGAATAATTTTTGTTACACCTATATCTATTGTAGTTACTCACCTTTCTTTTTTGGAGGATTTGGAGGGGGGGGGAGGGTACCCCCCGAACGCCATACATACTAAATCCTACCAGCAATTGGACATGGGTTAGTCGACCCTAAGAGATGGGAGAAGTCCGTTCGGAGCCGTTCGGAAAGGCGACCCAGCCATTCAAATTCCTATATATGTGAAGGGGCACCGTCTCTGTATAGGAGGGGTATCGTGCATTTTGGTGCCGCTAGCCGTGTGCGCTCGTCCGCCCTCGCTGCGCCTGTACGCTGTACTGCGCACCACACCTAGACGACGAGACGGAGGGCATGATCAGCGCACCCTCAGGGGGTGTCATAGGGCTAGCCCGGGCTGTTGCGGCGCAAGACTGCAGCCAAAGGTGTTCTCGACCCGCAGTAGAAGAAGTAAACTCGGAGTCCAACGAAGAAAGGGAGAGGGCATTGTGAGGAAGAGGGACGGGGTGTGTGTGTGTGTGTGTGTGTGTGTACTCATAGTCGTGCATGCCGTAGTCGTTTGACCATTGACCTCGCATCCCTACAAAGCCGGGACGGAGCACGCCGGGTTCTCACCGGACCAGGCTAGGGGGGGTAAGGTGAAGACGAGGAGGAGGAAAGGGAGAGGAGGAGCAGAAGGGGGTGGAGCAGGAGGAGGAGAAGGAGAATGAAGAAGCGGGGCCGGACGTGCGCTCGACGGGGCCTAACCTCGCCCCGGAACGGCGTCCGTTGGCGTAGTTAGTTGTGCGTGCGAGGATGTCGGAAAGTGGTAGGCGGAACGGTAGGTACGTACCGCGGTTTCCGTCGAGTTTTTTGGGGTTCTTTTCGTGCACGCGCGTTGAGGCGTGATGCATATCCGGCCTTTGAGAGTCACTGAAAACTGATTCGACGATGTCGTGTGGATGATGTGTGTGGCTTCTCCAACGACACCACGTTACGCAGGCATGTAAGACGCACATTAGTGCCAAACTGCTGTGTTTTATCCGTGTACGACAGGTTAAACAGGTTTGACTTGCACTTGTATTGAACATGGGGAAAAGAAGAAACGTTTTCTAAAATTGGGCCCTCTCGAGGGGGGGGGTGGGGACCTAGGTGTGCGGGATAGCTTTTGTCGCACACCCTCAACGACACGGTAATGTTTCTAATCGTGAACGGTACCAAGACATGCTAGTTTGAGGGTTCAGCGGCAAAGCAAGCGGGGGTAGACCACCAAATTAAAGAACTACAGGACCGTGGCGATTCACACATTCACTAAAGATAGTTGGAGGCCCTATATAATGGCCGCATTGTGCCACGAGATTGATCCGGTCTTACAGAGGGCACCCGGCCTTATTATTATGATCGGCCCTGTTTAAGGCCGGTATCGGCCTTATTGAAGACCCGTGCACCTACTGCAGGCGAAACGAAGCGGACGATACAGTTTGAATCGGTGCTTTGCTATCACGTTCATGCTATGCTTCCCATACTGACCTTTGTTCGTCTCTCAGGTACAAACATGTCCAACCAGTGAGAAATGATCATCTCGGCAGACAAACATGAATACTGTAGTAATAAAGAAATACCATGGTAGAAAAGAATGTAAAGGAATAGAGTCCGTACGCATTTATGTAATCTAAGAGGCGAACACCTGAGGTAGGGAAAACAGGTCAAGCGAGAAACGCTTTCAACGGCTCAAGCCGGCACGCGGTAGTTCGTACCTCCGCCCAAAAATACGCCCCCACTCAAAAACGGATAGGCAAATGTCCATCAAGTTGTCGTACACCCCTTGTTGTTTTGCAACCCCAAAGTAACAGCCGACCTGCCGTACTTCCGAGAAACGACTGAAACGGCACATGCAACGGCACAGACTGCCCACTCCTGACGAAACCTCCTGAAAATGAACGAGGCCACCGCCGACAGAGCAAACGCTGCACAAGGCATGTGTCGGGAGAGGACGTGCTGCTAAATAGTTCCGCGAGACTTTGCACTAGCTGTACGCGAGAGAGGGTGTAATATGCGGCGAAACCAGCGTCATTTCCACGGAGACCGGCCGTATTGGGGGCCGGCGGAGGCAATATCCGGCCTTGTACACCTGGTACGCAATTTCCAACTGGTAAACACGAAGAGAAACAAGTTGCCGGCACGACATACTGGCGGTAAGCGACAAAAGCCAAACAAGGCAGTAAGAAGCCAATTGCCGTTTACCGCCGGTAACAGCTTTGGACAAGAAACGCTTTCAGTGTATTGTTCGAGCATACGTGTATTGCAGACACGTGCTCTTTTCCTGTCACTGCGCTAAGATTCGAACCCACGTCGTAAAGGTATTAAGGTTGCGAGGTTACTCACGGTTGCCAACCCTATGATATATGTACAGTAGAGCGAGCCACGGATGCGTGTGACCAATCCTTTTTTTTTTTTGTCGTCCCATTTTTTCTGGACATCTGTCCTCCTCGCGCAATCCGGCACAATCCTAGACGCACGCCCGGGACACACAGGAGGAAGGCCACGCAGGAGTTGATTGTACTCTCGACCTTCCCTCTACGGTGCTCGCCTTGATGTTTATGTGTCGCGAAAAGGATCCAGCCGTTCCTTTCCCTCGTGGACTGTCAAGTCCAATTTCCGCGTGGGCACGAAATTATCGCTTTCCACAGCTGTTTTTGGTCATGTTGTGAGAAAAAACATAAAATACATTTATTTTGACTGAACCAAGATTCGAACCCCAAGTCCTAACGTCAGCAGGTTGCGAGGCTACCTACTGAACCTGTCAGGATCATTGCCGCGTGATTGGCGGTCTTTATGAGATAGACACGGAGACTTTGTTATGTATCCGATACGACAAAATACAGCAGGATACCGACAATATCTCGCAGCATGGCCCGTCCTAAACCCGGCCGGAGAGTTGCCTGGCGTGGGGCGCATGGGGGTACTCTGCGGAGGAGGTTGTAAAACATCAGGCCTGTTAGCCTAGGCTGCTCTTAAGTCGATGGACATGTAAGCTTTTAGGTTGTGTATTACCGGTCGTCTCAAGGGTAGAGGCAGAGAGATAGGGCGGCCCCGTGAGGGACCACACAAGCCCATAATGCCAAGAGTCAGAACCATGGAACGTACAAGACTCGGGGGCCGGTACACAACATTCGCAGTTGGACGAAACCATGTCGACACAGCACGCTCATTGCGTTTTCAGATTTTCGACCGGAGAACATACCACGTGCGTCTGATGTATGCATATATGCTATCGACCGTGAGCAGTGTCTTGATTGCTGTGCGCTGAACCTCGCTCCTGGCGCGCTTTGGCCCGTTTCACCCGTTGTTTGCGGCCTTCCCTTCTTCCCAGGTGCTGTCGATGTGGGAGGATGATTTAACGGGGGCGGTTAAGTTCCGCGCGCGATGGCTGGTGCGCTCCTCGGATCTGTCAAAGGAGGCCTTGTCAAGGCTTCGAACGGGCCGCAGCCGGTCTGCGGGCGACGGCAGCGGCGAGGAGGAGCCAGATTTGAAAGGCAATTCTTTGCCCGATCAATCTCGAGAGACGGACGACGACGACGGCGAGGTTTTTCTCACGACCAAGGAAGAAGATCTCGACGCGGATGCAATGGTGAAGCCAGTAGCGATCTCTGTGGCCGCGAGCGCGACGATCGACACCCTTCGAAAACCGAAGCGAAAGACTGGGCCCCGACTTACCCACGCCTTCGACGCTTCCTCCGGCGACTTTACCCCCGTGAAGGATACGCACGCAATCATCACGCGCGCCAGAGCTCGCCAGGCGGAGGGCCTTGCAAGCGCATCAAGTGTCCCCGAGAACAGCGCTGCTGGGAAGGGCAGTAAGCCCGTGGCACAGGGTCGCCCGTGGTTTCTACCAAAGCGGAAAGAAAGTCAGGCGGCTGGCCGCGGGAGGGACATGGCGGAAACGCCAGCGCGTGGCACCAGCAGGGAACAAGATTCTAGTGTCAACAACGGGCATCCTAGCGTCGCCACCGACTCGGAGGACCGGGGGATTGAGAAGGACGAACACCAAGAAGGCAGCGACGACAACGACGACGAGAAAAAATCAAGCAGAGTTAGCGACGCTGCGGCCGCTTCCGCTCCCCCCGCCTCCGCCGACAGCAGCAGCGATGAAGCCTTTACACCGAGGAAGTCGGGCCGGCAGAAGAAGCTTCGGCAGTCGCCGAACGGCCGCGAGGCTGTGGAGGTTCCGTGGCACGGGCGCCGTCCCGGCGTTTCGGAGGTTGAGCGCCAAGGACCGCCTCGCCCCGCTCGTTCTCGACGCCTGGTGATGACTGCCGCAGACCCCCCTCGCACTCGACGCCTGGCGATGCCTCCCGCGGATACAGCAGGGGCCGCTGCAAAGTGTGCAGAGGGCGGCGCCGTGCCCCACGCCGCCGACGTGAGAGGGTCCCCTGGCTCTGTGCGGACGCGCCGGTCTGCCGCGGGTGCAGCGGGAGCTCCGCCGTCGCTGATGGGGGGCTCAACGGCACCTACCGCCAAGCTAATACTTTCGGGCAAGAGGAAGCGAACTCCCACCGCCAAGCGCATGGAGGGGGACAACGAGTCATGCGAGGCAGAAGCGCCTGATTTCATCCCGCCCCGGCGGACTCTCGTCGGTGAGGACCACCAGGTGGATATTCCAGACGTTCTGCCTGCCGAGGATAGAAGCAAAGCGGCGGCGGCAGGCCGTGCCGAAGGGACCGGCGCCGAGATGGTGAGTGGCTATGCTCGGCCGTCGGGACGGTTTTCTCGTGTCAGCGTCGAAGAGCGGCTGGGAAAAGAAGGCCTCGTGTGCTGCCTATATACATTCCGTAGAGGTCGCGAGTACTGCTGTGTGCGCTTGCCCCGGGTTTCGCCTTACTTGTTGGGTCGGCGGGCGAATTTCTGCAGCCCAGCATTCGCGAAGAAACACGTTCAAAAGGAAAACAAAGAATGAGCACGTCGACACGACAAGCAAGCGATGTGCCGGGCGTAGCTTGGCATCCAAGGAAGGGCTCACGAGCCTCCCATACGGTTGATTTGGCGACAAAATCCACGGCGGTATTTCCTCGAGTTTTTCGGTCCACAGCAGCTACGCTCTGTGTTGTTCATGATTTGTTCTCTACGTTACGCAATATTCTTGTGGGCCATTCTTAGTGACTTTTCGTCGTTCGGTCTGGCCTGAGGGGACTCATCCTGAGTGCTAGGTATGTGCGTGTGTGCATCACAGGGGGGTAGCTGCTAGTCACATGAGCCAGCAGCGCTTTGTCGACTGCAGGCGAACGGATGCCTACGGCCTCCACGGGCGTGTCCTATGGCCAAAGGGCGTGCCCCCTCACGTGTTTTTCGTACGCCTCAGAGGTGTCCCAAAGATGTCGGCGCTGCACGGCCTGACAGAACGCATAGGTTGCAGGCTCCCGGTTGTGTCTCAACCCGTGCCGGACCTTGACGCCACATCTCTTAACTAACGGTCAGGTCTGGCAAAGTGTCCGCGATTGGGACCCGCACTCCCGTGGCATGTTGGCGGGGTACCTTCAGGCAGCCAACACTATGGTCAGGTCGAAGCAGGCCCGCCCAGGGGTGGCTATTCACGTGCGCCTCGGCGGCAAGAATGACGATGGCGGCGGCGGCGGCGGCAAGAATGGCGGTGGTGGCGCCAGCACCAGCAATGGCAACAACAACAGCTTCGCCGTGTGGGCGCTCACGACTGGCGTTAGCAGCGCCGCCGGGGACGTTCGAGTTGCGTGCTCGGAGATCGCCCAGACGGAGATTCCAGCCTCTGCCATCCAGAGGGTGCAGGCAAGGGGGTGACTTGGGGGTTCCCGGCGAAGAAACTATTGAACCGTTTTTGTGTCCTCGAGTCCCCTTTGATGAGAAACACCGGTCTATCTCCCAAGCCCTGAGAGGCCGTTCAAAAAATTTAGGAGCCACTCCCGTACCCGTTTACGAACGGGTGTGCGCCACGGTCATGGGCGCTTTTTCGTTCAGCTGACAGGGGACCTGGGGGTCTCCCTGGCGGCTGGCTGACTCAGTCTTGCCGTTCGTTTATCCTTTCCTCTTTTATCGTGCGTGCAACACACAGTGCGAAGAAGCGGCCCTGGAGGCGCTGGTGAAAACGAACTGCGTCCTTGACAACTTCGAGCCGGCCCTCAAAATGCTGGCGGATAGCACGACGTCGCCGGAGAGCTTACAGCCGTGGTCGCTGGATCAGGTATGACCCAAGTCCGAGTGCCCGTTTAGCGTTGGAGATGGCGATCTCTGTCAGAGATGGCGATCGCTGTCTGCTCGAAGGATGCCGCCCATTGCACATGCAGGAGACTCCCCAATGGAAGCGGGTAGACCATCAAGCAGTTTCGGCGGTTGAACTTGTCCTTATTAATTTTCAGACGGATACGCGTGGACCCTTTTGATTATTGCTACAGGTTAGAACCCTCGAGGCCGCGCTGGACAAAGATTTTGACGTCAACGGGCGTTCGCAGGGCTGGGCTCGACCCGGGATAGACATGGACCGTGAGGACTGCATAGACATCGCTAAAGTTAGCAAGGAGGTCCCGGGAAAAACGCCCGCACAGGTGCAGTACAATGAACGTCCTCTTGGCGTGCGCTTGCAAGTGAGCGCAGGTTGTTGTCGGCAGTTGAAGTTTGAGCCACCGTTTCCACGTAGTGTGAGCGGTTGCGCGGGTTGGTTGCCTAGCGCGAACGCGTACTCTTTGTGCGTCGTTAACCTTGTTTTGCGGTCTATTTGGTCTTGATCTTTCGATAGGACCTCCTTGTATGACTCCACTGTCAACGCTCCTACGTGCTTGTTGTTGCGTTGTCTTCTTGCCCCCCTCCCCTCTCCCGGAAACGGCAAGGTGTTGCAATTCTACTTCAGATATCTTGCTGCCGCAAGGCCTCTGACAGATGTCGTCTACGGTCCAGAGGTGAGAGGATGTTGCGGCCTTGTATTATGTCTACCAAACCTGACGCATATGGTTCAATTCTACGGGGTATCGAAAGACCTGCACATGCCTCCCGCCCGAGTATTTTCTATTCTCTCTTTCAGTTTGCAGATATGTTTTGGTGATTCTTGATTTTTTAGGCCCTGGTGCGCGAGGTGGATCCCTTGAAGTGCACCATGAGTGTACCTAATCGTAATGCTACCGCTGAAAAAGACTCCGTGGGAAACTAGACGTGCAACCTGCGCGTCGAAGTTGGCAGTGTCAAGGGCATGCGTGTTAACTCGAGGGAGGAGCTCCGTCGTAGCACAGCATGTTTCTTGGCATGTTCCGGGAACCCTTTTCTGAGCTATATTATCGCGGTGTAAATATGGTTCGAGTCTTGTATGTGATTGGATCGTGGGAACCGGGATGGACAATGTTGCCAATGTCGCCAAAACCGTCCTTCTCGACGAAATGTGAGCACCTATATATTTTTACCAAGTCCAGTTTGTGATTTGCACCAGGTATTTGACACAGTAGGCAGCAGAGAAAACGGTGAGCGTCATTGAAAAAACGGCCGCCCAGAATCGAGGCATCTGTTTGACGACGTTCGTCAAGGGTGTCCCTCCGCGTCTTTTAAAACGCGAAGCACTCTTCGAATCACGTTTTCACGACGAGCGACACCGAACCTTGGGTGGGGGAGATGCCTCAACTTGCTTCATCTCAAAGGAGAACAAGAAGCGAGACACTGTTGAGAGTCTCGGTCATGATCCTGCCTTCCTTGCCAAGCTGCTTTACACCTGTGCGGTTTGTGCCGACACCCCGAGCACAAGGCCCTGGCAACAACCTGCCCAAAGTTTCCGAGTGCTCGATGGCGGACCTCTCTCTCTCTCTCTCTCTCTCTGGCTATGCTGCATTATCACATCCTTCCCCTTGTGACGTATGTATCGCTTGTAGGCGGCCGAGGCACGAAAGAGAGAGAAGCTCTCAGGCGACGACTCGGACGTGGAGGTACCGGTGACCCCTCGGGGGGCCGCCGGACGACCCGCCCGAAGCGGCTCAGACACCACTCCGTCCCGTCGTGTCACGAAGCAAGAGCCTGCCGGAACGCGCAGAGTCAGCCCCTCTCCTAACGGCAGCGAAGAACCCCGCGAGGCGACCACGAGCCCGAAAGGCACCGGGTCGCGCACGGCATCGACCTCCGGCCTGTCAATGGGGGGCGACGGCCCGCGTACCGGTGACGATGGTAGCGGCAGCACTCACGGGACACGAAAAGACCGCCCCTCGGGAGGGAACGAAGCGGCTCCCGGGCCCCTTCCGCGTGACGCGGGGGGGGTACTGCAGGTAAGAGGGGCAATAACAATGTTGTTTCGGTTCGATGTGCGGCGAGTTCGTTCCCAGCCCGTTTTGGAAGCACACGCCTCCGCACCGACTGCGTGTGTACACCGTGACTGGTGAGGCGGTGCACGTGCCGTTGATGGCTCGGCTCTGGCTTGCTCTTGCGCGGAGGAGACACGCCCCGAGAGCTTTGGAAATTGTCGGCCCTGCCCACAAGCTTCACTGTCTTTCTTGTTTCTCCAGGCTGGTGTTTTGTTCAGAGCAAACCGGTCGGCAGGGCGCAACCCGTCAAGGTTATCTGGAGGTCATTCCAACCACGGCGGTACTATAGTTCTTCCCCACGTACGCATATTACCGTAGGTTGCATAAGATGCCACACCCGCAGGACGGATTTCCTGAGCTCGACCACTCCACGACATCCAGGATGCCAAAACCAAATGAGACGTTTTGGGAAAGCTCTCGACGAGACGGATCCAACGCCCCAATTTTCGGCACCGCCACTGATTTTTGCTCCAGAATGGTCGAGCTTTCAAAAGCGGTTCCAGGGGGTGTGGTATCTTACGCAACCTACGGTATCCAGCCACACCCACACAGCAGTTCCACGTGCACGTGCATGGGCAAGTTTCCGAGTCGTGGCCGCTCGTTGCACCCGGGTGTTCACAGGCGGACAGCGGTGATGATAGAAGCAATCATCGCACGTCTCGAACATCAGCACCTGTCGCTCGTGGCCCTGGAGAGCAAGACTCACGGTCCAGCCAGGCTGTCCCTCAGAGGAGGGCTGTGTGGCGGCCTATATTAACCCCAGGTGGGTTGGACACGTACGCGGCTCAAAGGTTGCTCATCAATGGCGGTCTTGGGGCTGGTGCTACCAGCGAGAGTGATGGCACGTGTGCAACAGGGAACAAACAGCGGGGGGGGGGGGGTCCAAGTGCGGTAGATGATGGAACTCAATGCCCTGGTACAATGATGTTGGTTGGCGTAATGCTTGAAACGTGCGGTGGGCGTACGCAAGCATGTCTTTTGGCGTGATACCCCGCGAGGTTCTTAAAAGTTAAAGGATTTACGTCCCTCATTCGTGGCGATATTACCAAACGTGCAACCGACGTTTGTCCTTTTGTATTTGTCGATTGTGGCTGTTCCGGCTCGATCGATCCTCCCCGCTTTTGCACCCACCAGCGCCAAATCAGCGCCCGTCGGAAGGACTTTCGATGCCACCGCGCTCGGTGCCGGGCAGAGTACGAGACCAGCGTTCTGATGGTGGGAGTGATGTGGTCATGGCAGAGGGTCGGTCAGGCTTTGGTGGAGGTGACCAAGTGTTTGGGTTCATGGCTCCGTGCTGGCATCTGTTGGAGAGGGCGCAGGCCTACATGGACCCGGTAAGAACTTTCCCCCTCATGGTGAAACGCCGCGTTTTTTCCCACAGTTTTGTCGTTCATGCCCCTTTTTTTTTGTGATATGTCGCTGTTTTTGGTGTTGACGTTCACTCGCCTGCCTGGGAGCGTGGCTCATACGATGAGGCCGATCCACATGCGGCGAAGTCCTCGTTGTGGGGTATCGAGAAGGAGCAAGAGAATCGACGTGTGCCAGAATCCAGGCCTTATTTGGGCCCGCTCACTTCTAACGTCTTGGAACGCCACGTCCCTGTCTGCTCGCATGCCGTTCAGGATCAACTTTCTTACATGAAAGGTCTCATCCTCGCTCATCTCAGGAGGCCCATGTCAAGGGATCAGGTGAGGCACTATTTACCAATCGCACTCTTAGTAACGCCCCGCTAGCAGTTTGTAGAGGAAGAACTCCTTTGAGGTATAGTCCGGTTTTTCGTCGTGGCGACTTGGCACACGTTGCGAGCGATGCCCACGTTGCTCTGAGTTACACACGATTCTAACTCCCCTTCTTTGTGGCTCGAGTTCTTCGAGTTCTTGCGAGGTAGTCTGTCGTTGGACGACTACGGTCTTGGGTGTGCATGTGGAGCTTACACACTCTTGCATTTTCTCGGGGCCCTCACCCCCACCCCACCCTTGCGTTTTTCCACGCCGCACTTTCGATGCCACAAGCTGCTGAAGAGGGTCAAGAGTTGCCTTCACGAGCAACAGCACATCTACACCGCCTTTGTCAAGTGAGCTGCGTTTCTCATGTGTGCTGTTGTACTGCCGCGAGGCTTAGCCAAGCTTGTGCGGTACATTAGTCGGGGTAGAAAATAACCGTCCCTGTGGTATCTTGTGCGAAAATTACCGACTCCTGGTAGTAAAAAACACATATCACGACCAGGGACTTGGCCGTGCACGCTTCCTTCATTCGGCGCAAGTGTTGTGGAGTATTTTCGGCGTGCTGGCCACTAGGACGGTGATTTCACGAACACTGAGTCATCCAACGCGGCGCCCTCTCTCTCTGTGCCGTATCCAGGATGTTTGACCACGTTGACCAGACCCCCCTGATGCCGCTATTTCCGGCGACGAGAAGGACCCCGGCGGCCATGCCACCCCGAGGACATGTCCCTCATGCCGCCGTTGCCGCCTACCCTCCCCCGGTAGAAGGTCGTCCCTACATGATACGCCCCGGCACGACGCTAGGGAGTGGCGGCGGCGGCGGCGGCGGCAGCAGCGACAGCGTGCTAAGGGGGGCGGCGCCGTCCTATTTCTACCCGGGAATGGCTGCTGCTCCCGGAGCCGGTCGCACGAGTGCCCGCCAGTGGTCGATGCCACCGCACGGAGCAGCAAGTGCCAGCGTCGGCGGCGACGGTTACAGCGGAATGCATAAAGGAAGAGCTGGGGGTGGAGACGCTCTTCTTCATCGTGGTGCGTACCCTCCTCCTATGCACGCTACTGCCGCTTACCAAGGCCGGCGAGACGTGCATGACAGGGATAGGGATATGGAACGGAGGGAGGCATGGTCTGCACAGCAGCAGTCCCAGCAGCAGCCGAGGCCGCGGGGGGTTAATGGTTCGGCGGTACGCCCGCCAACCGGACATGCGTCGGCTAGATGGATGCCCGGCCCTACGGAAGCGTCCTGGGGGGGCGGCGGCGGAGATGTTTACCGCTGAAAATAGAGAGCTGCCTGAGATGGTGTGCGGATTGTTGATATTGTTTGCATGGTTGCTTTTGCAACATGACCTTGTGCGAGTTTTGCTACGTTTTGGCCTGTCTTAAGCTTTGGGGGGTGAATGCGGCACGGCCCGGCACTTCTACACACGATATTTTCTGCATCGTCCTACGCCGTTCTGTAAGTAAACCTCACGCAGCAACACCCTTTTTTTATTTGTATGTGATTTTCCCTCAAGAGGTGCCAGTCAGACACATTTTACTGAAGGCTTCTCGTTCTTTTGTTCTTCCACCCATCGGCAATTCTTGAGTTCTAGGTAGTTATTAATAGACGACGTGTGCTCACGGTAGCGCTTTTTAGTTACAGGAGTACTGTAGTAGAATTGTTTATTGTGTCGGAGGTTGGTTCATGTTTCCATTGGCACTACGGTTGGTTCATGTGATGAAAGGTCCTGAACTGAGTGCGCAAAGACGCGGTGTGATTGATATCGAGTGCTCGGGTTGGTGAGGAGGCGGTTGGATCGTTGTGGTCCTCTTAACCCTCGCCCAACCACCTGCCCCAGCCCAATTCTGTACGGCCGACAGGCGAGGTTAGCGTAGGCATGCCGGTCACCCCGGTGGTCTAGTGGTAACCTCGAAACCGCTTGTGGCAAAGTCGTGAGGTCGAATCCCCCATGGGGTGTAAAATCAACAATTTTGCGGGTGGAAGCGAAAAAGCGAAAAGCTCGTGCGTACCAAACTTCGACGTTAGCACCGTTGACGAGGGAAAGGAACAGCTGGACCCCTCTCGCCATAAAAAAAAAAAATCAGCACGCACCGCAGGAGGAAGGTGGGGCACGAAAATAAAATGACAAGAAAAAAGACTCGGCGTGTACCTCCCTCCTGTTTGACCCCGGAGGGTTGTACTTGTACGAAAAATGAAAAATACGCTACTACACTGACGCTTGTACACGTCTCACCACGAAATTGGGGGGACTGTCGCCTTAATAAATGGGACGAAAAACACAAAACAAACGTGTCTAAAATTTGCTATCTTTGCCGTGTCTTGTGCGTGCTACTCGCGGCGGGGGGCGCCTAGGGTTGCCGTCACGCCAACCACCTACATGTAGTTAGTTCGGTTCGTGGCATGATTAGGTGTCCGCCTACAGAACAAAGCCACTTCCTTCCCATTCCAGAGGGTATGTGTCCCTTAAAACCCTAGCACTCACGCTCGAACAGCGTAGTCCGGACCTTCCGTACCACGCCGCTCTGCTCCTTCTTCACCATCGCGTGTGCTGGGTACACTCTTGATGTATGATCGTGTTGGCACCAGCTGGACGTCTTGCATCTCATTTGGCAGTTACTACAAAACTATATTTAACGTGCAGGAAATAAACGCTCGGTCTCGCCCGCGGTTCTCCACAGCACACAAACATGCGAAGTAGCAGCCCTGGTAGACATGTGTGCAATGTCCTTCTGTTGTTACCGTCTCCGTCTTCAATCCGGAGAGTAGAGTAGCCTCCCCCATTTCGCCCTTCTCACGGGGTCCCAGATGATGTAGCCTTTAGAAGTATTTTGTGTTGTCAACCGCACTGAGTCTGACGTTTTTTCATTGGTCAGGCGGTTAGCGCGGTCGCGGTCGATGCATATAAAAGGAACACAACCACTAAACACAAAACACAAATCTGATGTTAAGGGCCACCTAGTTCGGTCGCTCAAATACACGGACCCATTAGCTTAGAAGAAAGTTCCTTCGACCGCACATTGGACGTGCGCATGAAAATGAAATCACCAGCACGCATACCTTGTGCGTACGATGACAACACACGCATGAACAAAAAAGCTGACGCCCCTACTTCCGCGCATACTTCGGTAGCAGACGGAATAGAAGCACGCTACTATACGCAGGATCTAGTCGTAAAACAGACGTAGTGAAAATTCTATGTACTCAAATAATGAAATAACGAATACGTGGTCGATCATCATGAATCAACAAGGACGATGCGCAGAACCTTAAAAGATGGAAGAAAATAACCTTTCGCTTGGAGACACCATAAAAACGAAAATTGGGGTGAAGTGAAACGGCGCCAAGCATTTGTTTCGATGCTTCCTATTTTAGCTCCAGCCACCTGCCCTACCGTGTCGCCATTCCGACACCCTCCGCCCAGACGCATGCGCCTCGGGTGGCACAGGAGGTGCTGAAGAGGAAGAAGGGCCATCCGTCCGCCACTCATACGACCTCTGCTGCTGCCGTTGTTGTGGCCAGCTTCTCACTATTCTCGCTTCCCGATCTCGCCCATCCTCTCGATACATCATCCCGGGCCTTGCCGCAGAGGCTGGGCCACGGGGAGGAGAGGGATGGCGGTAAGGGGCACCGGCCAGCCGATGAGGCGGGACAGCTTCATCGTTCTGGTACCCCCTGCCGACACTCTTGCCCCACACACCCGCGTACTGCGGCATCGGCTGTCTCTCACGGCGGGCATCCACTCCCGCCGCCGCGGCAACGCGACGGTAGGTTTCGTTGGGCCGTGCCCTCGCGGCCGAGGCACCGGGGGGCACCGCGTATTCGCGAGGAACCGCAGCAGGTACTCGGGAATAGGGGAAAGGTGGCTGTACCCCGCCGTCGTCCGCGTGGGCGTGCATCCTCCCCCTGTACGACACCGACTCGGGCGGATCGTCACGGGCTGTTTTCATGGCTGGGTAGAAGGGCACCGGTGGAGCTTCGGCGTGGATGAGATCGACGCGGTCGAACGTCCTGCAGGGAGAATGATCATTTGTGTGGAATCAGCGCACCCGAAAGAGAAAAAAGTGGAGGTCGTGAGGGCGAGTTTCGACAAACGATACGTTGGGTGTGCAAATTTCTTGGATGCGCCGGGTGGCATTTCTTGGATGCGCCGGGTGGCGTCTTGTACTCGTGCACTGCCCCGTGGGGTGGTCGTCCCTGAAGAACAGGGACGGGGCAGCTATTGCGTGCCCATCCGTAACAACGTCTCATTTCGTGAGGTACAAGTGTTACAATCCATTAGACTAGTCAGCCCATTAGACTAGTCAATAGTCGGCTCACTAGTCTAACGCTTTGATTTCGGCTTCTACTAAAGTTAGCCGTGGGGTTCGTGTGCCCCGACACTTTCACTTCCGAGGAGGGTGACATCCCCTTGCTACTATCCGTCCAATCTTTATTTCGCTTCACATCACTCGCCACCAACACCCTGAAGAATTTTTTTAGGGTCTCAGACGAGTCCTTCAGTCATCCACACACTGGCCGGGAGTATCCAGGGTCTCAGGATAAAAACCACGTCCAAATGCCCAGCCTGGGTCTCGAACCGACGACCAACTTCTATAGAAGCCGAGATCAACCCCTTAGACGAGTCAGCCCGTTCGACTGGTCAGCGCTGACTATCAAGTCTAATTGATTCGGCCTCAATATCCTTCACCGTGAAGATGTGTCCTCTTTCAAAAGGTACGTCGCGGCTGTAGCAAACACGAAACTCTGCGCGCGTCGATACTCACTTGACGAAGGCGGCGAAAACCTGCCGCTGTTCCGCTAGGCAGCTCTCGGCTCTCTCCAGTAGCTGGGTTGTACAATCGCAATCCACGCAAGCACGAATGATACGGGTGCAGAAATACGAGGATCGGAGGGGACACGACGGGAACACAACGGCGTGAAAAGGAAAACCAGAGGGATATCAAGGAGAGAGTACTACTTAAGTTGACTAAATGTCTGAGCCGCCTCCAAGCCCTAGCGCGTCATCACAAGCCAGACGCAAGAAAACGTCACTAAAGAGGATAATTCGCACGGACACAAAAGACACATGTACAACACATCCAAAAAGAGGGGGGAGGGGATATCCGTAAACCATGTGCGTTTGGTAGAGGAGGGGCCAAAATCACGTCTGGATGCAAAAGCATGTCTACACACGAGGGGTACACACCTGGGCACGAGTCATGGGCTTTTCGACGTGCCTGAGGATGAGACCTCTCATATACACGAGCTGGTCCTGAAGGGCAAACAACACCATGGAGGAACAACGGCGGTTGAACGAACAATGGCGAGTGAAATTGGAGGCATACACACTTCCGCATCAAAAGAACAAGTGGTGCGACAGGACGAATCTCCTACGAATCATGCGTATTCAAAATCCACAACCCACGAAGTCAGACAGAGGAGAGAGAAAAAGAGATAGAGAGAGAGAGGGGAGAGAGAGAAAGCGATGAACTAACAGCACTAGCAACACTACCAAGGGTTCCCAGCCTCATTCAATTGAGCCCAACTACCCAAGCAACTGCCTCACCTGGTCCAAGTACGCTTGTGCCCTCTCCAGCAGACTCCAGCACGGACCCATGAACCCGAATACGTCTTGCTCCAATAATTCTTCGCGCCTGTCTTCGTACGCGGCCGAGTATCTGCCCATACGGTCATCACCAACCTCGCGGCGGATATGGTAGGGGTGCTGCTGTTGTTGTTGTTGCTGCTGCTGTGGCCGCGGTGGCTGCTGGCCCGCATGCCTCGGCATGGCGACGGTTGTGCGGCGGCCGTGCGAGTTCGGGGGGATCACCGGTCGAGCTGCCGTCGGAAGGTAGCGCCGTTGGTCTGGGGTTGTCAACCAGAAGAGACGGGGAGAGAGAGAGACTACTTGAACGCGATGGCAAGCGGGGGATGATGTAGGTACATATGCATGCATGTTTTTCGACCAATGTTTTACTCGGCTTTGCCGCATCATTCCAAGGCCAGAATAAAGGGGGAATCCACCATGGCGGCATTGAAACAGCAAGTCACCAGACTTGGTTGTAAGCACCTGCTGCCGCCGCTGCGTCCGACATCATTGGTGGGACCGGACGGGGGCGTATCGGCCTGGGGCCCCACGACATCTCCCGCGCATGAGCAGCTGCGTGCCATCCTCGCCCCCCGGTGCTGGGGTGGTGCCCACGCGCTGTTGCCGCTTGTGCCGCGGAGCCAGCGGCATGGAACACCGATCCCCTTGGGGCCCTTCTAGCAACCTCTGCTCCGTCATCGCTGTCGTCCACCTGTTCGATTTGTCGTAAAAGGGGGGGGGGGGGAACGAAATTCTCAAGTTTCTCGCTACTACTGCCATACTTCCAGTTTCCCCCTTCATGTGCATGATACCCCATTGAAACCGCTGTGAGAGTGTGGGTGAAGCGACAAACGGTTGAAAAAGCAGAGAAAATTGGCAATTTGCCTGTTGGAGAGTGGAGAGCTGGGGGGAAGAAACGCTGTCGGTGGCTCTCCCACGCCCGGCCATCGACCAAATGCACTCGTGCTACATCCACACTTGCTGCCACAATCACGCGGCATCACGCGACGTGAAACCTCAGGGCAATGAGCCAGACGAAACGAACAATCTCACGTACCTCTAGCACCTCGACGCCCGGGGGCATATCCCTCGGCGTCCGCCTCATTTGCTCCCTGGCGGCTGCCCGCTGACGCTCGTATTCACCACCAACGTTACCATTGGCACCGGCAGGACCGTGGCTTCGCGGGGCGTGGTCCACGGCAGGAGACACGGTGCTACGCATCGGGGGAGAAACCGTGTGCTTCGGTGGCCTCACATCTTCCCGCTCCCTTAAGCGGCCCTTGGCTTCAGAGGCAGGAAGCAGAGGGACTGCGTGAGTGCTTGACTTGCGGTCAGCCGGGGGATCGTATGTCGCGGCGCTTACGCTGTCGCTGGAAGGGTTGGCCAAGCTCATGTGCTTGGCGGCCGGCCTGAATGTTGAGTTGTTCGACTCTCGGGCAGGGCGCCCAGGGCTGCCAGTAGGGAGGATGGCTTCGCGTTTTCGTGCTTCAGCCGCCTGCGTGGAACCAGAGGCCATTGTTGACACATATAGCGTACAATGCAAACGGGCGTACATGTTACCGTGTGTTTCAGCCCTCGTGTGTTTCTCCGACGATATTTCAAAGGCTCTACCACGAGGGGTCCAATTACCGCACATGGTACACAGGAGAAACTGCTCTCTATAGACCAGGGGTACGTGAAGGCCTGTCCGTCTATAACATCCGTCTACAACGGATGTCGAACCTCCGGCAACAAGCCTTCCTACCGGCGGGAAACGATCTCCCTGCAGCCGACAAACAAAATAAGTGTTCGGCCTAGAGCAGGATGTGTGTTTTGTGTTCGTCTTATTTATTAAGGCGACAGTCGCCCAATTTTTCGAGGTGAGACGTACTATACTTTTCAGTGTATGTAAAGCACTACAATTTTCAGTTAATTTTTTTACAACAACCACAGGAGGGGGAGCACCAGGGCTTTTGTCTTCATATTTTTCGTGCCCCACCTTCCTCCTGCTGTGCGTGCTGAATTTTTATTTTTATCGCGAGAGGGGTCCAGCCGTCCCTCTCCCTCGTCAACGGTGCTACCGTCGATGTTTGGTACTCGCGAGCGCTTTTTCAGCTGAACCTCGCTTTTCACCAGAAAATTTTGTAATTTTTCACCCCATGCGGATTCGAACTCACGACGTTTGCGACTAGTGGGATACCACTAGTCCACCGGGGCGACCGGGTATAAGTATGCGTTTAAGAAAAAAACGGTTTTGGTCATGAGTTGAACAAGATGTCCATTGTGGGTTATCCACTGTTGGGTGCTCACCTCCTCCCCGTAGACAACGTCCGTAAGGGGCTCCGCCGTCGCAAGGTATCTGTAGAAGAAACAAAGCACCTGTGCACGGAGAACAGGTGACGGGACAGTCCACGCAGAAGGGGTGCCGCGACAATCAGAAGCGGCCCGTCGTTAGTTGTGCCGAGGCGATCGTTTGTATCTCGAGCGTCTGGAATTAAAATGATATGTTCATCTGCGTTTATGTGGGCCTTCATGAACAGATCGAGCTACGGATGGGCCCGTTCCATTGAGACGTATGATTGTGCCCTGAAAGGAAGCATGCATACCTGCGTCGGGCTTTTGCCAGAGACCTGCTTGCTGACGTCGGCAAGGTCGATGAAATCCTCGCGGTCCATGTCCATCCCTTCTCGAGCCCACCCGTGCAGCCGCCTGTCCCGGTTGTAATCCTTTGCGAGGGCTTGCTCCAGTGTTCTCACCTTCCGGCACATCACATGGGGGGGGCACGCATGAGATACGAAAAGACATCTGCTCGGCTGTCCGTACAGCTATTCGCCGTATGCAAGAATTTCAGGCACAAGGACAAATGACGCTTGCGCCTCGAACGATTGTGGCATGCATACCAAGTGGCACAACGACGTTGCCCCTTCTTTACAACGCCAAAGCGACGGTGGTAGATAGCAAGGGGGCGGTGGGTTTCCCTCCATACCTGTTGGAGGGTCCAAGGTTGAATGCTCTCCGGCGATGCCTCGTCGCCTACGAGAATTTTTAGGGCCGGGTCGAAGTCGTCCAGGGTGCACCTGGCCTTGACCAAGGCAGCCAGGGCCTCTTCCTCACACTGGCGAAGGAGGGACAACGCCGAAAGCCGAAATGAACCCTGTGTCAGTACAACCATTTCCTCTCTATTGTTTGTCCAGGCACTGCCGCAATCGCTTCTAATGATGTTACCTGCATCCACGCGGCGTGTGTTTTTCCTATTGCTGACACAGGTTCCGTAATATCCAATCATCTCGTGGCGGTTCTACGTCGCACAACGGGTCAGAAATGTTCATGACAAAACACTCTCATGTGTGGCTGGGTGAGCATCTTGTGAAGCTCAACCATCAATCGCTCACCTGCACCCGTTGAATGGCAGACATGGGGACCTCCGTCTGGGCCATTTCCGAGCAGCCGACTCGCGCAACGCCGCGGGCGTTGCTGCCTGCGTTGCGGCCGGCGGTGACCGCCCAGACAGCGTAGCTGCTGGCAACGCTGGACTTGTCTCCCGGGGTCCCGCCCTTGTCACCCTCGCCGCCGAGGCGCACGTGGATGGCCACGCCTGGGCGAGACTGTTTCGCCTGGACCGCCTTCTTCGCTGCCTCGAGGTACGAGGACAGCATTCCGCGGGAGTGTGGATCCCAGTCACGAATGCTTCGCCAGACCTGCCCACCAGCCAACCAGAGTTAGGTTCGAGGTGTTTTCAACAAGGGACAACACCCAGCGAGCATAGAGAGGTCTATCCGTCGGGAAATGATTATCCGGGATCTGGAAGAAGGCAAAATCCAGCAGCGGGTTGAGGTAATCGTCGTCTTGCTTTGTAGCTCTTATGGGACGGAACTTCATAGAAACAACGATGAAGCACTATTTCACTGAAACATCTGAGGAGCAACAGCAGTGGGGGCAGTGGAAGTGATAGTTTACCCGGTTACACAAAGAATACATAGAAAGAAGCACAAGAAAGTGAAATACCACGGGTTCTTGCAAGCAAGCCTCCGGGGAGAACGAGGCACTCGAGATGCTACTCACCATCTTGGCGCCGGTCCCCGCGGCGGTAGGCGCAGCGGCCTGCCTTTCGCCTGCTGGTAGCAGGTCCGGAATATCAGCCTGGTAGCCGTCGCCGACAAGAGTACGTTGGGGAGGGTAGTCGGATTCCTCCACGGCGGTCTTAGCCGGTCGGCCCCTCTTTCTCTTCCCCGCAATTGACAGTCGGCGCTTTACTGATGAGGCGGGGCCTTCCTCAGAACCCGGCGGCGATGGCGTCGCCCCGGGAGGAGTCCCTTCTGCCGCTCCCGCGGAAGCGGTGCGCACGCGATTGGGGCGGCGGTCCTTGCCAGTGACCCCGGAGTCGGCAGCAGTGGGAGGTAGGGATTGATCGGTATTTTCTGAATCCAGGCGAGCCGACAACGAAGGATTGCCTTCGACGGGAGGCATGGCCAGGCGACGCGGTCGCTTCGCATGAGTTGTGCTGCGAGGCGACAGACGCGAGTTTAGGGTAGGCGGCGTACCAGAAACAGGGGAGGAAGAAGAGCCGGAAGCGCGTCTCTTGACCCCCTTCCCGTCATCGTCATCATCATCATCATTCGCCAGGAGCGGCTTCTTACGTCGAGCCGATTTCCTGGGCGGCGCGCCGAAGGGTTGTTGGTCCTTGCCTGTTGAGTCGCTGTCGTTGTCGTCGTCGTCGTCGTCACCGCTCTCTTCGTCCTCTTGTTTCCACTCCATGTCGTCAGACTTAGCAGGGTGGTCGGGACCGCTGTCACTGCCACTCTCGCTCCACTCTCCTTCCGATTCAGTGTCGCGCACAGATGCAGCAGCGGCAGCAGCAACATCGCCGCCGGTCCTGCTGGTCCCGGCATCAGAAACCGTCCTCGTTGACACTCTTGTTCTTCGGTTCGGCAGCAACCAACCGTTGCTGCTCTGCGTCACGGACTTGCCGCTCCTGGCGGCAGCGGTTCCTTCGACCAGCCTTGACGCGCGCGTGGAGGTTTCCGCGTGCCTGGCTCTCGCACGCTTTACAATGGCATCAGTGGGCTCCACGGGGATGAAGTCGCCCGACGAAGCATCGAAGGCGTGGGTAAGGCGCGGCCCCATGTTTTGTTTCGGCTCGGTGGCGCGTTCGGCGGCTGTAGTCGCCACTGACAGCGTAATGGGCTTGGCGATTGCACGAACGTCGAGATCCTCCCTTTTTGTAGTGAGGAATACTTCGTTTTTCATCTCCATTTCCTCGCGCGACTCGTTGGTGCTGTCGGGTTCCTCTTCACCTGCGAAAGCACGACGAGCCGCCTGGAGCCGGGCGAAGGCATCTTCAGGGAGATCTGACGAGTGCACCAGCCAACGCGCGTGGAACTTGAATAGGCCCGTAAAGGTGTCTTCCCACATGGAGAGCACCTGCGTGGTCGAATTGAAAGCACATGACCAAACAAGCCAGGTCAACCAAACAGTGCGCGAAATCATTAGTCATGCAGTGGAGGCAATAAACACCAGGGACGCGTTGATCGCCAGGTAGAGTTAGACAAAGATTGCGAGGTCCCAAAATGTCGATCGACAGCTGTTGTCGTTGTTCGACCGACCCCCTCCTTTGATGTCCGGCCTGTTGCGGCAAACAGTGCTGTTCGCTCATCGCAAGTGCGGCGGTCTGTAAACAATGGCTCCATTGCATTGCGGGCCAATGCCTCAAGCACCGGCCTGCCGTACATGACTCGCATTGGGCGTGGTGTCGTCATACAGCACTTGTTGAAGGGAAAGACAACACTATAGACACCAACAATAAAATGACATTGTCCCATTCGATGTCTAAAGCCGTCCCCGACACCGCCCCTACGCAAACCCTCGCTTTCAGGAAACATTTTGCGCGTCAGAACCAGGGGCATTGCAAAAAATATCACTCACGGTTGGGGATACATGGCATAATCTGTGGTTCCGGTGGCGCACATCTATCGCCATTGGATACGGAGATTCATGCGCCTGGCACACGTCCGAGGGAAAGAAGTGCTGCTGCATCTGCTAGCGTGGGATGTGGATAGATAAATCTTCCTTTTGTATGTTGGTGCGTCACACATCCATGTGGCACACGTTCTTTTCCGCTCGAGGCCTACTCTCGGTTTCGGAACGTTTGTTCAAGCTACATAAATAGGATAGCTTGCGTCGCACATCAGTGGCTGGACGTGTGGGGAAAATTGGTATCGTCGAAAACCCCTCTGGCTCAGTGAATCTCTCCACAGAGCAGGCAATTCTTCGCAATGTGTATCGGCAGAAAAAGGGTGTAGCAGACCATCGCTGCGGCCATTGTGTGAGACGTACCGTGATGGTTGGGCTTGGGTTGGGTATTTGTAGAGATAGGGTATTGCAGACGATCACTTTAGTCATTGTGTTAGATGTATCATGGTTGGGCTTACATTGTTTGCAAGTCACCATGCACCAGACAATACTTGTGGGTACCTGGTGACTTGTAGCACTAGAACTGTCGCCGTGGAAGCGTGCAGTTTCCAGCACAAGGTCGAAAGCCTCACAACAGCGGCAACTTGACTGCACCCACTTTTGTTTTGTTTTCGACCGCAACCATGTGAGTCTTTACAGCGGGGGCAGGGCAGGAGACAAGAAAGTTAACTTCGGGTCGAAGCTTAAAGCTCCCATGTGAACAACCAACCCATCTACATCGTTTATCGTTCAAAATCTAACTGCAGTTGTATCAGATCCATGTTTATGGTTTCCAAATCTTTATCTTCATTTCTTTGGACAAATGCTGACTTTTTCGACCTTTTGGGCAGTCTGCCTCCCGAATGAATGCGAATCAGCTGTTCGACCTTTGAGAATAGTCACAGCTTTGCCCGAGATGTATTCAGGCCGCATACTTGTTTTGCCAGGGTCCACGTTTGATTTTTTTCCAGCAGTTCAAGATGTGCAAGATTCGGCCCAAAGACCACCTCGGAGCAAATGTTGGGCCAAGATCTGTCCAAAAGCTGGTGTTGGAAAAATCTTGCGTGAAAATTGTGCATCTTGAAAAAATCAAACGTGGGCCCTGGCGAAACAAATAGGCGATCTGTAGACATCTCAGCCAAAGCTGTGACTATTCTCAAAGGTCGAACAGCTGATTCGCATTCGTTCGGGAGGCAGACTGCCCAAAAGGTCGAAAAAGCCAACACTTGTCCAAAGAAAGGAAGATAAAGATTTGGAAACCATAAACATGGGCCTCATACAAGCTCGTGTTCTTCGGTCATACTGGATGCGGCCGATTTTACGAGAAATATTTCCCTATTGTCCTACACTGCGTCGTTCACAAACGATGTATTCGGTTGTAAAGATCATTGAGCAGCCAATCATGTGCAATTCGCTGGTACACGCATGCTCGGGTGGTGAGGACGGGTGCAGGAATGGGCACGTTTGCTTCTTGTTCGACACGCTCCCACTGCTACACATGGCTTTTGTCGTGGGAGCCTATGACTATTGTCGTTTTTCTTAGCTAGGGTTCTTAGCGTGTCGCCCAAGAATTGTCCGAGTTTCTTTTACCCCAAATGGTTCATTTTCGCGACAGCTGGGATCTTTCTGTATCCTTTCGGTTTGTTATTGTGCCTGTGATGGTTGGTTGTTCTGGGTGCCTTTTATTTCCGTTGGTAAATTCTGCTGCTCCGGAGTACATACGCTGAGTGTATGCATACGTAGAAGTATGTGCCGTTTTTCGGGTAGTTGGCCTGTGACCACGGAAAGCATCCGTGTCAGTTGGACCGGCACGGATATTGGAAGGTATGAGCCAAGACTGGCAAGGTTCATAATGTCAAGATAACATCAACAGCAACAAACAACAACAACGACAACAACGAACGGTGTTTCTACAAGCAGCACCACCACCAACGCCGGTAACCAAATCTTCGCTCCAAAAAGACACGTAATTCTATTTAGTAATAGTAGACGATGCTCTATCGCAATGGAATTCCGGACAAGCTCGCTTTATAGTTTTCTCTATTTACTTCATTTCTCTTTTTCTTAGGCTATAGAAATTTTTGTCCTATGTTTTTACCGCATTAACAAGCACACTTCGTAATTATTCCTGTAGATATAGTACCAATAAAAGGATTCGCGTCAGGTCGGCGCGAGCTTTTTTTTCAACGATTTTCTGGATTTTTTTTGTTGCAAGCCCGCAGCCGCGCCGATCGATGCGAATATATGTGCATGCATGCCGACCTCCCGACGTCGGCCCCGGCGGTCTGCACGGACATGTGTGCACTGCTCTGCATCTCTGCTGACACCGCCACGAGCTTTTTCATCGATGCTCTAAAGAGATCCTTCTGGAGGATTTTGGCTGTAAAAAGAAGTAATTTCTGGATTTTTGGGGTTGAAAGCCCGCAGCCGATCGGATGGATGTGAATACATGTGCATGTGCCGGCGTGCCGGCCTCCTGACCTCGCTCGGCGGTCTGCACGGACAGGTGTGCACACTGCTCTGCATCTCTGCTGCCACTGCCACGACATATGCATTGCTCGACTGCTGCTGGAAACTACATACTTGGGGCTGACTCTGTGTGTATAATAGTTCATTGAGCAGTCGGACTCAATCCTGGCCTCATCAACAAGGACGGATTGATTGAGCGGGGTCATCAAGCCGCCGTGTTCTTCTGTTTTTCTGCACGCACACACACAGTGCAACCGCCGGAACAGTGCTTCGATGTACGACAGGCGACGGGCCGACCGCCAGCTCAAGATGCGGTTACTCCAGGCTGAAGTGGTGGAGACTCTCCTATACGGGTGCGCCTCGCGGAGCCTAACAGCGGAGCACTACACGAAGCTCAATGGGACCCACCGCCAGTTCCTGACACGGTGTATCGGCTGGAGCAAGCGGAAACGCTCATAGCCCCCTGTCCTATGCCCAGGCCCTCATCCAGGCCGGCTGCGAGGAAACCATCGAGGCCACCGTGTGCAAACGGAGACTGTGTTTCGCGGGCTTCGTTATGCGCATGGAGGCCAACCGCCTCCCCAAGCGCATGTTGGTAGGAGCGATGGCGGGGGGCGTGGGATACCGGGGCGGGCAGGAGAGCGACTGGGTGTCTCGTCTAGGAGAGGACCTCGTGGCGTTCAACATGGGAGACGAAAAGGAAGGGGGGAAATGGAAAGAGAGCGCCAAGGACCCGGAGGCGTGGTACAACAAGGTCGAGGACGGGGCGGCATGGTTCATGAGGAAATGGCACAGACAGGAGGCGGAAGCGTCCGCGAAGCGCCAGCGCGCGAAGGAAGTAGAAGCAGGGAGTACGGCCATCTCGGGACCGAAGAGAAAGAGAGTCGGGGAGGCGGCGGTGGGGGGGAAGAAACGGCAACCGGGCGCTGTTGCTGTAGAAGCGAGTAGGGCGGCCGAGGCAGCACTTGTGGCGAAATATGTACCCGGCTGATGTTGTTGCGCCCTGTTCCCCTCCCTGCTTTATGTTATACTCGTGTATGTCCTTTGTATTGCCTTCGGCCTCAGTGCTGTGCTTCTTTTTTCATGTCCTCCCTGCCTACTCTGCCTTGTTGGGTACCTTGATCTCCCTTTTGCTGTTGCTTTTGCTTTATATTCTGGCTGTCTGCCCATCTGCCGCCTCTTTTCTGTTGCCTCCATTACTTCTATGCCCTGGTGCGTAGTGCCTGATGCTGGTACGGTACCCTTTGATTGTTTTTAGGCGGGTGTGGGAAGCGTCCTCGTTTTTCCCTTTTTTTGTTTGCCTTTATTTTTGTTTGGTTTTATGTTGATCGGTTTCCTAGGGCTCCTTTTCTCGACCGGTTGGTGCGGTAGCTGTTCTTTTCTTGGCATCATTTTGTTTTCTTTTTCAGAGTGGTTTGTACTCTATTCTTGTTTTGTTTCCCCGCGGCGTCGTATGTGCCGGGTTTTGCGACCACGGGCTCCCCATTATTGTGGACTATAGAGCTACTGTGAGAGAAACAACAACAAAAAACAACAACACACACCCTCGAAAGGGCAACGAAGAACAAACCATGTATACATGTGCGCTTCCAGCGTGCGAACAGTATCAGGTAGTGACCGTAGCATCGTCATGTCTTAAGAATCCGGTGGGGATTAGGCGAGATGAGACAGACAGCAGTCCAAACATCTCCCCCGCATGACACATATGACAGAAGGCAGCCAGACCTGAACAACAGCAAACAAAAAGGAAAACGAGCTGAAATTGCGTCGGTTTGTACCGCCTTGCTGCATGTACGCTGGGAACGCTACTGCTGTTGTGTTCTCATTCCCCACACGTACACGCTCGCTCCACATCCGCTCTGGCAGCTGCCGTGCCAACGCTCCGCTGGTGTTGTTGGCAGGTGTTGACACAGGGTTCAACATCAGACAGATCAGAAACAGCTTGTCACGCACGTTTTTGGTTGAAGCTGACGACTTCTGCCGGGCTGTTCGACACGACAGCCCGACTCTACCCGACAGCTGACGCTACAGATGGACAGAATCAGTGCGTGGTCTTCTTACAGTCACAGGAAAACTCTGGAGACTGCGAGGAAGACTGTACAAATCTGTATATAGTCTTATTCTCGCGCAGGTGTACACGTGTACTCGTGTACACCCCCGGTGCTTTGGGCGCGCCGTGTATGCATGGTGATAATGCGAAAACGTTCATTTATATAGCAAAAATCAACGATATCAGTAGAAAAATCAGGGACGAACATTACCCCCGTTCCGGTAATTTACCGGTGAAGGGTTGGCGGGGTCGGTGAAGTCAAAAATTGAGGTAATTCTCGTCGCCTTCCCTACCCATCAGCTGCAGCTTTCCACACTCGCGCTTTGGCATTTTCGTGGCCCATAGATACTTTTTTCTGTATTTTTTTTGTCAATTCTTCGGGGAAGAGATGCGGAGACTACTGTATGTACGGGAACGAACATGACAAAACATTTTGAAAAACAGTCAGCCTTCATCTTGCCCTTGTTTTGTTTTCTATTCTATGCATATTACTGTCAAGATGTGGGGCTGTAGAGGAGAGGGGTCAGCCACACGAGCTACATGCACCCTGCCACCCTGCTCACCCGCCCAAACCAACTGACGTGTTTAGGGGCACAGCTGATGTTGTCATACATCTTTGCAAAAATGAAGTGTACTTCGAAGTATTCGACACCAAAGTATTTTTTTTATTGTATTTGTGAATGCCACCTCAGACTGTCGTAGATTGTGACGTCTCATATATTCAATGTTTACTGTTTTCTCAGACCGCACCCACTCTCTCGGACACACTTATAAGAAGGTGCACGCCAACAATTAGGGGGTCACAGCATCGAAGCACCGCTACTGTTGCTGTTTGGGGTCGTGTGCCAACGCTCCGAGCAGCACACAACAAAAATGAACGAAACGAATGGAAATCCCGGGGACAGTCGTTTTTCATCCCCGTTTTTTGGGGTGGTATTTACCAATATGTAGGTAAAGCCGATGGCTGGTTCGCGGAAATTACCCGTCGATGAAGGGGTCCTTGGAAAAAATGAAAAATCGCCCGTTCGAGATAATAGATATCCCGTTCGAACTTTTGGAATTGTTGTCACTGGCGGACGCGGGCCGCAGTGCACTTAAGAGACACGATCGAGACGACAGCGGATAGAAGATCTGGCTTCCTTCACCCTTGATTGTACTAATAGTATCGAACTAGCCTAAATAGTCTCCTCCGTCAGGTGCGATGCTTGTTGTCAAGACAGCCACAGGTAGGTCGACTGGCCCGAACGTAACGTGTTAAATATATTGTATACATCCCGTTCGACTGTGGGTATATCTCGAATGGGTAGTCTTTCTGTGTGTGTTTTTATTATTCCTTAATACCTACAGGTACAGGTAGCATTCATCAGAGGCATTTTGCAATGTTTTTGTACTTAGCACCAGCTGGCATCACTGGTATAAATCATCAGTGTATAGACTTAAAAAGACTCGAAATAAGTCCAGTACCCAGCCGGTTTCCCTCCACTCACTGAAAAGACTCCACCACATCCCGTTCGACTGTGGGTATATCTCGAATGGGTAGTCTTTCTGTGTGTAGTCTTTCTGTGTGTGTTTTTATTGTTCCTTAATATTTCGGGAGACGATTTCAGATAAAGAGTCGATTCCGAGATATTCCAATAAATTTACGAGATTCCACCAGATTCAACAACGGAGAAACTGAAATTCATGACGTGAGGAGGAGGTGAGGTCGGCACGGGAATTATCAAGGTGTTTGTGGGTAGCGCCCGCGGCGAGAAAGGGCAGTAAGCCTGATACAGACGAGACACAGCAGCAGTAGTCTCTCGCGGAATCGACATATCGTGTGCACCAATGTACACTCGAGAGTTATGTTCTAACGAGCTGCCCGTCCCAAAGCCAAATAAACCTCGTCCGGAGACCGGGGGGATCTATCTGCAAAAAAAGAAGACAGACATAGCCCTTCTGCGTGCCGACGTACGCTCTGCGAAGGGGGCACTCTGCTGTTTGTTGGTGTTGATGACTCAGACACGGCAAGCAATACAACCCTACCTATCTTTAGTGATGGCTCATGCCGCGTCGATTTGCATGCCGGGTCGATTTTGCATGCTTTCTCCGAACACGCATTGCATTTTATTCTCCTCTCTACTCTTGCTGCTGTTGGTGCCCCGATCCCAAGAGCCATCGAGAGAGCGGACGGAGACTTTTTCGGGTTCAACGATCACGCCAATATGGAGGGGGAGACAAGCTGGTGGGGCGTGCAATTTGAACACAGCAGAGGCGAGCGGGATAAGAGGAGAAGGCCCTGCAGCAGCAGTCACGAGCTCTCTTGGGATGGCCAGCTCGGTTCTCGAAAGAGAGGGAGAGAAAGCGCATATTTTTGTACCGCCAGCTCCGCAGCACCAACACCCCCCACCGCCTACATGTATGTTGGTACTAATATACTGACTCTCCACACAGACCTGAGCTAGGCGCGGTTGTGACGGTGAACCTCCGCTGCCAATCTCGATTTTGACGGTATCGGCGATCTCCACGACGTCATTGACGTTGACTTGCTCTCCGGTGTCCCCCAGCTCAACGGCTCCGTAGTGCCTCTGCCTGCTGATTGGAGGTAGCCCACTGCTGTCCGTCGTTGGGGTATCGATCGATGACCCGACCCATCGGGTATTCATATTATTCTACCTTCGCCAAGCTTCGCCCGCTAGAATCAAAGACACGCCCTGCCAACAGACCCCGCGGTCGTGGGCGCAGCAAAAGCAGCAGCAGCGAACCGCCGTGCAGCGGTACACAGCCCTCCTATCAACGACGCCACGAGGTTTTGCTGCTTATACCCCTTTTACTGCTACAGAGGCTGGGGGTTGTGCCCGGCCCCTTGTTGTGCGTGTGCAAGAAATTCTACTTTGTCCACCCGCGCGGTCCGCTGCGCGCACTTGTACCAATCAAAAACGCAGATGATTTCTTCTCCATCCGTAAAGATCCCAAATCAGACGTGATGAAATGTGAAATGGTTCCTTGATGCAGAGAGGGCGGAGAGAGAACGACGAGGGGGATGGGGGCGCAAGCGACGCCCTTGGGTTGGGGAGCAACAAGCGGACGCCGCAAAGAACGGTTGTGCGCGCGTCCCTGTACCCGCGGAGGTCGTGTACATCTACTACGAGGGCACGAATTGTTTTCGCAGTGATTTGGTGATTTGGATGGGCGTGTGTCAGAAAGTTTCATAACCAACCATGTAACGTGTAACTAACTCTTTTCCTTCGCGTTTCTTCTTCTCGACGACCTCCCTAGACGATGGGGTCCTGGACCTTACTCATCATGGTGCGCCCGTCGGCTGGTAGTGATCCTGCCGCCATGGTTGGGACGGTGGAACAGGGACGGACAAGACTCACCGCCCCAAGACAAAACGCTAACGAAACCAACCCAAAAAACAACGCCCCGTGGTGCTGCAGCGACTTCGGGACTAAAAATTAAGGAATGATATGTGAAAAACATTCAAGACTTGCCGCTCGTCGCCACAGAAAGAATCAGTCCGATCCGATGTCGATTGATTGATTGATTGCAATCTCAGAGATACGAGTGTGTGCAGCTACGCTTTGCACACACTGCTAAATTACGGCAGCAACAGAGAGAGAGAGAAAGATAGAGAGAGGCAGAGAGAGAGAGAGGTGGTATTATACTACATTCTGCTATATACAGCAGCACAGCAGATACTACTGAGAAGTGCGACATAGTCGGAAGCGACGCGCTGCGAAGCTCGTTGTTAGTAAACTCGATCGACTTCATAAGTCGCGAGGGAAGGGATTGCTGTACCCTTCTCGCGACAAAAATATCTCAGGCAGGAACCGCAGGAGGGGGTCCAACCCCCCCCTTCTATGTGACCCCGGTCGTCTAGCTAGTAGAAGTGGAGGATAGGGGCCAGAGGGGCAGACGACAGAATCCAATGATGGGAGAAAAAAATATAAAACAAAAAAAATGTATGTAGGATGGATCGAAAATGGGAGATGATGACCTTTCTTCCAACTTCGGTTCTTTTCTCCTCATTTCGTTGTGTCGTGCTTGGAAGTTTTGTCCTCATTTCCGTTGTTGTGGTTGTTGTTGTTGCTGTCACAATCCCGTCCCCGAACTCAATATGCAGTTATTGTTTGATTGTGCCAAATGGTCGTTGCCTTTAAGTTGTTGTTGTTGTTGTTAGAATATCGTTGAACTCTTCTTCTTCTTGGTTGTTGTTGTCCAGACCCTCCAGCAGAAAGAGTATAATACTGATAGTCTATATATATATATGTAGGCAAACGTTCCGAAACTACTACTACTGCTGCTGCTGCCCTCCTATTATTATCCATCCTCCCGTTCAACCGAGGGAGATTTGCGTCGAGTAGGATATCCCTGACCATTCCTCATGGCAAAGCATGGCAAAAGAAAGACATGAAACTCCGTGAACGAACAAGGTTACAGCAGTCCGTGTTGCATGTTCGCATCGAATCGATCTGTTCTGTTTTTTTTTCTTTGCTCTGGCCGCCAGACTCTTTGCCCTCTTGGCCTCTCCGCTCTCTGTGTTCTTCTTCGTATATGTATGCGTACCAGACCACCACCACCACCAGCAGCCGGGGTCAGCAGAAGAACGGGAAGAAGTTGATTTTGTTCGTCTGCACTCTGATTGATCTGTTAGCTACAGGCAGACTCTTCGTCCGCGGTGCTTGACCCTCGTTGCGTGTAGTCGATCTCTCTCTGTTGTTCGGGTAGATGTACCGTGCGTGGCTATAACAGCATGGTACGGAGAGACGCTCTTGGTTCTAAGAATATTAGATCAATCTTACAGCAGTGACGTTGGAACTCGTCGGCACGTTGTTTGTCTGTTTTTTTTCTATTCATGGACAGACTAAAAAATCCCAGTTCGTTCGGTACATAACTGCGCCGCGAGATTCGAACTCGCCGACCGAGAATCGTTGGATCTTATTTGTAGGGGGTACCAAGGGGTACAGAACAAAACTCTTGTGTGTGTGTGCTGTCATTCTGAATCATTTTGTGTACGATACCCGTTGTCTATGCCTTGTCGGCGATGGCAACGCGTACACCATGGCTCAAACGTGCGACCATCTTGCGTAGCTTACATACATTCACTCGCTCGTAGAACAGAACCGAGTCGACTGTCGAGATCGAGGTCAACTATTGCATGGGGGCAGCTCACGAGGCAGTTCCGTTGTGAAGAAAGTGGCGTCATCGGTGATCAAGTTTCTTCTCCTCCTCGCAAAGAACACAACAAAACCATATTTTCCACAGATAAAGAATCCAAACCATATTTTCCACAGATAAAGAATCCGTGGTACGCGTATCATAGATTTAGCAATCACCTGAGATATCAAGATTTAGCAATCAACTGAGATATCGATCTCCGGGCTAAAACCGCACATCAGAGAAGAAATGTTTCTTTAAATCGCCATGCGTCGACAGGCAAGCGACAACAGAAGAAGTAGCCTACGCAGTTTTTTTCTTTTTTTTTCTTAATATGACGCAACGAATCCATCTCTATCATAGAAAAGAGTCAGAGACAGATTAGCAATGAATTCATAGCGTCAGAAAGAACCTGTATGTCTACGATTTCCCAGACAGCATATATATAGGGACATCTCCCCTCCCTGCGGGTAACAGACTCAACAAAACAGTTTGGCAGATTTTTCGAAGTTTGGTTGGGGCGGGCGTTCCCCGTGCGTGCCTGATCTGTTTCCTGGTAAATGTACTTTCTTTGCGTACACTAAGGGGTAGTCCTGCGCCGAGACGAAACGGGGCATTATCGCCGAAAATCAACGTATCAGATACAACACCAAATCACCGCCTCAGGAGAGGGATGGGTGCTGAAAAGTCACAGGTCAAGGCTGGCATGTGCTTCACACCGATCACACACAAAGAAGTCAATATTCCACGCGGTTGAGGCCAAGCCAGCCTGATTCTCAATGCGATCTCCATACTACTTTTTGTGCGACCACTCTGCGACGGTAGTTCCGCCGCCTATGGAATCAACCCCCATCTGTGAGAGTGATGGCTGCCTGGACCATAGGCTAACTCCTAAGAGACGGGATACATGTTCTCAAAATACGGCAACATCTTCATCCTGTATAGGGCGCGAGACCTACGATCTCCTCTAGCTCTTCCAAGGTCTGCTCGCCCGGGTACAGCTTCCCGTCAATGTCCCACGTGGGGAAACCCGGGATGTCAGCGGCCTTGCACATGTCAACCTGGTTGTCCACCCCACGGTTGGAACTGCAAACGACAACAATACACAGAGGAGGCAATGTACAATGCTTTCGGCTGCGGGCAGAATAGGCATTGAGAGGAGGCCATGTACGATGCGTTCGTCTATCTGCACACAGAGTAGACATGGGCGCCTGCCGGGTCAAGCGTGCTACGAATACAACAGTAGTAGGTCAAGCTTAGGCGTGCCTACACGTGGAAAAATCGGCACCGGAGTGAGGTACGGGAGGAGCGAAACGCACCGAATGGACGAAACCCCAACGTCAATGTCACCTCACATGTCACCTCACTACTTCTCGTATCTAATGTACCGTGGCGCCGGCAGACTAACCGAACCAGGACTCACCACTCGATGTACTTGACCTTCGACATGACCTGCTTGCCCAGCATCTCCTTTTGGTTAAAACAATGGGTGCACCAGTACGCCCCGTACATCTTAGCGTCCAAGGACTTGAGCTTCTTCCCAATCCGAAGCGCCTGCGAAACGAAACAGATCAGGGGCGAGCGGCGAGGGTTATTGCCGCCACTTCCAGGAACAGGACCAAGAGCATCTCCACTCGAACAGGACAAGCATCGCCGAGCCTTTGAATTCGGTCACGTCGGTCCCAAAAAAATTAATGGTGGGTAGAAAGAGAGGATTCTAACAGCGCAACGGGGTTGCAGAGGAGCAACACAAACACGTGCTGATAGAGCCTGAAGACTCTATCGAGAATCGCAGCGCCAACAACGGTTCCTGCAGCGTTCACAGGCCGCCGGAGGCGCACACACGGCGATAAAAACGCAAAGCGCGGTCCCAACAACGAGAGGACAGCGGGGGTACCGAGAAACGGTAAAGCGCAGCAAGCCTCTCGACCGCCGAATAACACGCACCGAGCCGTGAAAGGGGAGGACAAGCCCTCTGGGCAAAGCAGCAGAAGAAAAAAAACACGCCGAGTGGTTTTCGGCGACCACGACGGATGGGGGAAAAGAACATTTACCTCGTGCTCTACGACCTCGTTTGGCATCCTGGCCAATTTAGGCAGGCACCAGAGAAATCGCGGACCAGTCCCAAGGTTCGAGCACGATTCGCCACACCCAAGTGTGCAGTGCGGGATGGGTGCATACGTATGGTATGGAAATGCATGGTATGGAATTCGAGCTTCGTTTCGTACCTGAGGCGATGACTCCGTGTCGATCAACGGCGGTGCCACGAGCTGGACCCCGACAAGCTCGCCGGGGGATGCCTCCGCCTTGGTGCATCCAAGCAGGGCACGACAGGGCACGACAGGGCACGACAGGACAGCGGAGTGGTCAACGAACTCAAGGCGCTTCGACTCCACAAGCCAAAGGTACAGCAGAGGGAGGAGCACACAAAAGCGCTGTCAGGCGATCCTGAGCCCACAAAAACTGTCACCGTAGCCATGGAAAGAACACGCAGTACGAGCAGAAAATGCCCAATGCGTGAAGCGCGGCAAGCTGGGAAACGGCTGACCCGCCCTCATCTGCCGGTGCCGGAAATGATATTGCGGTTGAAGTCTCGCAAGCACTGCAACACGGCAAATAAATGTCAGCAACATGTTTCCGTAAAGATTGGTATAACTAGGACCGAACTATGCCGCATGTGAGGGATTGAAAAATAAAGGATCTTTGTCTCGAGCTGAAACTGCGTTCGTCAAACAAACATGCAGGGCCTTACTCTCGGGCCCAGAATAACCCACGCCAAACGGACTCGGACTTCTGTATAGCCACCAACAGGATTGGAACGAGCCCATTGAAACAAGATCCGCTCATGAACCTGGAGCCAAGCAAGCCCCGGTACGTATTTACCGGAACCACACAGATAACCGCGGGGGCTTGAAAAACAAATTTCGTTGAACAGCCTCGTCGGGGGGAAAGGGTCGGATGCCGCCCAGAAAATTACCTCCACAAGCACACCAGGAGGTAGGTCAGCCCCATCACCAAACAACAGAGAGGTTCAGTCAGATCATCGTGTCCCGGAGCGCGAACGTTTTCTTTCCCGCCTGAAACTTGGGGCGCAATACAATATAACACGGTAGCTCTTTCTCTATCTCTCTATCTCTCTGTCTGTCTATCTCTCTCTTTCTTCCTCTCTCAAAGTGTGTGCACAGCATTCGTAATTTCCTGTCTCTCCCTGCGTCTTGCCTGCAATACAGACGAATACCTGTCGGATGTCGAGAGCAGTCTCGGTGACCACGAAGACAGTCAAGCACGCGAAGGCGGTGATGAGCGTCGTGCAGGCCCCCACGACCGCTGCCTTCGTCTTCTCAGGTACGGCCCTCTTCATCCACGCCACGACGCACATCGAGAGCGACAGCCCAGCCTACGAAGGGAGGAAATCGCGATAGCCGCATCGCAGGGAGAGGGGGGGGAGACACACAGAGAAAAGAGACACAGGGACAGAGAGTCAAATGAACTACAATAGTGTGGGGGGCTGCCTAGTCCCGGTATGTGCCCAGAGAACTGACCGGCAATATGCCGGACACCGGCGCTATTCAAAGTACACAATAGCTTGGTAATTCAGTCTGTGCCCCAGACTGTGGAATAAAGTAGGACACAGAACTATTCGCGGCAGTTTACAAGGTCGTATATGATTGGTTCGAAAAGGAGAAGCAAGTGTCGGTTCACGTGTGACATTCATGAAGAGGGATGCGGCGTGACTTGGACGGATGAGCATGTGGCCGCCTCGTCGAGGTCAGTCCTGAACAATGAAGAGTTGTGTGGTGTGTCAACCAACGGTCTTGCATCTCTGAGGTTAGGAAACTAACGCGAGGGTTCCTCAGCACAAACAAACTCCCTCGATTGGACGAGGGTTCCACAAGACGCATAACCCCGCACAATACCGGACACCGGTACTAACCGGCCCCGTTCCACTGCTGTGGTGCTGCAGCATGTGAACATCGACTAGGACCACTGCTTGCATTTTCCTGGAGACGCTAGAATACCGTGCCCACATCGACAGCGACGCACGTTCCGGTCTTGCCAAGGCCGGTCGCCCCGGTGGTCTAGTTGGTAACCTCGAAACCTTCTAGAGGTCAGGTCAGGGGTTCGAATCCCGGCGTAAGCGAGCTTTTCTTGCAAAGTGAGTTTTTCTCTCGCTTCCGCTCCTGGCCTAGTGGATAGCGCTAGTTCGTGTGTACACAGAGGGAACAGAGTGCTGAACTCTTCTCGCATTAAAAATCGAAGGCAAAGTACCGCAGGAGGGGAGGGTAGAGAGGGGCTCTTCTGTGCGACCACGGGGTGGAGTAAACGGCACTAGTGCTGTGAGCGCTGATTTGAAGTGAAGACAAAAAAAAAAAAAAAAGGGGGGGAGCTTGACCCTTGACAAAAAAAACGTGAACGCACAGACCGCACGTCCATTTTCCGAACGGCCCCTGTGTGTCGCCAACCGTACGTACAGTATCGGGAAAGAAAAAAAAACGCGCTTCATATTTGCAACCAGCGCAGCGAAACGTGTTTCGTTCCACTACTCCACATGTTGGATGGTACGCACAAAGCCCACCCACAACAAGCACCACCATTCACACGCTTTCATCTCCCGGTGGTATGGGAAATCTACTCTCACACGCGGCCCGATTCACTCACCGACGTAAGACACCAGGGGCATGGGTAGCCGATCTTGAACTTGAGCAAGCTCAACAGGTACAGCGAGAACACGCCCATGGCAGTGGTTACAACCTGCATCGTGGGGTCACCGCATCATCGCAACGCCGAGATGGTAGCGGGAGAGGCATACACGCCGCAATGCTACACGTTCAAAAAAATTGAGTCTTTGGTAGCAGATGATACGCACAGATTGAGACCACCAACATAACGACAAAGTTCGACCTCTTTTAGATACAATTCAGAACCGACATCAACACCCATAAATGGACAACAACAACGACAACAACCAACAGCAACAACAACAACAACAACAACAACAACAACAACAACAACAACAACATCAAGTAGGAGGCCCTCACCAGCAACAACGAGCGCGTGGTCTTGTCGACTGAAGCGGACTCCTCCTTGGCGAACAGCGGAACGACGGCCAACCCTGCCGCCGCCAGGTACCCCAACGTGCCGAACGCTGATAACGGGACGCCCTGCACGTGCGCGCGGAGAGCATGAAGTCCAAACCGTTCAAAAATCGCAGATACCAATTTCTAATCGACATGGGGGAAAAATGAAAACTTCGTGAAAGTCGTGGGCCAAGTGACATGAACGGGCACGAGGCCCAAAGGCGCGAGAGAGCAACCAGCCGACGGGCAACGCAGAAAGGGGGGAACAAAGTTCAGGAGGCATACACGGGAAAAACGCATAAACGGGAGACAAGCGTGAAAAAAAGAGAAGGAGGAAGAGGTGCCGAAACACCGACACAACACCCATTCCGTGAAAAAGTAAACACATGAACGAAGAAGGTAGGTTAAGAAACGACGAAATGATGAGAGCATGCAGAAAAACAAAGTGCCGATGGCCCATCACGGTCAACGATTGGAGGAAAACGATTCCGATCAGACATACCAAAACACCATTGGCGACAAACGACAGCACCAGCACCAGCACCAGCACCAGCACCAAACAAAATCTACGAAAAGCTTCACACAACTGCACTCAAGCAGAGCGGGGCGAGAGCGAACCAAGCCCAATCACGGCATGGGGTACGTTCGGTCCCTCGTCCTCATCGATAGCCGTACTCTCGGGGCCCAACACCCTCGTATCCCGAAAAAAAAATGGGGCGTAAAGTACGTCGTGTTTCTCGCCGATCAGCGCGGGGGGGGGGCGGCCGATTCACACATACAAACAAGAAAGAAAAAAAAACTTCTACGAGCGGCACTCCCATCACGGGCCCTCTCACCAACACGTTCGAGTACGGCCCGTTGAGGACGTCCAGACAGCCTCCGCTGGCCCCGCACAGGAGGTCCAGCCCTGCCGGGTGGATCTTCTGGTACGTGAGGTACGCCGACTCGAGGGCCCCGACGCTGGCCAACGCCCCGATCGCCTTGCGGTTGATCGCTGGCCATGCCGAGTAGTCTTTTTCACACAGCAGCGGCACACAACAATATCGCAAAATGCGCACGGACCCACGCAGCATGGCACGTTAAGATACACTCCCGTTAGAGCGGTAGTTTGGGGAACGTACCCCGTCATGTCACCCTTACAAAGCGAGCGGTTGCGCACGAGGCGCACCAGAGGTCCCAAGGTGGATCACAAGGAAGCCGAGACAACATTCGTGGTTCTTTGTTTAGGTTTGCGGGTATGATAGCAGCTCTGATTCAGCTCTGGTGCGCTGTACCGTGACGAGGGACAGCAGCTCTACGGTTGCCGGTCCGCCAGCAGTGTATAGGCATCACTGGCGCCAAAAAGTTCATTTGGGTAATTGTCCACCACCTCAAAGTTACATTTTGTTCAGGCGATTTGTTTTGTATGTCAGAGAGATCGGCGCACTCTCGAATCACGCGCAGGACTTCGGAGCCGCACGGCAGCAATACCCTCGCGCCACTTTTGCCTAAAAAATTCCAACGTCGAAGTAGAACCTGGCCATCATAGCAGGTGCTCATTCAAGATACCCACAAAATATAGTACTTCGACAAGGTGGTCTGGCGGCTTTCGCCGCCCGTTCAATAGATTGATTCCAAGATACGCGATCAGTGGTACTCTTAACATTCGTGGCAGTTAGCACATACCATTGGCAATGGATCGGTCCAGAGAGAGAGGGCGTATGCGTACTCGATTCGTACAGCAAGCAGTAGTCTATACGACAGTACATCAACATGAAATAGATGATCAACGAGTGGTCGTGCTGGCGGCTTTCGCGGCCCCGCTCAGCAGACCTCGACCTCACCGCGCCAGAAGTGCTCGCGTGGTTGAGGGTCGTGCGAGAGCACGAAATGAATGCTGCCTGAACCAGAGGTTGGGGACAGCAGTAGCGCCTCGCGTATTTCGACGGGTTCAAAGAACCTCTGCCCAGCGAATTTTTTCGAACACACTACTGTAGTACTTGTATGCATAGCAAAATAGCACGATGAACACGATCTACAGCAGTTACTGCTGCTGGACGCCCATGCGACGTACATTTAGGCTATCACCTGTGCCCGACATCCCGCCGCTGTCACTCAAGGTGCGCTGCGCGCAACACTGCAACAAGCTATACTACAAGTAGATCATCATACTTTTGTACCTGAGGATTCTTCTCCGTCACCGTCCTCCGATGTAATGCCAGCCCCCATTATCAACCTGGTCGCGGTTGCCCCTCCCCTCACGCTCCCGCCAACGCTACTACCACCGACAGGGCGGCGGTTGGCATTCCTCGATGGTCGCCTCGCTCTCGAAAACATGACGCTGCTGCCGCCGCATCGCGGTTGCGTTTTCAAGCTCGGCCTCCCGGAGGAGGTTACAACGAAGGCAATACTGCCGGGGACAACGGTGAGCGTTGCCAGGACCAATGCGACAAATCGCAGCAGGGCCGGCGAGCAAGGTGGTGATCGCATCGTCATCGCAGCAGCAGTCCTTCTTGAACAGGTGGCACCCCCCTCTACTGCTGTAGGACAGTTATTAGCTGCGGAGGACTCGATTCAAATGTCTTGTCGTAGATTCAATTGCTGGGCTTGGCCTGATGCTTCGGCACAGCAGTGAGCAATGACACTGCACCCCAAGGTTTCAAGTAAAGACACGTCGCGAGCGCAAGTGAGAGATGGGCCCACTGCGCTGCTGTGTGTGTGCGGCAAGTCTGCTACATGGCGGCGGCGCAGATCATGGGAGGTCCGCGATGATCATTTGTGATGTAACGGAGACCCCTTTTGTCATGCACGGACCTCCCGGGGCCGGTTCCCGGTGCTCCACAGCCAGCTCCACAGGCAGTTGTTCCGCGAGGTGCCCCCCAGTCACACACCAGCACAGCACACCCAGCACCAGCAGTTGCCGACACGGCACTAATACGCAAGGACATGCAAGAATTCCCATTGATGCGAGAGTTGGACGAGCTCTTTCGGCAAGATCCTGACATGTGAGGGGAAACTCATAAATAGCTGTCAGTGTCAACGTGCTTGATCGAGAGGGACTGAACGCACACATAGGCCTACAAACAGATACCACATTATCGAGTGTATGTCGAACATTGGCCACGCCGACAGGCACCCACGATCTACTATGACATTGCGGTCATTTTTTGCGCACGGGCTTGGTAGTGTAGGACAACCACTGTAGACTATTCCGCCCGCCATTGTTGGATTGTTGTTAACGCCCCGTCCTCTCTCTCTCTCTCACTGGCAATTGATTTTTATGAGATAAATGTACGAAACTCCGCCAGATTTTTATAACCTGAACCTCCGCGATGGCGAGCGAGCGAGCCGCAGCAATACCTACCGCCCTAGCACCCTCCCGCCCCTGCCCCTTGCCGCGCGGTGGTTTCTGGCCTGCCTTCAGTGAAGAACTAGGCATAATCTTTAGTGTCCCACCACCACCAACTCCCGCTGGTCCACCAGCAGACGCAGCCTGTCCCGAAGAAACCACACCGTCTTCGACTGATGATGTAGCCCCGGAGCCGCAGTTCATCCTCCAAGAGCACAAGCTGGGGGTGTCCGTGCACAGCATCCACCCCCTCATCAACGAAGCACGGGCGGCGTTTCCTGTCGCCCGCCGGGAATACCGTCGGCTGAGACGAGCGCACTCGTCGCTCGAAAGGATGCCAAGCGAAGAGAGTTCGAAGCCGAAAGAAGGTCGGGGTGGCGCCCTTTCTGGTGTTGCCGTCGCCGCGGCGACCCTCTTGTCCGTTACTCGGGCCTTGCTGTTGGTGAACGCGGACCACGGGTCTGCGTGGAACACGAGGAAGCAGCTGGTCGTGGACGGGTTGTGCGAGGGAAGCTCTATCCCGCAGGAGATCAAGGTTGGTCAGTCGCGTGGCCGGCTACGGTACACCTTCGATGAGGTTGCGTGTGGGGTCTGGTTTGGTTGTCGGTTGCGAGGTTTGCTCACGGGCCGTCGGTGACTGATCGTCTGTCTTTGTGCGTGTGGATGAATTCGTGGCAGCGTAGCTGCCGAAGAACGAACGCGCGCTTGGTCGGTGAACAAATGTCAATGGGTGTTTGCTGCTCCCAGAGAGAGGTATTGCACACCTGTTTTACCCCATCGATGATCGTGTGTTCCTCCACTCACACTTGCAGCAACCGCCATTTCATCTCCCAGGGAAGAGATCAGGCGAATCCCGTCCATAGCTCTTCAGTTTGCTCCTCTCCACGCTAACCCCACTTGCCGCGGTGATACCTGCTGCGCAGCTCCTGAATTTGATCTTCACCAAACACGCCAAGAGCCCGAACGCGTGGGCTCACCGACGATGGTGTTGGAGGAACAACGAGAGGTTTCGAGCCAGGCATGCGGACATTACCTGGCACCCGCTCGATGAACAAGAGGAGTTGAAGGTGAGGTGACCTCAGCGTTATCTTGATTTGAAATTGCGTAGTACTCCCGGTTATGGCTTGAGCCAACACGAGCTTGCCACGTATACTGGCACCGTCAAGAACCCTGCGCGGAGAGAGGGCACTCGTTCGTACCACATCCTTTCGCCGGCTCTTGCCTTTACAAACGGCGCCATCATTGTAAACCAAGTACGCAGCAAACCCGTTCTTGTTTGCCAAGCCTAGGAACAGTTGGCCGCTGCACCGTAGTTTACGCTCAAGCAGAGTTTCATTAGGTCTTTTCTCCCCGCTATTGGTTAAGCCTATATGTGGAGCGTGTGCTTGTGCTCCCTTTGCGTTGCCTTTGCATTAAGTTTTACTCGCCCATGCCAGACGCTGCAAAGCATGACACCTGGGCGACCGAACGGTTTCTGATTTCCATCTCCTTCGGCGAAGTTGTCGGCATGAATCTGGCATGCATGGCATCTTGCTTTCCGCTACATGGCAGTATCAGCAACACGTATCGCTGTCGTGGGAGAGGGACTGACGCTAAGCTGCTCACGTTGCTTCGAACGCAAATTTCGTATCATCTCAGGTGTGCCAACGGGTCGCCGAGCTTTACCCCAAGAACTACTACGCCTGGACGCAGCGAAGCTGGGTGGTGCTTCGTGCCGTGGGAGGTGCTAGAGCTGACGCCAGCGCGGGGCAGGAGGGTTTGCCAGGAGAGGACACGCCTACCGCACCAGCGGCTGCAGAGCTGGTGAGGGTGGCTGTGATTGGCGACACGCCATCTTGAAATTTGCGGGACGCGTGCGTCTTCCCAGAACCACGGGCAATCAACACCGAGTAGAAGTGGATGGTGTTCAGGAATTCGGAGCAAGAACTGGACTTGACTTGATAGGCGCTTCGCGTCTTGCGAAGACAGGTCGTGGAATGATCCGGGGTGTGTCGCGCCCCCAGCTCAAGCGACCCGTGGAAATGACCTCGCAGGGTGACCAGTTATTAGTGTGACCCCGGATTTTCGTCTGCATAGCGCCATACGGTAGTAGAGTCGTTTTGGTCTTGGGGGGATCAAGGTAGAAGCACGAGGCGCGAATGGCATGCGTCGTACGTTCATTCTCCTAACGGTGAGCAACGAACGTCTTCACGCTGGTCCCGCTCTCTCTCCCACTTGGCATGTTCGCCCGGTGTACCCTAATAAATCACCTGCCTTCGCAGCTCGAAAGGGAGATCGAGTTTGTGGACAGGTGGCTGACGAGCCACGTTTCGGACCACTCCGCCCTGAACCACCGCAAGAACGTTTTTTCTGCGCTAGCGGCCATGTCGCCAGGTGAGGGCCATAGACGCAGGTCCACGGCCGCCCCGGGGGCTGTTTTGAATTGTCCTGCCTGGGAACGCTGGTGTGCGCGGGGTTAAGCGCTCGCACGACCAAGGATCGTCGTATTCGCCTTGAGTTCATTCAAGATGGTGTTTTGTTTCTGGGTGCATTGGTCCAGTAAACACCCCAGATCGCCCTTGATGACGGGGCTACTGCTGCAGGGTCGTGTGCATGTGCATACCGTATTTCCGCATCGCATCGCGGCGAACGTTTACGCTGGCCAGCATCACGGCCGCTTTTTGGCAATTCTCGTTTCTCGTCGTGCCGCAATGAAGTCGTCCCATCTGTAGAACTTGTCGTGAATTGTTCTTTGAGCTCCCTCTATCCTTGGACAACGTCGACCGCGCCACCCTCAACTAACGACAGATGCGCGCATGTTTGCGGTGACATGAGGAAGTATAACCACGGTTTGTTTCTTGTGGACATTAAGGCCTACCCCGTATTATCTACCACCACACGCCTCCGCCCTCTCTCCCGCTTTACCCACCTCCCTATTCCTCCCCCTCCCTCTTGCACCCCCTTGGCTGCCGCTGTCTCTCTCTGTCTCTCGCTGTCTCTCTCGCTCTGTCTTGTCCACCTGTCTGTCTGCCCTCCCTGCCCCCCCAATCCCGCTCCCGACGTCTACTCTTCGGCGCATTCTCTCGTTGCCCATCCCCTAGCCTCGGACGAGATGGCAAGGCTTGGCCTCGTGGACAAGGAGCGATCGGCCAACTCCAAGCTCCTCCGAGACTACCCTGGCCACGAGAGCCTGTGGTGCTACCGCCGCTTCGTTTGCCAAGCGCGCCTGGTCACCGCTCCCAGCAGCGTCGCCGGGCCGGCCGCGGCAGCGGGGAGACAATCGGAGGAGCCGCCCCCATCGTCATCGGACAAGGACCGCCGCGGCTCGTACGATTGGGAGGCGTGGGGTCGCGCCGTGACGGAGTGGCACGATGGGTGTGTCCGAGAGGACGACAGAGCGGCGGCAGCGGAGGATTCGGACGAGGATTCGGAGGAAGAGCACGAACACACGACCGCGACCGAGGAGACCGACTTCGAAGAGGCCGAGGGGGCGTTGCCCGGCGCCCCCTCCGGGGGTGGCCCGCTGGCGACGTTTCTCGGGCAGGAAGCGCGCTTCGCGTTGAAGTGCGCGACAGACAAGGTGCGGGTTGGTGGGGGGTGGTGCGAGGTTTTGGTGTATTGCTGCTCTGAAAACTGCCGTTTATATTCTGGTGTTTCTGTTGTACTGTATGTCTGGAATGGAATCGTGTTCGTCATTGTATCCAGTTTGGAATACCGCAGAAGGAGAGGAAGTGCGGTTTATTCAGAATACCAACAGATTTGTGGAATCACAATTTCTGGTGTAGAGTTGCCCACGTGGTGCTTTCATGCCCACCAACAACTCAATCGAGCCCCGAAAAAACTGTTGTCACAACATTATTTTAGGACAGCTCGCTTGAAAACGATTAGAAGGAGATCACTCTTGTTGGACCAGATTCCGTTGTTACAATCCTTCGCATTATTTGCACCTTGAAATTTGCTTGCACAAGGTTTCGGCTTGAAGTCAATCAAGCAAGTGTTCGTGAAATTCTGCTGGGAATAGTGGTTGAAGGGGAGTTGACGTTGCCGATTGTTCTCTGCCCCACCGGTTGCTTCTCTGTTGCAATTGCTTCTGTTGTCGTTGTCTTGTCGTTTCGTCTTTTGTCTGACGATGCCCACCACCTGTTGCCTGCGTTCATGCGGGCGTGTGTGTGTGTGTGTGTACTCAGGGCGCCTGGCAATTTGACCGGCAGCGACGGCACGCGCTGGCCTACCTCGCCTTCCTCTCGCACGCGACCGACCGCATCGTCTTGGGCAGCCACCACCACCACCAGGAGCAGCCCCGACGTTCATCATCGCGCGAGAGAAGAAGCCAGAACGGCAACAACAACACACAACGACCCGCCGGGGCTACGGGATTCGCCGGGAGTTGTAAAGATGTTGCAGGCCACGTCGGAGAGGCCGAGAGCACGGCAGGGGGGGGTTGCTTGACCTACTGCGAGGTCACGGGAGCCCCAAAGCTGAAGTTTCCGCTTGCCCTCCTCCCTTCCCCTGAGGCTAGCGCGCATGCGGGAGGGCCAGCGGGACACGATAGCCGTGGTAGCGTCGGAGGAGGTGCGGCGGGAAGAGGGGGTGGTGGTGGTGGTGGCTGCCCCAGTAGCGGCGTCGTCGTCGTAGAAGAATCCGCCGCCGTTCGAGCCCTCCGGGCTCTGAACCTGTTCGTCGCTGCGCTAGCCAAAGCGGACGCCGATGATCATGCCGTTGGGAAGAATAGGTGCGGCGGCGGCGGCATCGCCCCCTACACGATACACGTGTAACAGTAGAAGTAGCGTTTGTGGGTGGTACGGGGGGTGCCACCTACCTTGTGTACCAGAGCTTCTTGTGCTTCCGCTGCAATTAGGGCCCTGGTTTAGGGCATTGCCCTTCACCAAAGACGGACCTAATCCCCAGTTGAAACACGTGGAAAATACGACATACATGCGTGAGTGTTTTTCGTCCTGAACCGGTGGTTGCGCTTTGCGCCCATGTTCGCCTTCACCTGCTGGCAACACTTTTTTGCGCAAAGAGTATGATAGTTCCTGACAGAAAAAACGCTACTACAAAATAGAGTTTTTTTTCAGAGTGCCATGCTCTGCAATGCGATCCGCGCCACAATGTCTCGGGGGTATGTGCGTGCGCAGGAGCAACCTCGTCTATCGGTGTGTTTCAGCGACATTGCGAACAGTCGCTCTGCCACAAGTGTACGCGATGCATGTGCCCGTTTTGGTGACAGCTCTCGAATGAACGGCCGCCAGAGGCACAAGACCTTTTTGAGGGATTGACCCGTTGAGGTCAACAGGAGTGTGTGCTTGGGAGAAAACACGTCAGAACAGAAACAAGACACGGCAGGTCCGTCGGAATACCGGACCAGGCACCGTGTGGACGCCTCCATGTAGGTGTGCATGTTGACAAAGTCGCGACGATTCGCTTCATTCTTTAAAGGGACAGCAACGCGTGCTGCGCTGCCGATCTCGTTACACGAAGGGCTAAAACCAACAGATCTAACGAACACCAGCGAAATACCGCAACAAGCATCAACAGAGCATTTTCTATTCCGCGGCGTGCGCCAAGACTTCAATTCAACCCCAACAAAAGTGTCACACACGCCTGTCAGGTACAGAAAAAAAAAAACAATTTGAAACGGCTTCCCCGAAAGGGAACGGGCTGTGGCAGCGTGCAGACTTCTACCAAGCTCGGCAACCCAAATCGTCAGTCAGGAACGCTCCATGACTTCAGAGCCAATTTCAAAGCAAGAAAAACAACCTTGACCAAAACTCTCGCTCTAACACCCCCCCCCCCCCAACCCCCTGGCGCAAAAATCAGGCACACGACAACGCCACCCCTCCCCATGAGAAACGGTCGAAGTCGGATCGCGTCATATACACTTGCATCACATCCTCTCGATTGAAAGCCGGGTGATTTGCATCATCCACGGCAAACGGCCGTCAAATGTTCATGGGTGGGGGCTGGTACAGCGGTGGGGCCTTCCGTCCGTCACCCAGCTTTTAGGGGGGTTCCGTCGTGGTCCGTTTTCCTCAGGAAAAATTCCAGAAAAAGCGACCGACGGTTGCCGGAGGCCAAGGTGGAAAATTTACCGGTAGAGGCCGTTGTTGATGCGGTCGATCGTGTACATGGCCTGGGGGTCCATGGTGATGAACCTGCTCTCGTGCTTCTTGATCGCCGCCTTCTCCTCGTCTGCGTTGGCGAGAAAGACAGAGAGAGATACGTACACGTAAGGAACAAAGTTACATGCTGTCATGGTTTCGTACGTGCGGACAAACTACATTTGACGCCGACGCGGAACCACTTGGTGAGACCATGATGCTGTAGGGAGCGACAGAAGTGGGTGACAACCAGAACAGTTCTCGGCTCAATACCAACAAAGTGCTTTACTCCAGCCACAAAAGCTGGCGGTGTACTGTAGTGAACTCATATAATGAGGACTTCTGATGAGGCACCAGAGATATCGTTTAGGTGTCAATACTCCACTCTTTGCAACCCCTGCAAACCAAAAATAGAAGAAACAACTGAGTTCCCGCTACTCAAAAATGTGCTACACGATCAGCAAACCGGCGAATTGCGACCTGTCTCACCCGCCGATTCCCGCATTTGCTGTAGGTGTGCAACTTTTAAATTGCAAGAAATCAGACCAGAAAGCGTATGAGTTATCGACTCGTCAAGCAGACGAGGCGTCACAAAACGAGTAGCCGTCACACATGTCATGCTCTGACCCGTCCTCGGTAAGTACAGTTGAACACAGCCCAAGATACCGCGAGTTCCCTCGTTATTATAGCTTCACGCAAGCAAAGCGATGTACACTCTCTACGGAACACGCTGCCAAACAAAACAGCACACAGCAGTTGCGCTCTTCCCGCTGACTGATCCGCCGCAACAGCAACAGTACTCACTGGAGAGTCCCTTGATGCTGTAGATCTCCGACACAGACGAGTACGGGCCGTTCGATACGATCTTACCCGCAGCGCTGGGGTACCTGTGGATCGATAGTAGACACAACACGCAAGAGAACTAAAAACAGTAATGGTCAAAACATAAGAAAAAACAACGGCGCGGCCACAACAAGCAGCTGCCCGCCGTCTAGTACCACCTATTGTAAGACGGATTTGTTTTCGGGTTTTGTCGTCCCACCTTGTTCTCTTACTTTGCTTTTCAATTCTACCATCAATAGATATCTCCCACCGAAGCAAAACAACAAGTTGGGGACATGGTCAACCTGCAGTTTTCAAGCTGAGGACAGTAGAAACTCGATGCAACTCTAGTCTCGGGACCTCCGATGGTTAAAAAACGAGGCTTGCAGACCGCGTCACAAAGACACGGGACCCCGCACGCACGTCGAAAGCAAAACAGCCGTTTGCTTCCCACGCCATGTTCGGTTATGGGATGGGGGTAAAGAGTCATCCCTTCACTCTGTTTCCACGCATTATGGTACGCGCTATCAATGGGGGAACGCTGCTCCGTCCCGTTCTTCAAGTGAGGTGCGGGCGACGTCTGTTTGGACTTGTACATGCCCTTGTGCACGCTGTGCTTGCTGGGGCTGTGTACACCAGTTCAACGACCTACACCCATCTGCAAAAAAAAAAACACAAGACCACACAGATAAAAACGCCTCAAAAAAATTGGCGCCGCCGCGTACACTTATCAATTATCAGCGTGCGGCGTTCTGGACGCAGCCAAGCCGATCATTACGTCTTCATGCGGCTAAGCATACAACGCATGAGAGAGGAGGGGGCAAATGTTGACGCCTTCCGAACCTCACAAGCTTTCGCATCAGTCAAGTTCGGTGCTTAGTGGTTGTGTGGAAGGACTTGATGGGAGCACATACGAAAGACCCAATTTGCTAAATAGCTAAATAGTACCAGGCCTCAACAGGCTCACGAGGAGAGACCCATTACGATGCTGCTGCTGTTTCGCGGATCTCGCTTGTGGCAAGCAAACCGGTTCGCCAGTGCGCTGGATGTTGAAGCACGGCATGTGCATCACTACTATCTAATGCTCCCAGACAGGTGTCAAGGACAACGCGGTGTATACTGAAATGAACATCCACGCAAGTTGAACCAAGACAGCAGTAGCAGCGTAGCAGCCCACTTTCCTCCTGTGTGCATATGCTTCCATCAACCAAAAAATTACACAGTGCCGGTATGATGCTAAGTTTGCTCATGTGTATTCCACTTCATGTTGATAGGCAGCAACCGTTCCAAACGATTAAGCAGTGTCGAATGACGCAGCGACCACCCGCAGAACATGAACTACAGCTTAGCAAGAGCGCACACGCACCTCCAAACCTCAAAAACATTTGATACCACTCGATGTCTAGGCAACCGCGGGACCATGAACACACCTTGCATGCAGTGGACATACTGGTGCTGCTGTATCGGGGCCAAATGGTCCATGCATGAGACAACATTGACCTGGACAAGCAGCAAACTTACATGCCCTGGAGCTTGATGTACGCGCGCACGTTGGCGTTGTTGACATCGATCTTGTCGCCGCCGCCAAGGAAGGGCACGACCGGGTTGTCCACCTCCGCCAAAGCCGGCGCCGCGAGCCCCAAGAGCGCGGCCGCTCCCGCCGCCGACTTGAGGAAGTCCCCGCGGCTTGCGGGCGACTCGGCCGACATGGTGGTGGTCCTGGCGCTGCACGGCCGAAGACGAAGACAGCCGTGTTTTGCGTCACATTCAGGATGCCGAACATGGGGTGGGGGCGGGGGGGGGGGAAGAGAACACTCAGCAAGAGAGCCGAGCATGATGGAGAGATCACGGACCGAAATTTAACATTGGCAAGTGTATCGAACTTTTGGAGGGGAGGTGGCACATCACACATAAAAAGAGCACACACGCTTTCTAGCGAGGCCGAGCGCCAAAGAACATGAGAACACGAACACGTTCCCTGGGCAGCAAACATGCCAATGCAAAGCTGCTGCCCCGTGCGTGGATTCGGCAAGTACAGGCGTCGCTTGGGCACCTCGAGCAAAGCTGACTAACCCCCCTTCAGGGAGAGGCCGCATGACCTCCCGGTGCAACACCTCGCTTCCCCACTCCAGCGATCATCATCCGCGAGTCGCTGACCAACACAAACGACCGTTTTCCTCCAGCAATCGAGAAGCACGTGGACCGTGTCCACCATGGGGGCAAAGGAAAACAACCTACAACTCCGTGACTGGCCTACTACTGCTGTAGTCAATGCGACAGCGCTGGGCCAGCACCACCCCGTGGCGGTTGTCGCAGGCAATCCGACAACCTCATGCGTCTGTGTTTTCAACAAAATGAGGCGCATCAAATTTGGCGGCACATGCAGACCGATGTAGAGTTGCACCATGCCAAAACCCTTGGCAGCAGGAAGGGCTACGGCACCCTCCGGCCAACCCTAAAGCTCTCCCGTTTGCCGCCCTGCCTGCCTGCCTGCCTCTCTCTCTTATCTCAAACACGACAACCAGCCTCTTCTGCGACCCAAGACAGGTGTTGGGTGCTTCCTGTGTGTGCCCTCTCCTGTCCTCACCTCATGCGTGCCGCGGGCAGCGCGTGCGGCACGAAGGCCGAGGCCGATCCCACGCAAGCCAGCACTGCGACAGTAGTGAACTTCATTGTGTAGTTGTGTTGGGTGTGCTGGAAAGATGCGTAGAGGGTATAGGTGTGAGTTGGAAGATGGGCTAGGACAGATGTGACCAACGCGAGAAAGGCGGAGAGGAGGGGTGAGAAAGAGGGGACGACAAATCACTTGATTTTAGAGTTCAAGATTCAGGTTCAAGTGTCCATGATTTGACGAGGTGATTGAGATGTGGTTCCAGGATCTACAGAAACCAAACTTGGGGGCCGCAAATTGAATATCTTCGTCTTTGTCTTTTACTGCCGTACAGAGTTGAACACAAAGTCCGTGTAGGATGTGGGGATGCTTGGTACCTTCGTTGTCTCTCCCTCTTGTATACCTTCACGCAAAAACAGGTGCCACCCGTTTTGAGGCAGCAGGGATATATGCGAAACATCACGATTTGAAAAGTTTGACTACTCTTTGCTTCGGAATACAGCAGTAGTATAACGAGGCCAACTGTTGTGTCGGTTTTCATCATATACCGTCGAGACTATTCAAACGTTAGTATCATTACCCATGACTTGCACTTTCTGCGATACCCCAACCTTGCCTCCCTGAACAACTCCGGTCCATGTGTCACACAATAACTCGTTGATGTGCGACAGCGTTCAAAGCGTGTGTGTTGTCTCATCCCTTTTTAGGTACTACTTCGAAGTACTTTGTATGCACACAGCAGCAGCAAGCAGTACATGCTTGGATGGACGCCCCCAATCCCCCGATCAGGGAAATACAGCAGGAGAGGAACGCTACACGGGAGGATGTTTTCTTGCGTAGTAGAAACAATATGTCGCTTCGTGCTACCGGCACTACTCTTTCAAACAGAAGAGAACGTGGATTTGTGCAATTTCCTCTCGATCGACACACGTCCTCCGTTGGTGCTGTGTAGTCCTCACACTAGCGTTTGCGTTGGTTGTGTGTTTCGACTTCCACCTGATGTTGATTGTTTCGCAGAGAACCGTTTCAAATCGTCGCTTGTGACCCCTCCCATGTAGGAACGGCTGTGCAAGCGGTTTGAGGGGGCCGTCAAAATGCTCCAGTCCAGAACGTATCAACAACACCTCTGTCGATGCAACAGACCGACAGACATGGATGGCCTTTCGAAAGTCACGGACAGATACTACACCACGAAAACCCCCTAGTCGAGATGGTCGTTGTTGATCAACAGATTCAGCGCTTATCCACAGAACCCTATCCAGGAAGGGACGACAATGGCTGGCTGCCAGGGTACATGTATCAGACGTGCTGGTCACTCCATGCTTCAGACGATGAGGCCGGTGTATTCCACTACAGTAGCTGATGTTTTCAGAGGATAGGGGAGAAGACATCCCCGGTGATGCACTCCGGGGAAACGTAAGCATGTTTCCAAGCGCGGCAGGAACCCATCTCAGGGTGTACCTTGGTAGAAGATCTTAAAGATTCAACCAAGGCCGGCTCATAGCGCAAAGGGCGGGCCTCCACTTTGCAGCCGTGATACTATCGACGCCTTGCATCGCGACAGAAACGAAACCGCCGAAATTACAAAATTGGACTTGCGGCCAAAATCAATTTCAAGCCAAGGATTTCAAGTTCCACAAAAACACGCTCTCCAAGATTCCCACACATTTTGAAGCCAAATCCAACCAACGCATCTGCCGCAATCGCAAGCACATCAAGAACAGGCGCAGCGATACAAGCGTGCGCTAACGAGCGCCATGACCTTGCTCCTTCACGCCGACGGCGCATGGAAACCGACCAACCGCCCCGCCCCTAGAAGATAGCCCCATCGTTGGTACGCCGAATGAAGAGGGACACACACACAAAACACGCGAAATACGCCCAAGCGTTTTGTGTTCCGGCTGAGAAACGCGATCGAGTAGCAGGGTCCAAACGCCGGAAGTGCTACGAAAGTGCGCATTTATAGCGAGAATCAGCGGTGTGACGCCATCGATAATTTAACTACCATGCGAACCTGCCCGATAAATATCTCCCCATCGGTTCGTCATGATGCAATGTCTTTTCGGTTGGCCGTGACTACGTGGTACACGGTGATGGACACAAACACCAAGACTCCGAGCACGTTGACGAACCCCGACAGCGATGCGTCCAGGCTCTCGCTCATGTTGCGCTCCTTCCTTTCGACCTGGATTCCCTCTGCTCTTTTCCGCCTTCGCGTCTTCGCCCTTCTCCTCTTGCCAGCACCTGTCACCGCGTATGCGCAAAAGCTTTCCCACCTGTCGGCACGATACCGGCGCATGTAGGCACAGGGTGGGGAAGGGAAGGAAACTGGGCGGTAAGAGAAGGGCTTGGTATTACCCCCACCTAAAAATCGAACGGGCGGGGGGGGGGGTGTACTCATAGTCGTGCATGCCGTAATCGTTTGACCATTGGGGGGGGGGGGGGGGGGCCATGGCAGTGCCCACTTGAGAAGCGACGAAAAGAAACAACGCCCGCAGATTGATCGATGCGCACGATTTGAAGAGTGCGAGGAAACACGTGATTGCAGCAGTCCCGTAGATATGCATAGCTCCTGAAAGTTCTGCTGCGGCGCTGATCAGCACAGGGTGCAAGGGTAGCTTCATTGCGACGATAACATTGTTTGCCAAGCAAGGAAAAGCCCGGCGAGGGCGACTAATTCGCCGTGAGGCGTTAAGGATGTGTTGGCACTGAGCTCCACAAGGCGAATGACTGCTGTGCACCCTCTATCTAAGCTTACTGTCGTAAAGGGCAAAAATACCGAGGTCGAATGATGCAGCCGTACGGGTTCACCGGACGTCTGACTCATCGATAGAGCGAAAGTACAGACTTGAAGTGACAGATCCAGTGTTACTTGTTGTTCCGATGACATCAATACGCAGACCATCTTCAAGTTTTCAAAGGCTGGGACGTAGACGGAAGAACGCGTTGCGTTTGAGGCATGTAAGGCCGGTGCCTAGACAGGACATTTCTCAACAATAACAGCGACGTACGCATATATCTCCATCACAAATCACGATCATCTCCTTATCGGTTGGCCCGGTAACGGTACGGCTGAGCCGACGTCTAGGTAGCCCCAAGCTCTACTACAACAGTGATGTATCTCTCCCTCAGACATCACAACCATCTCTCAGTCGATTGGTGCGGTGACGCTACGGCTGCTAATAGCGAAGGGTTCAGACGGAGGTGATCTGAGTATGTTTGTTCCATGGTAGTATCCGAAGGACATACCGTATATGACACAAGATAACACACCCCCTGGACCGATTTTCAAAGCTCGATTACTCCACGACGAAGAGGATGCATAAACGAAACAATACGTTTTCGAACAGCTCTCGACGAGACGGTTCCAACGCCGCCGTTTTCGGCGCTGTGACTCTTCCTGCTGTTGAGAAATTGAGCTTTGAAAATCGGCCAAGGGGGTGTGTTATCTTGTGTCATATACGGTAGGTGAGCTGAGTATGTTTGCTCCATGCTAACCTGCTACATATAGGTGAGCTGAGTAGGCTCCATGCTGATCTGTGAGACATACAGCAGTAGGTGAGCTATTAGCTCATGATCTATCCCGTGGGCGAGGAAGCAAGGATTGAAGGGTGGTGGTCATCTACTACTACTGTACGGCGACCTCAAGGTATCAGATAACCCGCCGATTTCCGCAATGTGGTTCATCAAGGGAGAGTAACGCCCCATATGGCCGACCATCACGTACGGCTGTATGGTGATTCAGCTATGTTGCAACACGCAACGATAGAGTTTTTCCTCGCCTTCCGTGACCAAACGGTGATGGTCAGCGGTACGCAGTACCAAACAGCGACAGCTACAAGTTATCCTCTCGGTAACCCATCGTTAACTAACTCTGCGTGAGCTGTGCTGTTGTCACTGCTGTTGTAAATCGGGACATCATATGCGGCTCCACCCCAGCCGCACACCAGGCGTCCTCCTGTCCTACAAGTGCATGGTTGGTTGGCAAAGTCTCAACTAGTGTGCTCGATCTGCCCTACCGAGAGGTATCGTTGGGTGACAATCACGCCGCACCCACAGGCGGGTAAAAGCGACACAGCATCGCGAACGCTTACAGCAGCAATCGTACCCTTAGCATAAGTCTGATGAGAGGGAGGGCATAGTTCGTGTGCAGCATTCCCGGCTATCCCCGGCATCTGCCGATTCGCCACAACCGAAAGTTCCGTTGCCTTGGCGGAGATGCTGAGAGATTGAGAGGGGGACGGGGGATTCGCGGTACGTACCTCACGAGGTTGGACATTGGACACAAGCGAATCGGATACTGAAACAAGGACCTCACCTTTGATTATTTCTCCTCGCAACTACCGCAGGTTTGCCTAGCGGATGGCAACTACCTTTGGGTGGATGGCCACGCGAAGACCGAGGGAGCCAGAGCGGGTGTGTGTGACGGTTTGAGAGAGTACGGCGTTGAGAGGTTCTTCAAAATCCCGTTCGAACCCTTTGCAACTCCATTTTCGGGGCCAGCAACCTTCTAGCCCCCCCCCCTCCCCGTGGGTTCAGGAGCAGTCAGAGCTCGGCCTGTGTGCGTGGTGAGGTGCCGGGTGGGCGATGGCGGAGGTCAAGAGGATCGATGAAGGCACTGCCAATGGAATGCGAGCTGGTGCTGTTGTTTCCACCATGTCCCAAGCTGTACAAGAATGTGAGTTTCTCCACATCAAATTTAAATTTTCGAAAGCCCCCGCCGTGTCCGCATGTGTTGCTGTTGCTGTGGCAGAACCCCGCATTGTGCCCGGCGCGTGGTCTCTGGCTGGTGCCGGCCTAGCTCCCGCCCCCCCTCTCTCTCTCTCTCTCTCTCTCTCTCTCTCTCTCTCTCTCTCTCTCTCTCTCTCTCTTGTTTCAGTCTCTTAACCCAGATCGTACTCTTGTTTCCTCTGCCGCCCTAAACTACCTACGAGCAGTGGTCTCGAACAGTATCGATGCAGGTGCAACCTCCGTGGAAGTCAAGGTAGACCTTCCATCGTACCGGATCACGGTTGTGGACAATGGCAGAGGCATTCCGGCAGAGACTCTGCGGTCGCTCACCGCCACAGAACGAGGTGAGAAGGATACGCAGCGTGTAAGCCCTGCCCCCCTCTAATTAACGAAATACTGTAATTTTTTACTCCACTTCACGGTGAGGATCAATGTCCGATGCATGCCGCTTACAGCAGTGGCAACAGCCGAGTATAGGGCGATCAGCGCTGTTTGTGTGAGAGGCACACTCATTGGCTGTAGGATGGGTCTGCTCTCTTGGACTCTGCAGCTCGTGCATGTTCAATGAGCTCCACTTCATCCCAAACTGTAACCCAGCTTGCAACAAGTCACCGCTTGCGTCCCCTCCGTCGCCACCGCGGTGACGCTTCAGCAAGCTCAAAGGCGAACTCCGCCGTAGAGATGCAGCACGCGTCTACCTACGGGTTTCGAGGAGAGGCGCTCTACAGCCTGGCCTTGACGTCCTTGCTGGAGATCCAGAGCCGCTGCGCTGGAAAGGAACCGCATGCAAAGGTGGGGTCAAACGTAGAATCCTCGTGAACGACCTGCTGCTGCTGCTGCTGCTGCTGCTGCTGCTCATGCTGCTGCTGCTCATGCTGCTGCAGCCGACTTCCCTTGAAAGACCAAGTACTGCCTGTGAGACCGCTGCTGTTGCTGTTGTTGTTGTTGCTGCTGCTGCTCCTGCTGCTGCTGCTGCTGCTGCTGCAGGTAGTCCGAGAGGGTGAGGTGCTACACTTCGGCCCCTCACGAGCACCCGTACGCGCGGGCACGATCGTCACTCTGCGGGATGCGTTCTTCAAGTGGCCCGTGCGTCGAAAGGCAGCCAACGAGGTGCAGCACCTCGCGAAGAAAAGCTAGGAGGAGTCGATCCGAATAATTACGCTGCGCTGTCGTCCAAGGCTGTGGGTAGTAATTTGAAGGTGGTAAATACTGCAGCCGTTTCCCGCGGAATCATATCCCTCACTGGGTGTGCAAGAAACTCTGCCGTAGATACTATACACCCTCGGCACCAGCCATGCCTGCGTTTTACCATGTTACGTGGGCTTGTACCTGGCGTGTAGTCATCGGTTCCGTCCGTATCTTACACGTCGCGAGGTGTGATTTGATGCCTCGCGGACACCAAATCGCCTTTTTTTTTTTTTAATTGACCAGGACGGAACGAACCACACCTAACCCCATCACCCGCCCTGCCCACTCATCAGGTGACGGAGATGACACGCATCAAGGACTGCGTGTCGAGGATGGCCCTGGTGAACAACAGCGTCGCGATCACCGTGCGAGACTCCGGTGAGCACATGTTGACGATCGTGCCCTTTTGTGAAGGGCGCGCGCGGCCGTGTACCCACGCAGCCGAAGCGCTACCGGCAAGACCGATTTCTGACTTGGTTCTGCCTGGTGTGTCTCGACCCCACCAATCTCATTTTCCTTTTTAATCCTGCCGCGCGTGCACTGACCCGTGCTTTTTTGGGGGTCCCCGCAGCCAAGTCGAAGGTGGTGGTACGGGCCACCGCGACGGGGAGCGCAACCAGAACCTTCGCCCAGGTCTTCTCGTCGGACAAGCTCTCGCTGGCCAGAAAGGTGCAGATTCCTGTTTGTGTCACGAGTAGTGCAGTGCACCCCCTATGGCGGATTCACCTTCCTTTTTGTATTTGCAGCATCGGCAGCAGCAGCGGTATGGTGGCTTTTCCATTTTCCACGCGGTATGACACCTCCCAACTCCGGTGTGTCCCGTTCATGGTGTTGCTTTTAGCGGCTTGAAAAGTAATCGCTCGAGTGATCAATGTTTCGGTGCTACCAATTTTGTCACGGTTGCATCTAGGGTACCACATGCATCTTTGGAGTTGAGCGGCCCCCCGGCTGTACCCCCCCCTCGGGCAAGTTATTCCGAATTTGCTCTCCAACAGGCTTCTCAGTAAATGTTGCTCTTCGTGTCACTGCGGGTGCATTCAACTCCATGGGTTGCTACTGCTGTGCATTTATGCCGGTCATCATGATTCCGACCGCCTCATTGTTGAGCGTCCCCGTTGCGCTAGCCCTCGTTGCCGACGGGCATTAGCATTCCTCTAGCCATCTAGCCACACCTCCGCAAAGACCATGGGCCAGCCTTGGTAAGACCGGGTTACCTATATAGTACGGCTCCTGTGCGCAGTAAGACCTTGCTGGGTCTAGCCAGTTTTTTACTCCGAAAATCCGTCCCGGTTGAACGTGTCCATGACCAACCCTAGAAGCAAACCATTCTGCGGCAAAGACGGGCGACAGCTTTTTTCCTCCGCCCGGACGAAGCATTGGGGCGCCAAAGCGCGACAGGCCCAATAGCTCGCTGAGGGTGCGACATGACAGTGCTGCTGCCGTTCAACCCATACTCGTCAAAACCAAAGACGATTGATTGGCAGTACGGCTTGAGTCTGGCACTGGACGGTTTGTGTCTTTCGTGATGCCATTCTTGTCGTACGGTACGCTTTGCCAAGCTACGCCGCGCGTGACCCAACCGACCGCATTTTTTGCGACCCCCCCGGGCGACGACGCCCCCGTAGCGCAACGATGTTTGCCATCGGGGTTGGGTTTTCGTCGCATGGCAACGACGTTGTGAAACAGGCCGCCCCCCCTGGTGTTTGCCACCGGAGTTGGGTTTTCGTCGCTTGGCAGCGATGTTGTAAAATAAGCCGATTCACTTCGTGAGCTCGGCAACCAGGTTACCGCTTTTTTTTTTTCCTTTGTTTTTTTTTTTTGCGGTAAAACCATGAATGGTGGTCGAGTAGATTATGTTGTGTGGGGTCGAGAACCCTCACTCCGCGCAAAGGGGATAATCGCACGTTGTGTCAAATTGTTCAAGCACCCTCGAGGCAGTTACACAGCGCTTACAACTGTCTCTGGAAGTGAAAGCACCAGAAAATAAATTAAGTCATACGCAGCTGTCATCCGTAAGCAAGGAAGTAAGCACAATATGCCGAACACCCTTAGCAGGATGCAGCGCACCCTTCATGCGACTCGCCGAATACCTCACGGCGCTTCGCGCTTGGTGATGTGAGAGCCTGGTCCGGTGAGAACCCGGCGTGCTCCGTCCCGGCTTTGTAGGGATGCGAGGCCAATGGTCTAAGGATTCCGGCAGGCACGACTAGGAGTACCCCCCCCCCCCCCCGCCCGGGCGACGACGGTTACGTACGTACGTCCCCCGCAGCTGGCCTTCAACTTCAAGCAGTTCCGGATCACGGGGTACCTGTCCCCGCCCTCGTCGACCGCATGCCACTGGTCCAAAGAGTTCCAGGTAACTGCTTCGCTGTTTTCGTCTCCACGTTGTACAAGCGTGCCCAGTCGTGACCCCTGGGACTGGGACCGGTGGTGTGGGGTGGGGTGCCTGATTTTTGTGTGAAATAGGTCAAGCGCCTAGGTTGCTGGTGCGGGTGTATAACGAAGCGCTTGCGCGTGCACGAAATTTCTAGTACGCCGGGTCTTTAGGGCGGTAGTTTCCGTGTCCGGGTACGAGTCGAGGCGAGGGATTGGAATTGTTTTCGCCGAGTTTCTTCGAAACAAGCCACTTTTGATCGCTGAGACAGCACGTTTTTTCCAGTCACCAACCTCACCCACCCTCTGTAGTTGTTGATTGCATTTGCGTCTTTTAACCCCTTGCCGCGCGAAAGCCCTCACCTGATCCTAGGAATGGCCATTCTATTTCTAGCGCAAAGCTCTGCTGTGTTATTTTGCTTGCCCGAAACCGTCCCCGACGATAATTAACACACGCCTTACAGTACCCGCCTCTTTTCTCGCACGCTGCTTTCTTTCTTTCTTGCGTTTTTTTCGCTGCTGCTGCTGCTGCTGCTGCTGCTGCTGCTGCTGCTGCTGCTGCTACCGCCGCGACCGCCTACCTGCCTGACTGACTGCCTACGCAAACTGCCTGCCTGCCTGCCTGCTTGCCTAACCCTCAGTTCGTGTATGTTAACTGCAAGAACGTCCGGAAGCTCGACTTCCTGCAGAAGGCCGTCAACGCCGCCTTCGCGCCGTGCATGGCTCTCCTCGCCGGCCGCGGGGGCGCCGACGGGCAGGGGGTCGTCCGCAGAGTCCGGAACCCCAACGCGTCATCCGGGCAGCGGCAGGTGGGTGCTAAGGCTGTATTTTTATTTTTTTTGCTCTCTCTCTCGGGGGTGTGGTTGCCCTTTCGGTGTTTGTTGACACGGCGCGGACACGAGAAGCTGTACTGGTAGTTGCAGGTCGCGGGTGGTTTAGTTGTCACAGAGGCGATTGGTTCGAAGGGGGTGACGATTGTCATGTTTTCTGGTCGATCGCGCTACTGCGCATCTTGTTCTGGTGCCACGAAGCAGGGCCGGACGTACGTCACAGTACCCATTTCTTGTGATCGTGTGGAAGCGTTCAATGGCATGGCGGTACCCGCGTTGGTGGTTGTGACAGACAATAGAAACTCCTCCTTTTTCATGTCGCAACGGTTGGTGAATACTCGGTGTGTTGGCTGTAGGCATCGGGAAGGTGAGGCGGGGCGGGGTGTTTGCATCATCGTCTTCAGCGTGGATGTGAAAGATTCGTCTTGTGATGCCTCAATGTCTAGGGGTTGGTACCAAGCAGGGTCGGAGAGATCGACGGCAACCGCTTTTTGCGCTTCGGTCATGAGACGATCCCTTCGCGCTAAAACGTTGATACACATACGCGCAAGGGTAGTAGGCGGCGCCTCGCCCGATTCAAGTTACACACCACGACGGACGAAACGGGCCTTACTCGAACCACCTCCGCTGTGCACGCGCCCTCGTTCTTACCGCCCGATTAGGAGCTGTTCCCGGTGTTCGTGCTAAACCTCGAGTGCCCCCGGAGCGAGGTGGACATCATGTCGGATCCGGAGAAGACATGGGTCGAGTTCTCGGACTGGGCCGCCGCCAGGAACGCGTGCATATCGATGCTGCTGGTGAGTTGGCCTAACTTACCAAATGACGGGGTTTTCCACGGGGCCTCGATGTTTTGTGTGTGTGTGTGTGTGGTGTGCGTCTCGAGGACTGGCTCCATGTTGTGTTGCTTTCGTGGGCTTTTCGTTGCCCTCCTCTTTCTACTCGTTTGGTCGTCTAGCACCAAGCTTGTGTTTCTTTGCGAGTGTTTTTTTAGTCCTTTTACAATGTTTATGTTGTACCCTACTGCTACTGTAATCTGTGGGATGGCTTTGTGATCTGTGGGATGGCTTTGTGAACCCGGGAGCGGTTTTCTTGTCTCGGAGTGCGGAACTGGACCGAGGTTGGAACGTTCTTTTTGCGCAAATGACGCACCACAGCAATCACAGGAACAACATCAACACCACGTTAACTGCACAACTGAGGTGACTCCCAACTCCGGCCAGACCTCAGGTACTGTCTGCGCCTTGTCGAGCAGCAGCTCGGCGTGTGCAAGCTATTGCGGTACGACTCTTTTGTGTCTACAGACACCCGTGCACGCGGTTGTTTGAACCAAGTCTTGGTGTTCTGCATCGCCGACTTCATCGCTCGAAAAGAACACGACGACAACTAAATAATGTTATTTTCTTTCTAACAAATCCGAAAGAAGCTCGTTTTTCTTTACTATGCCTCTCTTCCCTCCTCTTCAGGCGTTCCTGTCCCGCTTCTCGCATGCGGTGCCGAGCTCCGTCCTGCGGGACCTCCGGCGGGCGTTCCACAAGAACGAAGGCGGTGGCGGCGATGCCTGGAAGCCGGCCAGCCCGCCGCCGCCTCCCGCCGCCCGCGGAGCCTCACCCGACCCGGGGCCGTCACCGTCTCCGCCCCCCATGCAGCTGGGTACGCCGGACGTGGGGGTGTCTCCGGCGGGGGTGGGCTCGCCGTTGGAGAGCTGCGCCTGGATGGGTCGAGACCGGGAGGTGGGCGGGATCGGCGAGGAGGCCATGGTGAGTAGTTGGGTGTTTTTTTTCTTCCAATCTGAGCGGATACCGGATTTTTGGTGATTAATGTGAAGTTAACAACCCCAACAAAACAACAACAACATCATGATCATCATCAACAACACTAACAACAACAACACCAACAACATTGTCGGCACGGAGAAGGATTCGCGTGGCAGAGCTCGCGACCAGCAGCTAGTAGCTTCGAGATCCGCCCACACTCGCCACGTCTCAATTTTTCTTCATGGGATACGTTTGTGTATTCCCTCGTGTTCTCGATGACCGAAAATTAGCTGTTTGAGGTTCGTTCTCCATCGTCGCCATACTTCTTGAGAAGTGTCGGCTCTCCCTCCCCCCTCGGGGGCGTGTTTGCCGGTCCTTTTTTCGTGCTGCCTTGAGGGTGGTGTGTGGAGGCAGTCCACTAGCCGATTGGCTCGTTCTTTTTGCCTCTTTCCGTACACGAGCAACAATTCTCGTCGGGTGTCCGGGTCGAGCAACAGCCCCCCCCCCCATACGAGCGTGCCCAATCTGCGTACCCCGATATCCCCCCTTTTTTGTGACGCTTTTTGCACGTTCTTCTTCCTCCCCCCCCCCCATGTATCCCTTCCCGCCTCGCGAATGCCGTGTTTTTCCCTTCCCTTCAGGAGTTTCAGGACCAAGGATTCCGGGGTGAGGGTGTTCTCTACCCTTCCCCGGCCTCCCGTTTCGGTGCTCGCGACACCGGCCCATCATCATCATCATCGTCGCGAATGCCGGGCCTCTCTTTCAGCGCCGGCGGCGGTGTCGGCGACGACAACCTCCCCGGCAGCAGCAGCGCCGCCGTGTCGCCGTACTTCGCCGCAAGCTTCGAAGACGACGGCAAGAGTCGCTACCACGAGGGCTACGACGACGACGGTCACCCGACCAGCTCGCCCTACTTTGCCCGCTGCCACCACTACGACGTCCGCCGCCGCAGCCCTCCTGATAACCGGCTCCGCGGGCGACAACTCGCCCTGGGTGAGTATACCGGCGGCGAGGAGGAGCGCCGAAGACGGCGGTGGGATCCCCGCCCTTCCGCCCTGGGTGCAGAAGCCGCCCCCCCCTACCCTGCTCCTTCCTTCGCCGCCGTTCGCTACGAGGGTCTCGGCATCGAAGACAAGGCGCTGAGCGACCAGGCGCGAGGTTCCGGGGGCCACGCAGATTCTTCCGGCGGGGGGTGGGCGGCGGAAGGCCCTCCCGGCGGAAGAAGAATGTCGGATCTGCTGCCGCCGTCGGAGGAGGAGGAGCCCGTCTTTGATGAACCCCCGCCGCCGAACGAGATTAGTTGTAGCGCGAAAGCGCACCGCGGCAACGGCCGCCACAGTAGCCGTAGCGACGGTCAGCGGTGGCAGAGCGGCGGCGGTGGTCCTCCTCCTCCTCCCTCGATTGCTGGTAGTACGAGGGGAAGCAGGCGCGGGGGCTGGCTCCGGCACGTTCCGGGCGTAACGGAGATGCGTCCGGGGGAGAAGGATCTCGACCAGGGCCAGCAGCAACTGGAAGATGATGCCGCGGACCGGGGGAGCCTGTCGAGGCTGTTCGACTACGCCTTCGCCGACAGCGATGGGCGGCGGCTCCCGACGGGGCCGGAACGGACCGGAGCGCTCGACGAGTGGGGCGTGCGCGGTGGCGTCCGGTCTTCGTCGCCACGGCTGCTGCCGAGGAGTGAAGGCGGCGGCGGCGGCGGAACGGCGGCCGGGAGGAAGGCCTTCGTCGGCGTTACGGTGCGACGCCCGCCGAGCCCGCAGTTTGCCTTCATGAACGAGGAGCGCTCCTCCCCCGGCGGTGCCGGCGTCCCCCCCCCGGCACCTTCTTCCCCCAGGCGGCAGCGAAGCCCCCCGCCGGAGGACCGGCAGCGTGAGACTCTTCCACCACCGAGCCGAGAGAACGGCGGCGGCGGCGGCGCGAGGACATGCAACCCAGTAAATCAGCAACAGGTTGGTGCTCGGACCAGAAGCCCGGCAAGGGCCACCACGAGCCCTCATCAGTCGAGCGGCGGGTTTTCTTGCCAGGGGGATGGTGATACCCCCGGAGCGTGGGGGGCGGCACCCGCCTTTGGCGGCACCGCTCCGCTTGGGTCAGCGCGTCGGATGGCGTCGTCTTCGTCGTCGCCCAAGACCGGAGGCGCGTCTGCGAAGGGGGGCACCCCTCCCCTCTCGAAGAAACGAAGGCGCCCGGAGACCCCGGGGTCAAGCTGGGGCGGCGCAGACCGCAGAGGTTCGCCGAGCACCGGTCGCTTGGCAGGACACCGCATGGAGGACGCTGAGCGGCATCGATCACCACCGCCCCCGGCAAGCGACCGTTGGTGGGGGGTGGTCAACAACTCTCCCGGCGGAGAAGGAGACGGCGACGGCGGTGTGGGGTTGGGGGACGGATGGCTCGGGTGGACGCGGGGGCATGGCCGTGCGCGGAACAGCGGCGGCGGGTGGTGGGGACGGAGTCAGGACGACACGCCTCCTTCTGCAGCGGGAGACCGAGCAACGCCGGCAGCAACGCCGGCAGCAGCGCCAGCAGCAGCGCCAGCAGCAGAAGCACCAGCAAAAGCAGCGCCGGCACCAGCACCGCCAGCAATAGCAACAGCAGCAGCAGCAGCAATCGCACCAGCACAAGCATCAGCAACAGCAACAGAAGCAGCACCAGCACCAGCAGAAGCGGCACCAACAGCCGCCGTCGCCCGGCTCCTTCAAGCGGACAATGATGGCCTTGGATGGCACGACGACGCATCACCGACGCCGCGGGGCGGCACGAACGAACCAAGACACCACCCGGAGCACGTTGGAGCGGCATCGCAGGCGGGGGTACCACCGCGACGGCGCGACGAGAGATTTTGCGCGGCAGACGGCGAGTCGCTGGGCCTTTCGGCACAGGGGGAGGCAGCAGAGACGATGCCTGGGGAAGCAAGTGTGTACAACAAGGAGAGCGACCAGACGGTAAGACCGGCGCCAGCCGGCAGGCAGCAAAACGCTTGTCGTGTCGAGGGCGGCGGCGGCAGGGGCGGCGCTCGCAGCAGCAAGGAGGACCGGATGCGGGCCGCGGGTGCCGCCCTCGCCTACGACCAGGACGTGCTGGGCGGCGACGGGCTTGGGGGGGACGGCGAGGAGGAGGAGGAGCCGGACACGGTCGACGGTGTTCTCGGGAAGTTCCTGGCAACAGGGGATTACGACAGGTGTGGACAACGGTTGTGGACGGTTCTTGTTTTTGGCGCAGGAGTGGAGCAAGTCGCTCGGTAGAGAGCACGTGTGTTCCTTCGAACGTAGAGCTCGAATGATGCACTCGCAAGAGGTGTGTGTGTGGGAAGTAGTGCCTTGTTGCATCGAACGTTCAAGCGGTCCAGAAGTGATGCGAACGCGGTGGCGAAGCAAAAAGTAATAATATGGAGAGGTATAGAGCCTGGCCCACAGGCGTCGCCACGGGGCTTGCCGTGCCTTGCCCGCGAAGAGGTTGTTGACCGTCTCATCCGGCGCCGCCAACGGCTGGTCGCGTCTAGAATTTAGTTTCACCTGCCTTGGTCCGAGACAGACAGACCCACACAAGCAAAGAATCGCCTGCTGGGCATTGTGTCGCGTTTTTTGTAAATTCCATCCAAGCCCCGGCGTCATCACACCCCACCCCCTCCTCGCGTGCGCTTCCCTCCCTTGCAGTTGTCACGTCTCCGACGCCGGTGGCGCGGCGGTCTACTCCCCCCAGGGTCCCGGCGGGGACCGGGCGCGGAAGGCCGGCGGCGAGGCCGAGAAAGCGGCACCAGAAAAGGACTCGCGCTACAACCCGTTGCCGGGGAGGAGAGAAAGGCAGATCCCTCAGGTGCTGCAGGCGGGCCAGGACGAGGTCGGCGCGGGGGCAGGCGCGGTGGCGGTGACGGTCACGCCGGAGGAGTTGAGTGAGGCACTCCTCATCGGCCAGGTGAGGGGGAGTGTACTCATGTAAACGCATGCCGTAGCCGGGAGACCATTGACCTCACATCCCTGCAATGCCGGGACGGAGCTACAGGGGGGGGAGGAGGGGGGGGGCTTCTCCACGACAGTTTTTTTTGTCGATCTGTTGTGGCTTCTTCACAACAGTTTTTTTTGTCGATCTGTTGTATTTGTTTCGCGGTGACGTGTGTTGCACCGTGTGCCAAGCGCTCGAGAGTGTTCACCGGGGCATGAAGCAAACAAAAGCGTAAGAGCCGCGCGCGAGGAAACTCATTGGGATGTGCCGTTGTTTTAGGCTTGGCTTGGATGAATCCGTGTTGTTTGTATGTTAAAAAAAAATGTGGAGTGGGAACGGCGCTCCGTTGCCGTTGACATGCACGGTCAGCGGTTCACGGAGACATGCGCGAGGATACCGACCAACCGGCGGTGTTGTAGGAAGCATGATGGATTTTTTAGGGACAAGGGGAAAATTATGCAGAGAGGGCTGTGGCACTGGGAATCAAGGAAAACGAAGCGTGTCGAGAACCGTGCCGATTGAAACGTGACACGCAGCAGCCCTGGGGCGATATGCCAAGGTCGAGTACACGTTAACGATGACGGGTCGAAAATGGCAGCGTTGGCACCCTCTCGTGGAGAGCTGACGAGCCTTCCGAAAATACATCGTTTGACTGTGGCATCCTCTTCGTCGAGCGGTAATCGAGCTTTGAAAACCGGACCAGGGGTGTGGTACCTTTCGTCATGTCATGTACGGTACGCGACAGACAGTGCTGACAAGTGGAACGCTCTTGTGTATAGGACAACTAGCAGGACTCTTGAGAGAAGAGCTGAAAGGATGTCGAGCAAGGGCGGCGGTGCCCACGAGCAGTGGTTCGTGGCAGAAGAGCAGGATGGTTTGGTTTGAAGAAGCCCCGCGTGTGTAAGATATGGGAAGCGGAGAGAGGTTGAAAAGAGTTCGCCAGGATGGATGTCGGTTTACGCGACAAAGAGCCGGGTTGTCGGAAGGAAAGAGGAGGAGTTGATGTGCGCTTGCCCTCAAGATGCTTGCCAGTTTTCCCCGGTTTCGCCGCGCCTAAGAATAGGGACCGAGTGAGCATTTACAGGCGATCTTCCCACCTGTCTTCTTTCGTTTGACCAAACACACACACTCTCTCTCTCTCTCGCACGCTTCATCGTTTTTTGTTGTCCCGCCCGATATGGTCGTCGTGTATGTTTCTCGACACTGATGTGTAATCCTCGGCTCTCAGGCGGGACGAAAATTCATCCTTCTTCGTGCAAAGACGGGAGCTGTCCTGTGCCTCGACCAGCACGCAGCGGACGAAAGGGTAAAGCTGGAGGAACTCGAACGTCAGGTGCGTGCGCCCCCCCCCCGCCTCCCTCAGTTCCGTACCCCCTCCTCCTTCGCGTAATCCATGGCCCATATGGGTGTACCACCCCTTTCGCACCCAGACTGTAGCGAGTGTCGAAGGCCATTCTCGTCGTCGGGGCCGATAATTAATTAGTCTGTTCTTGGGGGGCGGCAAGTGGTGATCTGATCATGATCACGGGGAAATCCCGCGTCTCGCGTTGAAGAGTAACCGCACAGGTGGTTTGTCCGAATACATATGTCCTGGACAGAGACCACAGATGACAAGACTTGTGTGTCTCTTTTTTCTTGCCTTCTTTGCACCAGTGTCTGTGCTGAGCATCTCGACAAGGGAGGGTGGTGTTCGGAACGACAGCGCAAGGATAACTAGCGCTGCAATGTGTGTATAGATTGCCCCAAGTTGTGTTCGTAGCAAAAGTAACGTGCAACTCTCGACCTTCATCCCCTTGCCCTCTCCCTCCCTCCCTCCGCCCCCCCCCTCTATCTCTCCCCGTCTCTCTGCATGTGTGCCTCTCTCGCCCCCCCTCTCTCTCGCTCTCTCTTTCTCTCGCTTTTCGCCACCTGGCTGTGTCTGCCGTGCCATTGGATCGATCGATGGCCAACGCGCACCTCTCTATGCTTGAAAAAAAGGTCTTCGGCGAGGGCAGAGAAAGGCGAAACGTTGAGAGGCTGCTGCTCGACCCCCCGGAAAAGCTCTCGATCACGCGCTCGGACGCAGAGTTGCTGGAGGAACACCGCGAGGTATACGGCCGGCCTGCCCTTCGGGTTCGAGGACGTTACGCTGTTTTGTTGACGCCACTCTCTCTTGTCTATACTCCTTTTTTTCGAAAATGTAGATACAATCAAAGAAATACTAGGCCCGTTCGAGATGTTACCACCATCGAAGGGGATGTTGAAGCGGCGAGAGGGAGAAAAACACAGCCCGCTGGTCCGCCCTTCGACATGAAGGCGTTGCGCGGTCCTTTGTCGACGTTGAATTCCCTATCCTATACCCCTTTTTTTAGAAAATGTACGTTACAATCGCAGAAATATACGTACAATCACAGGAAGACTAAATAGATCCGTTCGGATAGTACCGCAGTCGAAGGGAATGTGTTGAAGCGGCGAGGGGGAGAGAAACAGAAATCCGCGTTTCTTGCGTGTGTTGAGGAAGAGACCTCGCGCCGTAGGTGTGCTTGGCCCCTATGGTGGTGCCATGCTTTCCCGGCACTCGGGAGGAGGCGGTTTCCACCCGTCCCATCCCACTTTCTGGCCAGCCAGCAAGAGTACCTCCCGCGCTTGACGCCGCCCCGTGGGCTTTCTTATGACGGCAGAGCTCCCCCCCCCCCGGCAATAACACCTATAGAAGCCGAAATCAAACCTGCTTCTATATACCCTATATTCAGATGACGGGGCGCCGTTTTGCTGGCCGGCCTGGAGCTCTCCCGTTTGTACTGATGCGCGTGCTATCCCTTCACCCCCCGGTTTCCACACGAAACCCCCGCGGGGGCAGGTACTCTCATCTTGGCAGTTCGAGGTCAGGGTGGACCAAGCGCAGCAAGGGGGCGACGGCCTCACGCCGGTGGTCACCCTGACAGCCGTCCCCATGGTCTGCGGCGTGAGGTTGTCGGTGCAGGTGCGCTGCTCGCACGAAAGTGAAGTGACCACCAATTTCTTTGTTCGACAAGCGCGTGTGTAGAGGGAGGAGGGTTTCACGCCCGCAGCAACAGCGAAGATGTGTTTGTAGGGGCTCCGGATCCCTTTGCGGCGAGGGTTATTTTACAGCCTATGTTAAGAAGGACCTCCGGCCTCGGGGTCTCGCAAGTCCGTATGTATGCATCAAGAGGTGGTGTAATTTGTTTTTTGCTGTGTACTCGTTGGCGTGTCTCGTACACCTCCCGCACCTGTGGTTCCAGCAGGCTTCACGCGCCCATGTGTTTTTACCCCCGTTGTGGAGGCCCCTCTCTGTGTGGTTCGCTTTCATTCACTCACAACCATCGCGCAAGCCTCTCTTTCTTTGAACCAGCTCACACCACGCAACACTCAAGCTCTCTTTTTGAACCAATTCGCACCAATCACACGCAAAACTCGATCTCTCTTTCTATTGTTTGAAAATCAATCTCGCTCAGGACTTTGTTGGCTTCCTGCACTTCCTGCGCGAGAGCGTGGAGCCCGGGCAGTCGGCTCGCCGGCTCCGCCCGCCCCAGGTGCAGCACATCCTCAACTACAAGGCCTGCCACTCCGCCATCAGGCAAGCCAGGCGCCGTCGAGCGTGTATCGTGTTTGGGGGCCGCCAGCGTGTGTGTTTTTGACGGCGTGAGAGAGCTCAGCATCATGCGTAGGCTGCGGTAGTGCTTGACTCATGCCGAAGTTCTGATGCAGAGGTGTGTAGAGCGTGGCCCCCCACAGGGGGGAAGATCACCTATTTCGCTTGCGTTGCCTCGAGCGACTTTTTTTTTGTACTCGGGGGGGGGGGGGGGTACTGTGCCGGCAGGCCTCCCCAAGAGTGTGGACCACCCAAGCGCAGTTCAGTTCAACACCCTCGTCATCGTGCGGATGCGGGATGACCGACGAGCCTACGAGGTTTCGTATGTGTGGGTGCGTTGCGATGTCGAAGGGCCGCAAACCTACGCAGCCATGCACCAAGCTAGTCGTTCGGCGACAGCACTTGAGTTTCGCGGGGAGGGGCTGGCTTGCATGTGGGTGAATACCAGGTCGTTGCTTGCACGCCCCCAACCTAGGAAACGAAGAAAGCGTGTGAAAAGCTGGGTTTCTTTCTCCCCCGAGCGCGGATCGCCGACTTGATCCCGCCGTGTCGAAGGACAAAAGTTAAGGGGGGTAGAACACTGTCGTCCCCAAGAAGATATTATCCATCTGCCTGAAGAGTCGCCAAAGTTTTTCACCGCGCCACCGGCGGCGGCTTGAGCCAGCCCAGGTCAAAAACGGTTGCAGGGCTCGTGAAACCGATGAAAAAACTCCGACGACGGCTCGCCCCCCCTCGACGAAGAAGCCCTTCATCACGCGAACCGACCTTTTAGACCCCCCCCTTCTCCCCCTTCGTCCCCCCCCGGTGTTTGCCATCGGGGTTGCGTTTTCCTCCCTTGGCAACGGCCTTGTAAAACAAGCCGCCCCGCCCGGTGTTTGCCATCGGGATTTGGGTTTTCGTCGCTGGGCAACGACTTTGTAAAACAAGCTAATTCACTTCGTGAACTCGGCAACCAGGTTACCGTTTTTTTTTTTACCCCTGTTTTTTTTTTTTTTGCGGTAACCATAATGGTGGTCGAGTAGATCATGTTGTGCGGGGTCGAGAAACCTCACTCCGCGCAAGGGGGATGATCGCACCACGTTGTGTTAAAATGGTCAAGCATCCTTGAGGCAGTTACACAGTGCTTGCAACTGTCTCTGGAAATGAAAGCACCAGAAAATAAATTAAGTCATACGCAGCTGTCATCCGTACGCAAGGAAGTAAGCACAATATGCCGAACACCCTTAGCAGGATGCAGCGCACCCTTCATGCGACTGGCTGAATACCTCACGGCGCTTCGCGATTGGTGATGTGAGAGCCTGGTCCGGTGCGAGCCCGGCGTGCTCCGTTCCGGCTTTGTAGGGATGCGAGGTCAATGGTCTAACGACTACGGCATGCACGACTAA
>FN649747.1:2234809-2265026 GCA_000310025.1 Ectocarpus siliculosus
CCGACCTTTTAGACCCCCCCCTTCTCCCCCTTCGTCCCCCCCCGGTGTTTGCCATCGGGGTTGCGTTTTCGTCGCTTGGCAACGGCGTTGTAAAACAAGCCGCCCCCCCCGGTGTTTGCCATCGGGGTTTGGGTTTTCGTCGCTTGGCAACGACGTTGTAAAACAAGCCCCCCACTCGGTGTTTGCCATCGGGATTGGGTTTTCGTCGCTTGGCAACGACGTTGTAAAACAAGCTAATTCACTTCGTGAGCTCGGCAACCAGGTTACCGTTTTTTTTTTTACCTCGTTTTTTTTTGGCCGGTAACCATAATGGTGGTCGAGTAGATCATGTTGTGCGGGGTCGAGAAACCTCACTCCGCGCAACGGGGGATGATCGCACCACGTTGTGTTAAAATGGTCAAGCATCCTTGAGGCAGTTACACAGTGCTTGCAACTGTCTCTGGAAGTGAAAGCACCAGAAAATAAATTAAGTCATACGTAGCTGTCATCCGGAAGTAAGCACAAGATGCCGAACACCCTTAGCAGGATGCAGCGCACCCTTCATGCGACTCGCCAAATACCTCACGGCGCTTCGCGATTGGTGATGTGAGAGCCTGGTCCGGTGAGAACCCGGCGTGCTCCGTCCCGGCTTTGTAGGGATGCGAGGTCAATGGTCTAACGACTACGGCATGCACGACTATGAGTACACCCCCCCCCCTTCTCCCCCTTCTCCTCCCCGGTGTTTTGCCATCGGGTTTGGGTTTTCGTCGCTTGGCAACGACGTTGTAAAACAAGCCGCCCCGCCCGGTGTTTGCCATCGGGATTGGGTTTTCGTCGCTTGGCAACGACGTTGTAAAACAAGCTAATTCACTTCGTGAACTCGGCAACCAGGTTACCGTTTTTTTTTTTACCCCTGTTTTTTTTTTTTTTGCGGTAACCATAATGGTGGTCGAGTAGATCATGTTGTGCGGGGTCGAGAAACCTCACTCCGCGCAAGGGGGATGATCGCACCACGTTGTGTTAAAATGGTCAAGCATCCTTGAGGCAGTTACACAGTGCTTGCAACTGTCTCTGGAAATGAAAGCACCAGAAAATAAATTAAGTCATACGCAGCTGTCATCCGTACGCAAGGAAGTAAGCACAATATGCCGAACACCCTTAGCAGGATGCAGCGCACCCTTCATGCGACTGGCTGAATACCTCACGGCGCTTCGCGATTGGTGATGTGAGAGCCTGGTCCGGTGCGAGCCCGGCGTGCTCCGTTCCGGCTTTGTAGGGATGCGAGGTCAATGGTCTAACGACTACGGCATGCACGACTACGAGTACACCCCCCCCCCCCGCCCCCGACCCGGTTCTCGCTCGGTTTTTGTTCAGGTTCGGAGACCTGCTGTCGCGCTCCGATTGCGTCGAGCTTGTCGCCAACCTAGCCTCGTGCGCCCACCCGTTCTTCTGCGCTCACGGCCGACCTAGCGTAGTCCCGATTTGCGTTCTAGGAGGCTCCGCGCCGTCGTCGCGGGCCTCGCGAGCGGCTCCGCAGAAGGGGGCAAGGGGCAGGTGGGCCGGTGGCGGCGGCGGCCGGCGGCGGGAATAGCAGGCCGTCTGGGACATGAGCGTGAAGAAGGAGGTGGAGGAGAGGGAGAATAGGGACTAGAGACACCGGATAGCCTCCGCTGCTTGCTTTCGCCGAGGACAGCGATGAAGTTGGCCGTCGTACGTATCGCGTAGACGGGGGGGTGGCAGGGGAAGCATGGAGGAGCTTTTCGAGTGGAGTCCCTAAAAAAACGGGATAAGGCTCTTGCGAGCGTATGCGCTACCGAGCGGTACACGTATGTCCCGTGTTCTCTACGCTGCGCGGACTTGACCGTTGTGACACTGCGTTTCCCGTGCTCCTTTACACTCGTGAGGGAAGTACGAAGCTCCCCCCACCTGCCCCCGCCGAACCGACCCCAGAGAACTCAAGGTTTTGCCGGCGTCGACATCATGTGTCCACTTTCGAAGGTCTCTTGCGCGTGCGCTTTCGTGCTCGGTGTCGTTCGTCGTGTCGGGGTTGTATTCGGTGCAAGCATTTCACGTTTTATTTCGTAAAAGTGCTGTACAGGGTTGTTGTAGTACCCCCCGTGGCTGGTGGGAAGTTTCTTGCAGGATGTCGCGTCAACGTGTCACATAGCACCCCGTGCTGTGTGGCAGATTGTTTCGATGGCAACGCCATGCTTCGTTCAGCGCGTGTCAGAAGCGCATTGAGAATGTCCCGACGACGTACCCGCCAACCTCATTTTTTTTTCTTGTGCTTGGTGTTCTCTACCACATTGTTGCGCTGGTTCTGGCCCCTATCCCGCCCCTCCTCTCGCGTACCGTATTTGTGCGTATTATCGCACCCCCGTGTTGGCGTTTTTTTTGTAGCGTATTTCTCCACAACTAGGAGGGTGCGAACACCAACCGATACCTCTCAGGAAAGTCCTCGACGAGATGTTTCCAAAACTACCCTTTCCGGCAGTGGTACCCCCCTGGTTGTGGAGAAATACGCTAAAGAAAAAAAAGAAGCTATCACGGGGGTGCGATAACACGCACAAATACGGTATGCTGTTCAAGAAACAGGCACGAATTTCGGTGGTTGAACAACCAGGCTGAACGTCGGGCGCGCGCCGTTCTTTTTTTGCCAGCGACACTCTTTGATGCCCGGCAAGATATGTTGTTGCTCCCCACATATCTTCTTCCTCCACATCTATGCCAATGGCCCCGGTTATATCGATGTTGTGGGGGAGAGCTTGAGAACCCGTGGACGGCAAAGTGCGCTGCTTTGTTCCTTTTTCCTATGCTGCTTGTGCGTCTGTAATGCTCGTCGCAGCTCCCTATTATTAACGACGAGATGGCAACAGCGACCCCGCGCGAAGGGGACGCCACCAATTTTTCAACACAACTAAACACCGAAACATTCAAGAGGATGTGCACATTCATGGGGATCGCGGCCATGTGGGCGTAATACCAGGTGCACTTGGCGGTGTCATCGTCGGCAGCCCTTTCTGCGCACCAGGCGTGATCAGCGGACCAACCAGTGGATGAGAATCATGGCCGTGTGTTTCAATTCAACAAAGTTCAAGTCGACGAAAACTTGCGTGGGTCAAGCGCAGTAGAACTCAATCCTGAGCTCGTTTAGTTTCAACACAGCTGCCAACAAGCGGCACACGCAAGTGATTGGAAAGCCACCCGACGCCCTAAACTGTAGAGGAATTTAACCCCCTCTCGGGGCTCCAACATCGTACAACATCAGTGAATGGCACGGAACCGTCAGTACAGAGCTTGACAGCTCCTTCAACTGCGACCCCTGCGCGGAACTCCAAAAACTGAAAAGCTTCCGAAGCGCAACCATATAGCTATCGCTCGTACGCGTCGCGCATCCCCCGTGCCCACACAAAGAGATCGCACGAACACGGCGGCGAGTCAACCCTTACCACAAACAAGTTTATAGCACCCGTAGGCGCATACTCTACACACACATCACTACAGGTTGAAGCACGACAATTTCCAACCATTAACATATGTACCATGCTATGAGACGCCCATCGTGACACAACGCGGGGTACCAATCAAACGAATATCGCGGTCGTAGCCTGTACACAACCGAATGGGCCGGTGGAGGGACGAGGGAAAACCTGACGCGACAAAAAAAACACACGAAGGCCGGCAAACTGCGCCGCCACTGCACAGCACACATCCACATCCCCACATTTTATCGCCAACACGTCATGAATCTGACAAGAAAACTTCTTCGCTTCAGCTCCGGTGCGTGGCCAGTTCAAGATGAAGTTGCACATAATAATCTTGCATCTTCTCCCACGCCCGCGAATCCTTACAGGCCGCGTGAAAGGGCGGCAACAAAATAAACCAAGGCTATAGTTTAGACTTTCCCTACGGGCCAGTATTGAAAAAAACAAATCGTTACGATCAGACAGGGGCGCCCACCGCCCCTTGCCCCGAAAAAAGTCAGGACATCGGACACAGCAAAGAACACGGGAGATATTGCTCCCCGCGAACTCCATCTGGCCCCTTGTAAACACCACCTGAGCTTAGCCCTGCCACATACAGCTATCACACGATACGGCATCGCCAGTTCCCCTCCCGGCTCCAAACCCCAACAACAAACAACGCAACAAAACGATACCACATGTATTGTACGGCGGGTGGATAAATTCTCGCCAGCCTGGAACGCAGAGGACCGCGGCGGAACCATCGCCAAAACGATCACGCCCCGTAAGGCGCTACAACGCCAACTGCTGCTGCTCCACGCGGCGGGAGACGTGGCTCGGTTGGTCACATAGGGTGCGTCCCTGAAACAGTAGTCAGTCATTCGAGCTTTGAAAAATGGCCGGTCACGAACGATTGACAAAAAAAACGCGGCGGAAATTTACAATCGGTCTCCCAAACTGAATTAAGCCTTGGACCCCGACGCGATTGCTGTACATTTTTCGGAACAAAATGTATGCGTACAAGCATCCAGGGAGGAGCGGTAGGTGTTCCTGACCTCGCTGTTACACATCAACCGCCGGTTTTGGCACAGTCTCTCCCAGTATTAGCGCACTCAACGATTCGTCGCCGGAAGAGACAGATACACAAAGATCCAACGTCAGTTTCAGGCCACGGAGCCAGCGGAGCGGTAGTTGTTGGCCTTGCCGCTTTGTTGGGGTACCCTCCCGCCTCCGCGGATCGGGTTGTTCATCGGCACCGGCGAGCGGTGGCGAGGAGACTGTTCAAAAGGCCTGACATCTGGTGCGACAAAAAAATGCGGCAGGGGGGGGGGGGGGGAGGGGACATCAACCCCGACCGTTGAACGCGAGAAAAAAATGCGGCGGCGGCGGCGGGGGACATCAACCCCCACCGTTTGGATATATTTTACATCAAAGCGAGCGGTTTCGAAACCAACCGAAGATTGGGGGACGGGCGAGGCTATCAAGGATTCTGCCGGATAGTAGCTCAAGGGGGGCATCAGCGGCGAGTACGCGGCGGCGGCGGCGGCGGCGGCGGCGGCGGCGGCGGCCAAACGTAACTTTTCCCTAAGACTCGCTCGCTCTCCCGCTCAACACGTCAAAAAGTCGACCGAACAAGACGCGACCTATCTACCAAGGACAAACAATGCAGCCCTTCATTTTTCGGTGGTTCTAAGCTCAGCTCATCCCAAACGCGGCTTGACACAAGCAAGGGTTGCAACTTCTACAACTGTGCGCAAGGTGTGCGCTCCACTTGCCTGGGCGGCCGGCCCTTGCGGTCCGCGCTTCGGGAGAGGCGGATAGCGGCGCGTGCTGCTGCTGCCGTTGCTGCTGCCGCTGCTGCTGCTGCTGAAGGTGTTGCTGGTACTGCTCGCCGACCCTGCCGGAAGAGGGCCCTTGCCCGTCCGGCCTCTGCCTGCTTGGGTGACGGATGCAGTTTGTCGTGGTATTGGTACAAGCGGTTCGGTACAGCACAGCAGCGTTGCGAGAGCAACCACACTTGTGGGGAGCAACCACACTTGTGGGGAGCAACCACACTTGTGGGGAGTGGGGTTAGGTCGACCTTGCAGTTAAACGAATGACGGGGTGCGCGAAAAAAAAAGAAAAAGCGACCGTAGGTTGTTCTCCAGGCAACCAAAGGCAACCGATTTTGTGTTGACTGTTAGTGGATCTGCGTTTCTTCCTTAGGGCCTACTGAAGTAGGTAGGATGTACGGGCGATAGCCAAGCGAGCCACCAGCTCCGGTCGAGAGTGGATTTCGAGCTCGGAGAGGGCGGATATCCACGCGTTGCATTTTGCTCAAAACTGCTGGTGTCAATGCTGCCGCCTGAAAAGGTTGACAGACTTGTTCTCTGCGGTCCTTCCTCGCGTGTTGTCTCCCTCTCTGGTCTTACTGACTTTCGTCCCGGGACCCGTCGGCTCCTTGAGCGTACGGTGACCCTCTCCAGAGATACCAAACGCGTGTGTGTGTGTGTTTTGATTGCTTGTCAAACATTCGGTGTGTACCTTCCAAAACGCCCACACAATTTCATCCCATCCGCTCGCTCATTTGCCAGGCTATCCTTTTCTGTAACGGCATGGGTGGCCGGGTTCTTTCGTACCGCGTACCTCCACCGTAGCCAGACGCGTCCCGCGAAACAGGTCAAAGGTACATCCCACCAACAACACGAAAAATCAAAACAGTGTCATGACAACAAACTCACTTCTTTGAGATGTCGATTCCGAATGCTCCGCCACACTTTTCCTTGAAGAACTGGCTCGTAGTCCACAGGATCTGGGATATTGTTCGCCGAAAGCGTTAAGAAGGTTGAACGTCAAGATGTGCGCGACGTCAGCGACGGGCGAAAAAATCGAAGGAAAGGCAGGCGCGACAAGTCCGTAAAAACTAGCAACGCAGAGATGCAGAGCCCATAAGATATTGGTTCCCGCAAGATACTTGACTGGTCCTTCCGTCCTTCCGGCAAAAACATCACATTCATCGTCAAACGTCGTCCTTGTTGACTGTTTTGTTCGGGGGGGCTTTTCTACGGCCCACACGTGGTGGATGGGGAGCACCGTGGTATGCGAATGTCGTGGTTTTCTATGTATCAACGGCGTTCATATGTGGTCTCTTGCGGTGGCATGGGGGGGGGCACCGCACCGTGTTGTTTGAATACCGTTGTTTTCTACCAGGCATGTGTCAACGGTCTTCTCGTGAAGGGGTCGTTCAACATCAGCCCGCTTAGACACGGCTCGCCGCCCTGTGACCGGCAACAAGCGGATCGATCGATACATCTCTTTGCCGCGCTTCTTCGCTAGAGTCAACCGCGGGAGAGTATTGAGGGGCAAAAAAAAACGCAACACATGGTTCACCAAACGAGAAACTGTCCTCCTCGATTTCAGTCTTCGAAAAGCGACGCTGTAGAACCGACTAAAAATCGCGACCGACCGATGAAAACAAAACTTTAGTGTAGCATCAACGAAATATAACCTCCAGAACCCGCATCCGCGGAACGCTTGTAACAGCCCCACGTGGGTTTCTACTCCTCACCTGGAATGCAGCCAATGCAAACAAGGCCGCGTTCATGATCGATAGGATAACTCCCAACGCCACGGTGTCGTACCTGCAACGGAGGAAGAAAGCCACGAAAGCAAAACGAAAGGGTGCACATGGTGTATCGGTGCGTCGCAGCAAGCAAGAGTCATATGATCCACACAACATGCGGGTTCGCGTAAAAAAAAGGCGTGCTGAAGCGTCGACGGGTGCTGTCTTCCAGCAGCTTACTAGCAGCTCAGTCATGGCGGAGGTGCCATGTACTAAGGGGCACAGGCAGCTAGACGCGCCCAGTTGGTATCCTCAACCTTGCAACCTTCGGCACACAGACACAAAAAAAGTTGGGACTTTTGTTTTTCTCACAGCAGTACGCCCGAACAAATACGGATGGCGATAACCTGGTGAGTATAAAGCTCGATTATCGCGGTCGGCGAGGGATAGCAACCGCTGAATATAACGTCGCTACACACGCTAGAGACAAGCACTGCTGTAGCAAGAAAAAGCTGAGAAATAAAAGCACCAACACCATTCCCGTTTTGCCCTGCTCTGTCTTGTGTGACCTCAGCTGATACGCCCAAAAAACATACCGAAAGGTGAAAGACTGGGACAACATCCAGAAATTAACATGAACGGCACACATATGTACAGTTTACGACAGATGCAGCTAGCCAGCCCACGATAAAACGGACAAAGAGCACAACCATGGTACACAATCTCTCCCCGTCTGTCTCACCCATCCTCATCGGCGACGTCGGCCTTGATCAAAAGCCCCGCAAACCTTGATTTGGGCATCAGAACGCGAACAACAGCGCAAGCAAGAGCAGCAGTGACAGCATTTCAGCAGCTGCTGCAGCACCAGCGGCGGAAGCACCAGCAGTAATGCAACCGCGGGACACCAGAGGGTCAGCACAGCGCGAAGCGACCGATACAGGACGCCGCGAGCGAGCGATGTCGCGCTCCGAGGCTCGAGTCGCAACGGGGGGGAGGGAGGGGACAACAGGGAGCGACGTATTCAACTTAAAAGCAACAAAATAAATAATAAACGCATATTGGGGTCATGTGTGTGGATCAAGCGCCAGCAAACGTCATCGCTTCAGCACGCAAGCCGCCGCTCCAAAAAAAGTGTAGTGCGGATAATCTATTAGCATGCGCATTTGTGGTGGGGGGACATCAAGCAATCTCTCCCACACAGCCTACTACGTTCCGGTGTTGGCTAGAACTACGTTGCGGTGTTGGCTAGAATGAGCTATCGTATTCTACGGGGGGGCGGCGGTAAAGGAGTGACAAAAAATACGTCCCATTTTTGATTGAAAAAAAAAAGTGGTTGTCTTTTGCGCCGCGCCTCGATCAAGGCCGGACCGTGGGCACCAAAGTCCGTCGAGGTCGCAGATCGTGCGTGACAAAAAAAAAGGCCCACGGCAACGATTGGGTAGGTAGACTGCAAGCGGGTGCAAAGCTCCAAGGCAACAACGCACTATGGGCGGAGACTCGGCAGCGCAGCGTTCGCTCGAAAAAACGTGCGACGGGTTCGAGACTTGACCACCACAAAATATACTCACAGCGTCAGGAATGTCACCCAGAGCGAAGCCTCGGCCAGGTTGTTCTCGTCTTCCCTCTGGTAAGGCCGAAGACCGGCCAGAACGCGGAGTCCCGCGAGGGTGATGAGCATCGCAATCACCACCTGGCGAAGGTCGAGATCGTCAGGCAGACGGACATCGCAGACACGGACACGCGCGCGCCGATTTCGCGGTGTTGGGAATCAATTCGGGGTTCGAGTTGGTCGAGCTAAATACCGGGCGTGCTGCGATGCTACACAGAGAGAGCGAAGGTTCCCTCAGTTTTCTGATTGGTTACAAAGCCCTCGTTGGAATGGGAAACGTTTGACGATTGGTGAAAGTTCGTGGTCGATCGGTTGTTTTGCAACGCAACAGCTGCCAGGGGAAGTAAAAACTCGCTACGGATATTGCCGCTGTTGTTGTCGTCACTCTTTCACCGCGGTGCGGGATGGATACAGTTGGCGGCAATGAATGCATTGATGGCTTAGCGGATACATATCATAGGCACTTTGATAGGGTGACGGGACAAAGCATTGATGGGGTCACGACGGATAGGTACGTTGATGGGAGCTCATCGCCTCCCGCCGCTCCGCATTGCTCTCGCGTGTGACGTCGGCCCCTTTGCTCCTCCTCCTCCTCCTCCTCCTCCTCCTCCTCCTCGTCGTAGTTCTGATTTCGTTTTTCTTCTGTAACTCCTGTAGTGTTTATTTTGTCCCTGTGGTTTGCTCGCTGGCCTTACGCACCTGCGTAGATGTTCCCTGCTCGAAGTAGACGAGCAGACCCGTAAGGAAGAGCTTTCGGACGCACTCCCACACTTCGTAGTAGTACACCGCTGGCCGGTACGTCCCCCACAGGAACCTGAAACCACACACGCCAAACCCACGGAGGAACGGAGGCAACTCAGTGAACACGGCAAGCAAGTTGTTCGACAAGCAAGTTGTCCCACAAGCAAGTTGTTCGACAAGCAAGTTGTCCCACAAGCAAGTTGTTCGACAAGCAAGTCGTTCGACAAGCAAGTCGTTCGACAAGCAAGTTGTCCCACAAGCAAGTTGTTCGACAAGCAAGTCGTTCGACAAGCAAGTCGTTCGACAAGCAAGTTGTCCCACAAGCAAGTTGTTCGACAAGCAAGTCGTTCGACAAGCAAGTTGTCCCACAAGCAAGTCGTTCGACAAGCAAGTCGTTCGACAAGCATGTTTGGCAATAAATCACACCCGCTGGACCGATCCCAATAGCTCGATTTCTCCGCCAGAAACGCCAAACATCAAAAGGACACGTTTTCAGAAAAGTTCGTCTACGAGACGGGCGACATTTTTGGCACCGTCACTGCTGTGTGCAATGTTCGTGCCGCACACTCACAAGAAATCAGAAAATCGGTTTTTAAGGGGCGTTCTGTTACCTTCTGCAACCCACGGCAATCACGGCTGGGGGGCAGGCCGGGCTGGTTCAATGAACGCCCGATTTCTACCGTCGTTTCGGGTCTTTGCTCCAAAATGTCCTCCGCTACGACATTCATCGTAGACGTCTCCGCTCTTTTTTCGTGTGTTTTTTTACTCCAACACCCCGGCACCAGATAAGCGTCGACGCACCCGAGAGGGAAGAGTGCGCTCGTCCAAGGGTTGATTGAGGGCAAAAAACGTGCGTACAGCCGGCAAGCCCGTCGTCCACCGGTATCAAACTCACTTGGTCTTCTTGATCGTGGCGTCGGATTCCCTCTTCTTGATCGAAACCTCCGGGTGGACAGGGTCGGGGTTGATCCGCTCCTTCCCCAGGTACAGCACGGCCAGGTAGGTGAGAGGGATGCCCGCCGGGAAGATGATGGCCATGATGATTGCGTAAACCTAGAAGCCACACACACACACACAAAAGTTTAGGAAAACATACGGAGGTGGCACACGACCGTGGTACTACAACTGAGAAGGTTTATACAATTCGCAGGAGATGAGTATCGCTCGCAGGATAAGCACTTACCTTGCCTAAAACTTGCAAGACTGCTCGCTCTGTAGCAAAAGCAAATCAAACAGCATGAAAAAGAACACAGTGTGCCATGTACGCATGAGCCAAGAAGATTCCGACGCGACCGCACACGAACAGGAGATGCCTCACGGGCGAGGTTACTTCCTCCTCTCAGAGGATGCGGGGCACCACCGGCGCTGCACAGGCACAGCTACCCAGCTAACCCAGTAGCACCACTCACGTAAATAAAGGTGTACTTGTTGCTGCCGCAGCTGATGCGGAAGTCCGCCTTGAGGTAGCTCGATCCGTCGTCGAAGTCCTGGCAGTCGAACGCCTCCATGATGAGCGTGCTCGTGACGATGTAGAAGAAGAACCCCGTCAGCAAGACGCCTCCGGCCGTGTTGTCGAAAGCCGCGCGCCGCGACGCCTCCGTGCTGCGCGTTCTGAGGAGGTATATAGACGGGGGGGGGGGGGGCTTGTGAGAACATGCACCCATGATGGAGACTTACACTCGTGCGACTGCAGCTGATGGCACTGGTACCGACATAGTGCGTAAAGGCCTGCAGACATCTTCAAATCGATTTCGAGTGATGAAGCAGCCTATTAACACACAACGGCAGACACACGGGAGCGTTCCTTCACACCTGACGGTCTTGGCGTACTGAGCCATGAGGACAGCCACGATACCGAGCGGCAGCAGCGTGGTAAACACGAGCTGCTTGAGGAAGTCGGGCTGGAACCAGCAGCTCTGGCTCAGCAGGCCCCAGAAGTCCAGGCTGATAACAGAAACCTTGTCGGCGTATCTTTGGGCAGGGGGGGGGGCGAGGGGGCAGGGATATACAATCGCAAGTGAACACAATTTGAGGTGCATATCAGACGCTTCGAGCCTCATCGAACCGGAAACGATGCGACGCGACTGACGAACACCTTTCTAGGACTAAAAAACAAAATGCATCCAGAGACACAATCCTCCAAACGCGGTAATACCTTGAGCACATCAAACGAAACAGGAAACAGGAAGATGCCAAGACCGCCCCGGCGTGGGGACGGGCTCTCTCGCCCACACGGGAAACCACAGGTGCGTGCACACAAACGCACAAGCCAATCAAAAGCCGCCCCCTCACGGGGTCCCAGATCATGGTGTTTTGAAGCGTTTTCCGTACTTAGCCGCATTGGAACTGTCGTCTTTGAGACTGGCGTCGCGGCCGGTGCTAGCAACAACAGAATAATGAACACACACACACCAGCACGCACCGGTTGATGGTCTCCAGGTACTGCAACAGAAACAAAAACGAACACACACAAGCACCAGCACACACAGGATGACGGCCTCCAGGTGCTGCAACAGAAACAAAAAAGAAACACACACACAAGCGCAGCACACACACCGGTTGAAGGCCTCCGGCCACTGGACGTCGAGCACGACGGGAAAGGTGGTGACGATCTGGAAGTGCGTTACCAGGATCTTGAACCGTACCACCAGGGTGTCCTTCCACTGCTTGATGAACTTGAACACTCTTGTGGTACAGCAGTAACGCATGGTAGTTATGACGCAGACACGTGGGTAGCGAAGCGAGCGGAAGCAGGGATTAGACCTCCTCACGTTCCCTCCCGCCCATTTCCCGCCAAGCTTAACCCGAGGCAGGCTTGCTTCACCATGGAAGCTCAACGGTTGGGTAGACAAGTAAGGAAGCTCTGCGCTTGAGCAGATAGCAAGGAAGGACCAGGCTTCCACCATGGAAGCTCTGCGGTTGGGTAGACAGCAAGGTAGGGCGCCATGCACGATTCTCTACCCTGTGAGCTAGCTTGTCCTGGGTACTCCGACCGGTGACGCACCTCTGGCCATGAAACATACCCGGCACAACTCACTCGCTTCCACCGCCACTGCCGCCGCCATCGGCCGACATCGTGGCGGCGGCGGCGGCAGGTGCAGCGGCGGCCGTGCGTCCGTAACGTGAGACTTACTCTGCGATGGAGAAACAACGTCACCCGTTCTACATACACGCCACAAACGCACTGTACGCTTGACTACTCATCCCTCTCATCTACACAAGTGAGAGACCGACCCAACCGAACCCGATTCCTCCCGTGGAAGCGCAGACGCCCCCCCGCCCCCGCCCCCCCCCTCATAGGTACCCCCTGGCTCACTTGGAGTTGGTTCCCACGGTCATGACGTTGCTCGCCGCGGCGTCGTTGGCGTCGTCATCGTGCTCCCTCGCCTTCTCCTCCAACGTCGACGACGCCTTGGACAGCACCACCAGAAACACCGCTAGCGCCGCAAGGAAGAGGCTGTTTTTTTCACACGTGTGTACATGCCGTCCGGATACATATGCCATAAAAAAAAGACACAGCAAACCGATCAAGTCAAGGGCAAACAGCGGGGCGGCAAGCGTGTGTTAACTAATATCTAGCACGCATCCTGTGCTCCTCTGCTTAGATCACCTAAACGCCTCCGGAGAAATCGCTACGCACGCGGTGGAACTGAGTAAGAGCTTCCGCGTACATACTTCTACGCTAGCTTTCTGTGTGGCCGCTTCGCGATGTGTCTCTACTACGCACGTGGACGGATCAGCCGAGTTTCTGGCCAAACGCTGCCAGCCCAAAGGGCGTACGCACCTACAGGAGATGAGGTGGGAAGCTCTTAGTTACGCGCTAGGCGAGGAACAAAAAATGTTTTCCCCTAACCTATCTATGGGGGGTGGGGGGGCGGGCGGGGGCGTTACGGGCGAAGGCCACCACAGTTGATGCGGAGATGGCGCCCCATGCTGACGACAGCAGCTGCTGGGGGTCTCACATGATGGTGATCATGGAGGATGCAGCGTTACCCCCGGAGCACTCCAGGCACTCGTAGCTGCCGCTGGGGTAGTAGTCGTTCTCGCAGACGGCACACACTGTCGACGTCGTTTTGAACGTTATTGTTGCCGTGGTGGTGTTAGCAGCGTTCGTGCGGAGCCACAACAACACACCGACATGATACGTACGACTTGGCGGCGGATGCGGGAAAGCAGGGCGGGTGAATGAATCGACACACCGGGGGGTCGGTCGGGAGACGACGTTTCATTCGCGGTGCAGCAGTACACCGCTCTTGCGGCATCACGAGCCACGACCCGTCGAAGCACTTCGGGCGGGCCCTGCCTCTCGATGATTTCAAGAGACAGGTCGCGGTCTATTGGGGAGGAAATGGCACCAAAACAACGACTACCAGCAACACTGTCGCAAGAAGACGGAGCGCACCACACACCCCATACAACGTTCAGCGCCGCCCACTGGGTGCTTTAGAATTAGACAGGACAAGAAAGGGTTTATCAAAAATACGACAAAACGAAAAAAAAGAAGAGAACGGCGTATGAACACACAACCACCAACAGGAAGTGGAACGCTGGGTGCGAGCGGGAGGGAATAGAGGGAACACTATTGTGTTGGTTGATTGAGACCATGCTATTAGTCTAACAATTTGGGTGCAGGCGCGGCAAACTCGAGAGTAGCAGCGACGCCGAGCTTTGCCCGCCCTGTAGCGCCCAAGGCCATTTCGCTGAACGAGGTTCGGGTATATCCGTTGAAGGCGGTGCCTTGAACGCACCGTTCGCAGACCGAGATCTACAGACTAGCAACACTTGCAGCGCAGGCGAGACTCGTGACTAACATGCGGATCTGAGGGGACCCGGCGGTTGTGACCTGTTGCTACGTAGGTGTATGGATGAGTACTCACGTGGCCCCTTGAAGCCGTCGCTGCAGTACGTCTCTACAGTGGCTCCGCCAACACAAGCGTCCGCGTTGGGGCACTCGTACACGATGTCCGAGGCTGAAGACGAAGGGACACAGCAGAAGAGACAACCACCCACGACAACGACAACGACAAAAAAAAAAATAACGATCGATCAGCACGTACGCGTATGGTTCGCGCTTTGACCACGGAAGAGAACAACCGATCAACGAATTTCGAAAACGAGGGCGGTTGCAGCGACGACTCCGAATGATTCAACACATGGCCTGGACCATTGTACAATAGTAAAGGTCTCCAATAGGCTGGGCACGGCACACTGCTGGCTCTCTCCAGAGTGTTGCACACCGCTAGCCGTTGAGGCCAAAACCGTCGCAGAAGCAGCAGCACGTTTCCCACAGAAGCGAGATGGAGGTGAGAAAAAACTACAAATAGTACACGCCTTACAACTCCACTTGCTGCTTGCAGAAGGCCTCTCGATTGTACCCGCGTAGGGGGTTCCGTAAAATCGTGGTTGGAAAAAAATCCCCATCTATGCTTAATCCGCTATCTACATAATTTTCTGCGGCAATAAGTAAATCCGGATTCAACTCATCATACAGCCTCGCGACTCACTGTTGCTGGTTCTCCAAAACCCGGCCTCCAAAGTGCAAACGACTGCCCCTACTTCCGATACCAATCCATCGCCACAGGCCAGGCAAGGACTGACAACCGATCGCCATCGCCGTCAGGTCCCGCCCCCGCGGCGTTCCAGAAAGAAGCGCAGCAATAAAACCAGCAGCCCGGAGATTTTGAAGACCAGCGCACGGGGGCCCAAGCGAAAGAAGCGCGGCGGAGCACGGCACCGATCGAGAGAGTCAGCGGCGTTTTTTTTTAGCGCACGCACGACACACGTTTCGCAAATGCGACAACAACCCGTGCCAGTGGCACTGCTGCAGAACCCGCCACAACTTGGGACCCCATCCCACACTAAAAGCTAAAGCCAATAACTCTTTGTTGGTTCTGCAAACTAATCAGGGTGACGGTACAGTCGTAGGCCCTCTATAAGGCGAGTGCCCGCTGTAGATGCGGGTGAAATTGGCTGGCACAGTTGGAATATTCAAGACGGTTAATACACTGAATAAGGCGGGTGCCCTGCATGGGGCGGGTGAGCCGGTCTGGCGCATACCCGCCTCATAGAGGGCCTACGACTGTATGTGTAATATTCGTCAGCAAGCTCCACTCCTGTGAATGTGGAGATTGCTGTGCCGTTTATTCTAGTCTCGTCCGCGCACCCACTCCCCAGTTGTCGGACAAACCCGCAGCACGGATTGCGCGGTCGAGACGAACAGCGCGGGAGAGTTGTATAGACGAAAACGTACCCCGCAAAACAAGTGGCAATTCTTGTTCGTGGATTGCCACGAGATCTTCCTCATTCGTTGCGCGGGGTACACGTAATCGTCACTTAAGAGTTGGGTTTCTCACTCTGCGCTTTCTTCGGCCTTGTAGAAGTTTTCCAAGCAAAGGTTGCAGCTGATCTCCAAGCTCGTTCCTTCAAGGGAGACCTCTAGCTCCCTCCCAGCCTCGCTAAGTTCCGGGGATTTTTTCGCAACAGAACGAGACAACAACGAATGTCGAATGATACGTACACGGTTCGCACAAGTGGACGGGGTTGTGTGGAGTGCACAGCATCGCAGGTCAAAAGCCTAAGGTAGGGTTGCAATCAGTTGGCAGTATAGAAAGAGTGATGCAGGGTTTGCAATCAATTGGTAGTATCGTCACGGACGGGCGGTCAAGAAAGAAGTCATGTTCTTCGGCCGAAACCTTGGTGGATCGTGCTACTCCACCGGAACCAAAAAAGGCGATGCGGTCTGAGCCCTTGCGTCTCAGGGTTCCGTTCAAAACCAAGTGTGGTATTTCGACGCCCCCCCCTACAGCAGGTACTCGCGTTTCACTTCAACGCCGTCGAGGTGTATAAATAGGTGCGAAGGGTCTTGTGGGTGGGGTGGGGTGGTCGGCTTGCACTGCAGTACGTGCAACGCCAATAGCCGTCTCTCCCAAGAACGGCGTGCTTCTTCTGGCACGAGCGGGTTTCGCCGCCCCGACGGCGTGTCTTCCTCCATTCACGAATAGCAAGCTCGGACGACGATACCCGGCTGAACTGAGCAAAGCCGCCAGTTTTACCTGTATGTACTTCGAAGTACTTGCAGTACAAGTAGTAGTAAAGGGTCGGTAGACACGCTGAAACAATCTCTGAACCCCGTTGTCTGGAGGGGCACCGAGGGAGGCTGGACAGAAGCAAGAGCAAATTATATGCCGGCGAGGTCGGTCCTAGGCGTTAAGGACGGACGACACTGCAGCAGGTGCTTGAAGGGCGATCGTACAACTACACAGTAACTACTTCTACCACCTGCGTCCCGCGCACGGTTCAGACGCGCCGAACACGGGAGCTGCTGCTGGTCCCTAGTGTAAGCCTCCCCCGGGCGATCCTTCGTTGCTTCGGCCCCCCCACCCACTCCAAGAAAAACGCGAACAAATACTTATAGAAACAAAAGGTGTTCGGTATTTCCCATGGCACGAAAGGTCTGGAGCAGGCATACCCACTGCTGCAGAATTCTTGACACGGCGGTGCTGCGTCGTACGAAATGAATGTACGCGTTATTGTGCAGCCACTGCTGTGCGTGCGGTTTACATTTTATCCATCAAGGTGAGCCAACAACAATCCGCGTGCATCAACTCACAATTCTGCAACAGACAGGTACAAGCTCGCTCAAGTGATTGACACCGACAGCCGGCCGCGCTGGTGCCCAAACCGAAAAACCATTCCACCGCTATGCACACAAGAGAGCTCGTTTTGTGAGCTACAGCGCCACAGCTCTCTCGACCTCTATCTGCCGCAGGTGCCGTTACTCGTGACCAAAGGTTGGACACTTGATGTGAGAGTCGAACAGCTCGGAGATGATGACACAAGAAAATCATCCGTCAATGGACCAATTAAACCGAAACTCGGGGAAGGGACCCAACGAGAGCCAGAGAGTAGCAAAGCTCTATTGGGGCTGGTCGAGGGATCAAGCTCCGCGCGGGACTGTCTGTTTGTGGTCCGAGCAACCATTGGGCAGCGGACACGCAACTGCTGTTGGCTGTTGGTTTGGCCGGCAAAGTAGGCAGAACATCTTCGTACGTAAATTACACTCCTTCGCCGCACACTGCAGAGAATTTTGACTTCCAAGGCACAGAGCGCAGCCTTCAAATCTGACAGCTGGGGAGCATGCCGACCACCAGAAAGTCCGGTGCAGCGGGCCTATCTATCCGTATCTCCCTCCCGCACCACCGTGAAAGCTGTAGCTCGCTGTCACGAAAAACAGTTCCGAAGCCTGTCCCCTCTACCCGACAAACGATGGGATCACGAAAGAAAAGGATTTGCACCGCACTTTCTTCTCTCTCTCTCGCTCTCTCACCAGGTGCTCACGCCACACGTCTCGGTTGTACAGCTTTCGTTCTGGGCTGCGACGGAGGAAAAACACAAGAGGATCGTCCAACCAGCTAGCGCCACGCCTGCGCGTCCCATGGTGCCGAAAGTGTTCAGCAGAGAAGGGAAGTGCTGTCCGTTCTTCAACCCATGCACGCAGGGGTGTGCAATATCTGATTTGCCACTGCCACAGCCTGGGTAGGGGTATCTTGGGGGCCCCGTGTGTACACTCTCCGGAGAACCGATGCGAGAGATCATGCACTACTGCACCATTACCACACAGAGATCATTCAGCAGCGAGTGGGGCAGGCCCCCACTCGCTGCAGAGACTCCACCGCGTCCCTTTCATTATGGTACTATCCCGAACGGGTGTAGCGTTCCTGTGAAATGTGTACATATAAATAATAGTATTTCTTAGAGAGGCCCATAGTGTACCCTCGCCCTGAAGTAGTAACAGAAGAGAGAGTGGGCGTCGGTCAACAGCACCCCACACGGCTGGCTGCAGAGTGAAACACAACATATTCCCAAGTTGCACACATTCCCTTGAGGAAATGTGTCAATGTATAGTTTAGTCCCTTTGCGATGACATGCATTGATACGAACAAAAGTTGTTGTGCGCATGTGCGCATGTACGCATGTGGTATGCATTATGCATAGACTCGCGAAGTCCACTATCCCACAGGTGTCCCTCGACTCATTGTGAAGACTTCGACATATCTCGACAGAGGGTGTGTGCATGTAGTCTTTCGCTGGCGTTGCGCATTTTAAACAGTGGTGTGCACAGGCTTGTATGCACTGAAAGTCCGTCCACGGTTGATTGTTGTAGCTCCATCCTCACTGTTGTCGAGACGGTCATGAACTCTACAAATGAAGGAGTAAATTTACCGCGGAGCTGCGCGAATGCTCCGTTAATGACGACTACTAGGTCAGTCTAGATCTACAGCGAGCAGTTCGTAGGCAGAAGTGTCGCACGCACAAGAAAAAACACATTTAGGCGCCGGTGCCGTTGCGCCAAAAACCAGCACGGCCACTTTTTGTGCGTTCACGTCTGCCTGCACAAAAAGGGAACAAGATCCCTAGGTGTTGACCACACGCGCAGATAGACGTCCCCTGCATCGTGCGCAACTACGCTGCTAAACTAGCCTAGCTGCTCTCCTCGCCCTTGACGGTGAGGATGTTCTCGCTGATGAGCGACCACACAGGTACGTCCGCATGGCGCTCGTGCAGCTTGCCAACGCCGTTCAACGCTTTCAGCTCGATCATACACGCGCACTCCACCACCTCAGCACCCTGCACGCGAAAATTTCACAGACAGGTGGACGGGACGTATGTATGCAGTTCTGCATGAATTTCGTACTACCCCATCTCTCGATAGCCTAGACTAATGGTTTTGCACACATGCAATGAGGTTCTGGCCCGGCACCGTGGGGGTAGTTTCTGTCCAGGCAGGATTAGTGCTGATGCGCAAGCACTGGAGAAAAGAATGGCCAGACGCATCTTCAGGATCACAACGGCTACAACCACCGCAGTAGTACGTGCAAAAACCACGACCAACAACGTTGAAACGAGTTAGCCTCCTCTTTTCTCCGTATACGCGTGACTCATGTTGTGACTAAAAAATCGATTACAACCACCATCCAGTCCCGGTGCCCGAATGAACGAACCACCAAGGCTGCCCATGGAAAGAAAAGCTCCAGAGCTCCATCAACAAACAATCTGGAGGATAGAACTCAACCCCAACTGCTGCGACGAATGGTCCCATCGATCGCCACCAGCGGCAGCCAGCTTCTCATGGATATGGCGGCGACATAGCAGTAGCCCTCTCCCTTAACACCGCCCAAACCCAACCTTCACCCCGACATCGCTGCCGTCGATCTTCGCCACAAAATGAACGCCACACACAACAAGCCGGCCTGCAGATGCGCTACTACTACTGCACATGTTCTAGTGCAGCGGTAGGTATATCGCAGCCGTAGATCCGACTCACCAACCCTTTCACGAGGTCGACTCCGGCCATCAGCGTGCCCCCCGTTGCCACCAAGTCGTCCACAAGAACTACCCGCTGCCCCGCCGTGGCCGCCGAGCGCTGCACGCACAAGGCGTCCTGGCCGGCCCCGTCGTCCCCCTTGTACTCCTTGGAGTACGCCGCTCCATCGATGACGTTTGGCATTTTCCCCTGGGGGGAACGGGAATATTCAGCGCGCACGGTGCGAGCGGGGGAGTACTACTCATGTTTTGCATGCCGTGTGCATAATGTTTTGACCTCGCGTCCTCTCTGAGAGGCGGGGTAGGTGGGGGACGAAGGATGACGAGAGTTTGCGTGTCGAAATCAAGTTGTGATCAGCACGAACGAGGTTTTGTCGGCGACGATGGTGCAAAGAGGGGGGCGGGGAGTGGGCGGCCTGCTTCAAGGGAGAAGAGAAATCGACTGCTGCGACGGCGGTTACCTGGCGCACCTCCGGCGGCGCGTCCGGGGTTTGGCCGGGGCGTTGCTGCCAATTATTCATGTACTAGCATATGCGTACATACATCCAATTATTGCAAGACCGAAACTTCGAGGTTTTTGCTGTGCCGCCTTGAGTTGACTCGGCAACGTCCGTCTTCCGGCACCCCCTTGAGTTGGCCCCCAACAGGACGATCCGTGCCGCGACGTTGGCAGACGAAAGCCTTGTCACCCATCCATTCTTTTCCGTTCACGCGGACAAGAAGGAGCACAATCTACGAAGGCGCTTACTGATTCTTCGGACAGGGAAACGAATGTACTTCCACCTTTTTCCTCAGCATGAAGAACGGGATGTTGAGCGCGAGAGCCACCGGCGGGCCGAGGATGAAGCCTCGAGCGTCGAAACCACCAATGGAGTCAATCTTCATGCCCCTGGAAAACGGTTTTACGCGGGAGAAGGTTGATGAAAGCGGGACAATCAATCGAATGGAGGGTTGGTTCATTTCCACGACGAAAAAAAGGCGTCGCGAGTCCGCGCATTTATGTACCGGGGTACGTGAACGTGAAACCAGTGGCGCGTAGAAGCAACCGACTGTTCCTTCGAGGTGAACGTTTCAATGGCATGTACCTGTATCTATCAGCGAAGATCTTGACGGCCAAAGCGAAGGCTTCGGGGTCAGCGCACATGCCTGGTGAGCGCCATGAGAAAACAAAGGCGTTACAGAGAGGGTTGGCACCACTGGCTGAGTTGGACGAGTGATCACCATTCGCGATTGGACGAGGAATTGAACGTTGCCGTTGCATTTATAGCTTCTGAGTCATGTGGGATTCCACGTTGGAGTGTGGACAAATCAAAACGTGTCCTGCAAAGTAGGTTGTATTGTGAGCCTATCAACAGTGACCGGGCAAATAGGTTTCGTTCCGACGGTGTCATCACGGCCGCCACGGTATGTTGCACACAGGACTTTTAGTTCACCTTATATCTGGCTTAAATTTGCTTACGACACTTGATCGTAGAGTAAGTCAGCTACAAAGTACATGGAGCACCTACGGCCAGTTTTGGCAGGTGAGAAGCAGTTGACACGCCGGGCAGAAACTCATGTTTGTTAAAAAAAAATGCGCCAGAACAGCAATGCTTGTTGCAGAAAGGAGGACAACTGCAGCCCAGACTGCTGTAAACCGAAATATTGCCAACTCTTTCAAATGTTATCGTTCGCCGTTGGTGTAGACAACACCAGAACTCCCCTCCCGACGCTCTCGATGTTCGCCGATTATTGTTGACTAACGTACGCGAAGGAACCACATCTCAAACTTACCCCTGGACACAAACCCGACCCTTATCCTGTGTGTGGCATCTCCCCCTTCACATGGTACGGTTATCGACATATCGACGTACAGTGGGGGTCCCTCTATAGTGCGGGTTATATAGTGCGGGTGCCCGCTAATTTGCGGTGAAATCGCTAGGCACAAATTGAGTCCTCTAAAGTGCGGGTGCCGCACTATTGGGGGCACCCCTCTATAGTGCGGGTTTGACCCCTCTCAAGACCCTATATAGTGCGGATTTGACGTCACGCCACGTCACCACCCGCCTAGATGCGGTCAAACCTAGATAGCCAACCCACACATTTTCCCGACACAAACACACACAGTCGTACTGGCGTTCGCATTTAGCGCATTGCGCATTTTTCGAATTTTGGCCCCCATTCCAGGGACCTTGATTTTTACCCGTTGGCACTGACGTCTTTTCATTGGTCAGCCGGTTAGCGCGGTCGATGCTAATGTAATAAAAAACACACACACACACATACCCCTACCGGCCACGCCTAGCAGCAGCAGCATACCCCTACTGGCCACAGGAACAGCAGCAGAGGCACAGGATGCCGTGTGCAGCAGGCGAACTCTGCCAACTTAGCAACCTCACACCCAAAGCCCCCGACGGCCACCAATGTCGAGGAGGATGTGGCGGCAGACTGCATGGTATATGCGGCGAGGTGGAGGAGGACGGCGAGAACGAAATGAACCGCCTCTGTCCGGCGTGTTTCTCCTCCAAACTTTCCAAACACTTCGCCCCCCTGGAAAGCTACGCGGCAGGGTGCAGCTTGAACGAGGCCAGCTACTTGCTCAAGAGGGCACGGATGTTGATGATCGAAGCGCATGCATCGAAGCCGTCGCGCCAGGCCGATGTTAGGGAGTTTTTTTATGCGTAGAGCAATCAGCCAGCCGTTTTGCCCCACGCAGCTCCTGCTGTAATTTGCTGGTAGTGGATCTGCCGGGTGCTTGAATGAGTCAACTGTCTGCGAGTTTCACTTTGCCGTTTTTTCTTCAAAGCCGCCGCCCCCAAACGTAGATGGCGTTGTGTTGTGTGGGGTTTTCTTGGAAAACTTGAGGTAGAACGTGCGGGAAGTACAATGTAGGATTTTTTTTGGGGTCCTTGTTTCTATTATATTTTTCTTGGAGTGTCCCCCCTCTCTTTTTTTCTCCGTGGGTGTGTCTGGGTCGTGTTGAAAAGGTGTTCGTTTCGTTTGTGAACAGACGTGTTTCGTATTTGGCAAGTTCAGGTTTCATTTTGGAGGCCTTGTTTTTTTAATGTGCAAGCGGAACTTTCAATGCAGAATGGAACAAGGAACAACAACATGGGCTGTGCGCAGCCTTCCTTTTTGGTACAGAGCGTACATTGCGTAACATCTCTGTACAGTACAGGATGTGGTTGTATAATGTTTGCCGCTGCTGTGCAGTACATCCCGATGTATGTGCAACTTTTGCTGTTCTCTGCTCACCTGCGAACGGATGCAGGCTTCTATCCGTAGAGATACGGCAATTTTTCCCTACCTCACTTGTTACATGCACTACCGTGCCACCTGCATACAGTATCCCTCGCTTTTGGCTACGTCCTATGCAAAAACCTAGTGATTTCGTGGATAGTGCGCCTACCCACACTACTATTGAGGGTTCTGAAACCCTGAATAGTGCGCCTTCCCGCACTATTCAGGCCCGAAAGCATATAATGCGGGTGCCCTCTACAGTGCGGTTTTTTTCGCATGTCACATACCCGCACTATAGAGGGACCCCCACTGTATGGATACCCATCAACTCTCTGACCTAAAAAAACAGTGTTGGATATTGGGTATCGAATATCGATACAAAACTGATATATATCGCCGATACGCAGTATCGGTATTGCCGGTTTCCACGCCGATATTTGTCGATACGAATCGGTATTTATATCGGTATTCGATACTCGATATTTTGGCCCCCTTTTTACCGGGGGGGGTCAGTTTCCCAGCTGTCTACCCCCTTTTTTCGCTCCCCGGAGGCGCCTGCTATGGGCCTACTCCTGTCGCCCCCCACTGCCATCACAACCACACACCACACACACACCAGCCCCTGCCAGCCACACACCACACCAACAGCGCCTGTGTCTCAGCTCCTGAGAACCACATCGGTGTGCAACATGAGCCTTCAAGAATTCGGCTTTGTCGCCGGCGATAGCGCTGCCTCTGCCGAATGAGTAGTAGCAGTCATCCCTGTTAATTTTAGAGTCAGCTTGCCTCCTTACGTAGATTTGGCGTTTCCCGCAGTTTCAGCAGTAGAACTGCTACATTAGTGCGAACAGAGGCCGTACCTCCTGCGGACAATTTATGCTGTGTGAACTTGGTTTTGGGACTTGTAATAAAAAAACACATGGAGCGGTCGGCAGAACGCGACAGTCCCGAAAAAAGAAATTACAGCAGCAACAACTAGTCTAGCTGGTGTACTTGTGCACCACTGCTGCTGCTCCTGCTGTAGGGTTCAAGGGCATGGGGTCGCTTTTACATTACAGCAGTAAATAGATGACCACTAGGGGGTACGGAATGCAGAAAGAGATTGCAAGATGATCACCGCCATAATCTCTTGTACGCGCTGCAGCTCTCTCAACGCGGATGATGCCCCAATCCATGCATGCACCGATACAGTCAGTACTACTTGCTGACAACCAAAATGGTAGATCGTACCTCCGATATCGTAGAATCGATCAATTCCTTTGAACGGGTAGAACGGGATTGTCCTCGCTATACGCTGAGCCTCTGGCCCATCTGGCATGTACGTTTCCTCCATAGGCAAAGGGTGCGTCGGTGCTTGTGCGTGATGCCCGGCTTGAACAGCAGTGACGACACAGCGCGCACGTTGGGGGGGGGGGGGGCAAAAGGACGTATCCCCGCATCTCCGAGCTGAGAGAACCAAGTAAAAACGGAGATCCTTCGCGACTTGCAGAGATTTGCGCCGGAGCGAGAGCCAGCGACAAACAAAACCCCTTACCGGGAGAGATGGGGGTCGTGTCGCCACACGAAGTGCAGCTGCTCAAATTCGGAACCACCATGAGACGAAAACATTGGACCCATGGTATCTATCCGAGAGCGTTGCTGGACACAACTGGAACTCTCCAGGTGCACCCAGGAAGCCTGCACCATGTTCTTTGTAAACAACGATAGATATCGCCTGAAGTTAGACTCTGTTGTACACACATGAGCAAGACACACGGGGCGTGCTTCCTCTAGGCATTGATTCATCAACAACTAAAGTGCATGCGTTTCTCGAGGGACTCGGCCAGATGTTTGTCTTCAGTTGGCGGTGTTCAAGTTTAAAACCTCTGATCTGTTTTCGGTTGTTGCCAGGTTGGCGCTGCGTTTTCTAGCCGCTGTTTGATGCTGGGTGGGTCAGAGAAGGCTCACCGTATTTTTAACAGAGATCGTTACACGCACACGGCAAGAGCCAGTACATTACAAGGGTAAAATCCAACCCGATGCGTGGGCATGTGCAGCTGACTCATCGACGCAATCGTATCGTGCAGGCAACATGCCCACGAGCATGTTGACACCGTTGGCAATATGCAAGCAATGACACATCCATGGTCGGTAGGCTTGGCGAACATACGGGGGGTGTCTGTTTGCCGCGAGGTCCCGTGATGAACCCTTGTTGTTCTTGTTTCCCGACCACTATTGTTGAGACGAGTTCTTGTTCTACCTTTTTGTACCCCACCGCCGACGAACGGCGGCGTGCCAGATGCCGGTAGGGGATCGAAGTGGCCCCTTTCGTTTGCAAGAGACGTTTCACCTTTCTTTCCGTTTCTCCCCCCCAGGCCACTTCTGCGTCCCTCCACGGGAAGAGGGCCGTCGGAGTTCTGTTCTCGGCCAGGTGGTGCAGGGGCTTGGGCTCGAAGCTGGCTCTGTTCTACCACGCCTGTCTCCAGCGCGACCAAGACGCTTTCGAGGCGAGAGAACGATTTTGTTTTCAGGACGAGCGCAGTAATACCCCGCTAAGCCATGCGTCCGTGGTTCGTTCGGCGTTGTGTTACGCGCCCCTGCGATTCTTCTTCCGTGGTTAGCGGCGCATCTCCTCCAGCGGTCTCATCCAAGAAAAAAAGGCTGGCCGGTTTGGTCCTTCACCACTGGCTGATGGATCAATCAATCTCGATCGGCGGTGGAATATTTTCGGGGTTGAAGAAATCCACCTCCCACTTTTGGAGTGGGCGACCTCTTGCCGGTTCTGAGCTATTCCTCGCGGGAATCAGCTGAAAAGAAGGTCCAGGCGGACATCACTACAAGTAGGCCCAGACGCGCAACCCATCTCTGCTGCAGTTGTTTTCTGTTATCTTCGGACGAGCGTGACACAGCAGTGTCGTGCCCCCTCTTAAATAAGCCCCTAATATCCAGCTGATCGTCGTTTCATGCTCTTTGCTGCAACTCCAGAGCTGAATAAGACCCTACTTTGCCGCCCTCAAACCTCCGATGGACTCCCCTCCTCGAAGCTGCCGTACTCTTCATTTCGTCCCGACTGCCTTGTGTTGCTGCGATTCACGCTCTGTCCATGCACGCGGGGACGGGCCGGGATCGTTGCAGGTTGTGTTCGTGAGCAACGACCGAGACGCAAGGGCGTTCCGAGCCTATCGTGAGGGCATGCCATGGTGAGATACCGTGGCGAACCTCGCCGAGATTCGTGTCACGCTACCGCTTGTTAACCAACGTAGACCATGCCTAGCTGGATCCGTGTGTTCATCGTTGCTTGACCCGTTTTACGTTGCGCGGCGGTTTTCGACGACGTTTTCTTCAGGCTTGCCGTGCCTTACGGAGAGACTGCGGCCACGGCTAGACTTGCCGGAGCTTGTAAGGTATGGTGATGATGCGGTTGGCTAATTTTATTGAGTTTTCCGCACGGCTCTTGCCAAGATATAGCTGTCAGAGCTATGGGGGGGGGCGCACGTTTTTTCTTTAACGCCATAGAACGGCTGGGGAGCTACGACCCTGTGTGCCTCCCTCTTTCGCACTGACTGGGCGTGGCGGTCACGAAGGCTGATTTCTTCCGCTATTATAGTAGTCCAGCACGCGCACGCAAGGCACATCCAAATTTCCCCTCGTAGTGTTTCATAGGTTGCAGTCGTCTACAACAACGGTAGTAGTGAGCGTCGAGACGGAAACAGACGAGAGGTTTTCCTTCGCCGGTGTGTTCTTTGGCCTTTTTCAAGCGAGGTTGGGGTCCAGCTTGTCCTCCATACGACCCATGTTTTCGGTGCTGTGCCTTCGGCCCCGTGAAATCAATCGGATCGCATCCATCCATGCTTCTTTCCCTCTAATCAAGAGCAGAAGAACCGATCGTTCTTGCGTTGCTTCGATCGCGTGCACATGATGCGGTGAATGCCACAGGTGCGAGGAACTCCATCGCTGGCGGTCTTCGACGGGGCCACGGGAGAGCTCCTGACGGCCTTAGGCGCCGCCGATGTGTCTGACCCAGGCGCCCTGGCCGATCCTCTCGCGGTGATTGGAAGATGGTGGGTGTGGGATAGAGATAAATGCTAGTGCTGGGATGCAGCAGGGATAATTGGCAGAGGCAGAGACGAAGACGGCGACAGGGATTTGTTTAGGGCGGGGGGGAGGGATGTACTCATGGCCGTGCATGGCGTAGTCGTTAGACCATTGACCTCGCATAAGGGCAGAGAGAGACAAAACGTTGATTGATTGGTTTGCTAATCGTTGTCCTTGTCATGTTTCGGACTACTACTGTAATGACGTTGCTCGTGCTCCTCACCTAAGCAAGAAACGTCAATGATAGCGTTGCACTCCCTCCGCCAACCGTCTTCTTGTGCCTGAATCGAGCCAACCGTACCCGTCTCAGGAACTGATGGCTACTTTCTAGCCTTTTCCCGACTAACTGCTAGCTGTTTGTTGTGTTGCCTCTTTCTTTCTGTCTGTCTTGTTCGCACGCTTGTTTGGGTGGTTGGTTTTGTTTCGCCTCTCTCTCTCGCCCAGGCTGCGTGAGGACGAGAGGGACGACTCTCGATCGCCGTCCGCGCAGGGAGAAGGCCGGGAAGGGGCGCGACCACGATCGCGCTCGTCGTCCTCGGAGGTGCTGCTGTCGTCGCGAGTACCAGCAGCATGGGTCCTGGCCACAGTCTTCATCGCCGCCGCCGCCGCCGCATGCGGTATTGCCATGGCGGTGGCCTTGTACAAGCCTCCCCCGGCCAGGACGATGGAGCTCCGGAGAATCCCGCCGAGCAGGCCCACTTGTATCAAAAGGTAGATGGGCGATAGATGTACCACGGCAGCAGAGATTGAGGAAGGTTGGGTGTCTATAGCCGAGGGATTTCCTAGGGGACGGAAGTCCGGCCCCGCCGTCTTTGTCAACCCACGCCACGATGGTGGTGGTGCCGTAGAAGAAGCGGAGAGTGCGAAGAAGGCCGCTTGGCCCAGCTATGAAGAAGAAAGAACTTTACCCAGGCGCCGGCAGCTATGCATTTAGCTGCAGCTAGCTCGTGTGTACGGACGTCCGTGAAGCGGGGGTACGTCCGGAAGAGAGAGAGAGGCGTTCTCGCTACAAGCATTCGTATTATTATAACAGGAAAGGAAGAGTGAGAAGGGGTCACACAACAAGACACCCCAGCGGGCTAAATTGGGGCTGTCTGTGCACAGTGGACACTTTATATCATCACATCGATCGATACCTTGATGCACGAAGCCGACGAAACGCGTCCCGCTGTCAAATCCATCCATTTACGCCACGAAACTTGCGTGGCAGGTGATGAGCGCTCCCACGCGGGCGGTGGCGTGGCTCAAGACTTGAATGAACATTGAGAGACTGCGAATTTTCCTTCTTCCGCATCGCCTACTACTTACTACCACCCAACGTGTAGATAGGGATGCAACGACAAGGAGGAGTTAAACTAAGCGCACTCAGGTTGAGACGTCGAGCCCCTCTGAAAGTGTGACGTCAACACTTGAATCCGGCAAGTGTATAGTGCGTGTATGAAGACTTGGGGAGGGTGGGAATATCGCATGTTTACTCATCTCGTTGAAAGTGCAGACACATACTTCTCGACGTCAATCAGCTCCTTCCCCCCCTTCAAAACTTAACTAGGGTGGGAGGCCACGCGGTAGGTATCACCTCCCCGCGGCCCCCTCCCCCTTCCTTCCACCTGAGACAAAGATAATGTGTAGTAACAGTAACTGCGCGTGCCTTTTCTCTTTGCGTCTTCACCGCAAACGGCAAAAGGCTCAGCGGCCGAATATCCAAAAATCGATAGGGTATCATTAGTATATCCTCTACCCTCTACCCTCGACTCTTCTTGCTGCAAGTCGTCGAAGAACACACACATGCTACAGCAACTTAATTAAGAAACGTAAAGGGTTGGGACAGGGACGGTGGTCTCCTCGAATTGGAGCCACGAAAACAATAGCAAGCAAAAGGCAAGCCACCCGTCACAGTGCAGCAGCACCGCGCGCCGTGCGCGTCGCAACGACACCCACCCGGTGCAAAGCTGCGAAGGCAGCTCTTTGCGCAGCCACAAGCAAGCACGTTACCGTTAAGCGTGGTAGATAGTACCAGGCAGCTCGAACTACTCGAACGGGTACAGACCCTGGGGTAAAATCCAACCCACGGGGCACTCCGGAGTCTCGGCCCTTACGCCCCCCCCCCCCCCCCGCCCCCCCGAATGGGAACGTCATCCGGCGTACGAAAAACACGTTAATACAAAATAATTCACCATTGTAAGGGTTTCGCACCAGCAACAGACGAAGCAAGTATTACAGTACTACACCACCGAACACTAAACGCGCTGGTAGGTTTCTCATGTGCCAAGAGGTTATTACCCCTCAACACCTGACCTGACCTGACCTCGCGAAATGGGAAAAGCGTTAGCCGTGAACCAAAACCGTACTCGGGGTGCAAAGACAAGACAACCACCACTTCTACCTTAACGTTTCCGTTGTTCTCGGCCATGGTGTTTCTTTTTGCCTTCTCTCCTCTCCTTCTCAAGAGAGAGAGGGAGAGAAGGCAACAAACAACACGACTACATGCACATCTGCAACGATCAGCACTCATCGTGCGAGAGCAATCGATCTAGTCTACAACCTAGACCATTTTTTTCCCCCATTGCCTCCAGCCCCTCCGAAAACAAACAGACGCTAGTTTTTGTGGTGCATCTGTGTACCGCATGCACAACAACGCCACTCACACACAAGAAGAAGTCATCGATGGACAAAAATGTTTCAAGAAACCATCGAAGGACAGGCTCAAGATAATTTCGCGCGCACCGGGCAGGACACGGACAAAATGGGTCGTGGTGCGTACGCAAAAGTGAGTCTGCCCATCTATCCAACCGCGTGCCCCGCCGCCACCACCCTTACACGGATTAGGACTCCCAGCAAATCCAGGAAACAAGCGAATGACCCCCCTAAAAAAAACACGCACACGCACACACAACGCGAGGATTTCTACACCACTGAATTTTGTGCCTCGTCACGGATTTGAAGTTCCGAACATAAAAAAAACAAAAACAACACCGAACAAAACGCGTATTAAGGGGACGACGCTTCTATCTGGCAGAGGGAAAGGAAAGGGCAAACCAAACACTCGAAACACTCGATTCCTTCCCCAAGTTTCGTGTGGCTTGTATTCGGGTCGTAGCAGTCACACGCTCTCCTTAACCTTAACGAGTGTCGTGCGGTTTGAATTCCGGTAGCCAACGCTCTGACGGCCGGCGGCCGGCCGGCCGTCTCTCTCTCTCCCTGTCGCCATTCTTAAGTCCATGCGATCGGATCGGGCGAGTTTGTAGGTAGTTCCAACTTTAGACGATC
>FN649747.1:2271200-2295768 GCA_000310025.1 Ectocarpus siliculosus
ACCCCCCCCCCCCTCGTTCTCTCCAAGTATCGTTGGCACGAAGACACGTCATGCTGGCACACCCGACAGCGACAAGAGGGGCCCAGCCCAACTCGTCTGCGTTCTGCCTATTGCGTCTGAGAGCACGGTGGTTGATATATATCGAAAATCGAAACGTATTCCATCGACGTACACAGCAACCGAAACCTTCGCGTGACCCCGCGCCTTCTTCCGTATGCCGCTTCACACAATATCGTCCAAATTTTTGTCATTTTACGTCATCATATTCCGAACAAAGAAACACACCAAGCACTGACTTACTTGCTGTCACGTTTTTTCAGGTCATCACAACTGCATCATCACAACCACACCACGAACTACCGTAACTTGCAGGTCATCACATCATGTCTCCATCATCACCTTGGCTCCCGCTCCCTTGACGTAATCGATCACGTCCGGGTAGCTGGCGTCGGTGACCTCACCCGGCCCGCTCGCCGGGTTGAGGATCCCGAACACGGTCGCACCCGTCGCCGCGGTCTCGGCAAGCGCCGTCCACTGCGGGTCGATCGTGACTGAACCGACCGAACAGATTGTTGATTGAGAAGAGAAAGAAAGACGGAAAGCAAGAAGAGTTGATGAAAAACGGAGAACTCGCCCGAACTTAGCATATGAAAAACGGAGAAACGCCCGCACTTAGCATAGGAAAAACGGAGAAACGCCCGCACTTAGCGTAGGAACCTCTAGTTTTGGCAGACGCTGGGGTTCTTCATTTTCTCAACTGCCAAGTTCTCAAGTGCGGCAGCTTTTTCTGTGGCAGGTTTGTTTCTCCCCCTCTCACTGCGAAGACATACATTGACTGCCTTCGATATTTCAGTTATTATCTTGAACGGTCAAAAAAGTCCTTCAAGAATTAGTGTTGTAAAAAAATTAAACGCGGAGGACATTATTATTCTTTGTCGATCGTTTCAAGGTACAGACGGAGGGAGGGGGAGAGCGGGGAGGGGCCTTGCTTGGTGGCTCCTGCAACCAACAACGTCCACCTTGATTCTCGACTGATGATGTGGGCGTTACCACCGGCGACAACATTCCTCAGGTGGTACGACAACGTGATGCACTTCTTCCTACTAATGCTTGCAAGGAGCGCTGCTCGCTGGCGAACCAAGAGATTGACGTCGAAAAGTCGCACGGCAAAAAAATCATTCTTACCCTTAGAGGCATATCGGGCACTCACCGGTGGTGCCATTGTCGAACATCGGAGCGATGTACAGTGGGATCACGAACTCCATCGCGGGGAACTCTTGCGAGACGGCGACATTCAGGAGGCCCGCCGCCGCCACCGCAAACAGCGTAGTCCCTGCTGAGACAAACAGCAACGAACAGCAGAAGAGCGATCAAGAAATTTGTTGACTGCTGTAGACTATTATTCTGTTTGCGAGGAGATAACCGTATCGCGTCACATCATTGTTGTTTGTGGTGTCTGTACCAAAGCAGCCCCAACGGGAGTCGCATCTATCTCACAGTCAGCCGCGATGGAGGGAAAAACCTTCGGAGTATCACCGAACGACGCGAGCGAGTGAAAGGTTGAATACGATACATCGCATACAGCGGTTGTTTGTGCGTGTGACAATGTTGTAGCACGGGGTTGGTTGCGATCGTTCTATAAAAAATCATCGATTGATGATTCATTTCTACGCGTACCTCGACGGCACCATGTCTAAACATGGAAGGATTGCGCCTCAATTGTTATCTCCCAGCCGTTCGGGACATAGTCTACAGTTCAATACGTGGCCCGGAGGGTAGTCTATACGGGTACCTTTGGGGAGTATGAAACTTGACATCCTACACAGGTTATATAGACTATCGTTGATATGGCACAGGGTGCGTGCGGTAATACCCAGGACACCGGCCGGTGCGGAAATGCAACAAATAACAACCCGTGCTGTTCTCTCTTGCATTTATTGCGCATCCCTGTGCCATAAGCCCGATTGTGGGCACCACGACGCACAATATAAAACAAATTCACGGGTGAATCGAAGGCTAAAAGCCCGAAATCACCCGTTGGTGGGAGGTTGCTACCGTGAAATATACTGACATTTGAATCGAGGATCGATTTAGCAAGTAAATAACCATCATCTCTTGGCGCGGCCACAGAACTACTGTTGCTTCTGTTCGGTCGGCTGCCCTATTCTCTCTGCTAATTGATTGCGCTGCCCTGGAGAACATTCATTGCGTTTCAGCAGGGCAACGTGCCGCACGCGCCCGACCCCCCCGGCGAGAAAATTCTGGTGAGGTTGCCACCAGCAACATTCGCGAACACCCCCGGATTCAGGCGAGACCTCGACGACGTCCAGCCCATTGTTTCCAAATGGAATAATAAGAGATGTCAGCCTGTCTTCTTCGTGGACTCCGTTACTCTTGAATGGGTTGTTGGCAAAGCCATCATCATCCAATACGAAAAATCGGGTGTTGGACGAGGACAGAATCAAACAAGGTGGTGTTTCTGTCGTCCCGTTAGTCCGGCTGCTGGCGTAGATATATTTTGTTGCGCGGGATCCGGTATTATTTACTTATTTATTATTTTCAGACACCAGCCGGGGTGACGCAGGAAGGAAGATGGGCACCTGGAGGGAGGGAAATTATTTTCTTGTTTCTTTCTTTTCCTGTCGCGGTACACTTTGATGAGTTAATTTCTCTAATTTCTCGTGATAAATGTACAACCATCCCTCGCCGCCAGTAAAGCCAAACCAGTCAGTCAGTATTCGGATACGATAGACACACAAAACCTACAGTCATTATTGTGAGTGGATCACCACACGACGGATGGATACGGATCAACCCCGGTCGGGCCAACTACAGATACCCCGATGTTGATGTTCTGGAGCAAAAAATAAACAACAGCAGGCCGATACATGACATGTACTCGACATCATCCAGACCTGTATCAACCCCTTCCTGTGTGTAGTGTTGTTGTGCGCAAGTATTGTGCGCAAGAGGGAGCGACAGCAACGAAGGGTACACAAGGACCTGCGCAAAAACAATGGATGCGGCGACAACACCACCACCATCAACACCAACAACACCAACAGGAATAAAAATGAGAACGAATTATGTCTCGTATTTATGTATCCAAAGCGTAGACCGAGTGGCGGAGAGTAGTATTGGCACTCTCGTTAGTTTTGCGGGCGTAGACTACATAGTTGTGCGAGGCAAACAGGCCGGAGGAGGAGTGCACTGCTTCTTTCGCCTTGTCGCGGCCCTATCTATGCGTGCGTTCGAAGTATTATTTAAGAACAGGGGTGACGATAATGTCTATAGTCTAGACTAGTGGGCAACCACGTGACGAGAAACCGTTCCTTTGCTGGATGGATTGTTCGTCCGGCCTGGTCACGAATGTGCCCATGTGCCCATCCATCTGTTTGCACATTCGGCACGCAAGACATATGGCACAAAGATCCACAGCTGTCGCCAGAGAGTTCTTTCATCCAAAGTTCCCCCCGGCTATTTATCTATGCAATAACTTCTTGGCGAGCACGCCTTGAGCACGCTCAAAAGGAGGGGAAGCCTTCCGAGATCGCAACCTGTCCAACGTATCTACCGCTCGACGGCTGGAACAGCAAATAGTTTCACGGCGATTACTTAGTGAAGCAGTGAAGCCTCTCCGGCAGTTGGTTTAGAGCAGGTGTACATCGAGGCGCATACATGTACATACATACATTGAGACAGGTCCTTCGGCATACTTTATCTCTCCGGAGAGAGAGGCCCACACAATTCCCGTCCGCTCAAGCGTGAGAGCGCACTTCACGCCATGAGTGTGTGCGACCAAGGGGGGCAACAGGCTGATAGTTGCAGCAGTTTGCCGGCACGGCCCGAGGTCACTCAATCGGCCAACGGGTGGGTAACAAGTTGCGATCCGATCGACAGCTGGGAAGAGGGGAGAAGAGAACCCTGTCGTACAGTAAAATGTTCTCGGGTCGCCGGTCATTTTATTTGTTCGCGTCCAAAAAATGCTTGGCTTTGATGCTTGTGTGCAAAATGATGAGCGCATCCCAGGTGCAACTAACTGCTGTCTGTGATGCTGCGCTCACGACTCTAGAGCTCTGGCGGCCGCCCCGCGGTCTACATAGGCGGCCTCCAGCGCGGGGTCTAGAGATAACCCCCTGCCTGCCTGGGGTGTGGGATGTATTTGTTGTTGTTGTTGTTGTTTTTCTTCACATTAAACTGTATGGATACCATTGTTTGACCAAGTTTCCCCGCCACCAGAGATCGCAAGAGGCTTCGTGTCAACTTACAAAATCTGGTGTGTACAAGCAGCCGGGCGGGTGCAGTGTGTCACCTATACATGTTTTTGCTCCGTGTGCTCACCAGAAGGTATGCAAACGGGATGGTTTCCGGTTCACCCCTGCTGCATTGCCTCTTGCGCAATGGCCGATAGATGATAGGCTTTGCCCGCCGTTGTCTCCGACGGGATCAGCATCGCGTATGTATGCGTGCATACCGACAACATACGTGAAGCTCCCGATTTCTTGATTGGTCAAGAAATCTGTGTGGTGGTCTATCTAGACGACCATTACCAACCAAATGCCGACCGCCACATCCCGCGAGAGCTTGTCCCCCTCACTCACCTCCCATCATCTTCGGGCTTGAGTAGCGGAAAGGGGGTGGGTGCGATGTTTTGCCAGCAGCAGCGCAGCGCAGCGGGTGGCGGGGATTTGTGGAAGGTGTTTCGTGCCGAATGAGAGAGAGGGGGCGAGAGAGGAAACAAGTTGTATGCGTGGATTTTTTTTTTCGATAGGATTGTGCGATTGTTGGTGTGGCGTGTCATTGGTTTTGGATCCATCTACGGAGATCGGGCTGGTCGGCAGTCGGCAGCTTGTTCGGCTCGGAATTCTTAGATTTAAGATTCTCGAGAAAGATTTCGGATTCTTCTCGAGAACAAACTAGCAGTGGTTGTGGACGGACGCGGTGGACTTCGAGGTAAGCTGCAAGTGTGTGGTTGTTGTTGGGCGGAGGACGTGTTTCGAAGAATGCAGTGCCTTCTTCACATACCGCCGACGACCCGCCTCCAAAAGAGAATACATGCACTACTGCTGTTAGTTCATGAGACAGGTACATATATATGGCAATGGATCCCCATCCGAATCTTTGTTCAGACTTGCGTGCAGGAAGATACCGACAACCAGTCATTTTAGCAACAAGAACTTGACTACACGTAAAGAGTATGTACGATTTACCGATGACTGTAAACGTGGCACAAGTCCAAGGATAATACCCGCTGGATACGAAGAGGCGCCAGTTGTACACACGTGTCTACATTATTATCGTAAACGTATAGGAAGGGACCCAACACAAATAACAATACAATTGTAGCGACGGGATAGGCCGGGGGAATACACAGCAACAGGGAGGGGGGGACGAAGCTGCCAACACAAGCAATATATATCGGGTGTGTTTGTACTGTGGGTATATCTCGAATGGGTAGTCTTTCTGTGTGTGTTTTTATTATTCCTTAATTAATTAATTGGTTTGGTTTGGGGAGTGTAGTTGGTTTTGGGGAGACGATATTATAGCGCCGCACGCTCTTCTTGGGAAGTTATACCACTTTCTGCTTGAAGTATGCATACAGCAGTAGTCTACACAACAACACCAAGACACACGGCTGAGGAGAGAGAGCAGAGGGGGTACTACTGTAGATGGCCAAACATGTAGCAGGTAGCAAGACACTACGTGCGGAGTGAATGTGATGCACGTGGAAGGGACTCGTCCGCGGTTACAGGCTAGTTCCCCAATGAACGTGGTGCATTGCTCCACGACGTCGTGTAAGCGACGCATATATTTTCTGTCTTAGATGATGTAGAGACTAGCAGTCCACAATCTATCATCATCATTGTACCTCTGAACTACATGCAGGGGGGTACGGTGTATCATCACCCATTGCTGAAAGCGTCGTGGATATCGTCACCCATTGCTAGCAAGAAGGCACGGCGTTACAATATCACACAATGAATTGTGCCGGGGTGACCCGTTGTGCTGGTTGGTGCACAACCTACGCTCGGGATATTCGAGCACGTGACATTCATGCGATTCTTCGGAACACAAACCCATGGTTACTGCGCTCGTATGCATAGCTTTTGAGCAAGAAACCAGCCAACACATCTTCCGCAACACGCACCAAACGTCGGGCGATCATTATTTTCTCGTTGATTTGTACAAGCTAAGCTATCAAAATAGCCTTGTGCATATATATCCCCTGATGGCACCATGTTCAATCTCCACCATCCTTCACAACCAAGAACCCACCAATTTCAAAAAACAAGCAATCGTCTATCCAAGACCTTCGCCGCTATGTACCTAAATGTGGAGACCACTTTCATAAAGGTACAATCTCCCCAACGTCTGCCTAAACTAACATTGCCGACACCGGGAAAAATCATAGAAGCAGTTGGTCAACCTACTGGTCCAGCTCTCAATAGAGAGAAACACGAGGAACGATGGCCTCCGGCTTGTACCGAGGGTAAGTCAGACCATCCATTTATCACCCACGAGCTGAATGTAGAACGAAAGATTCTCACAAAATTATCAAGCGAAACGCCAACAAGAGTACTAGGTGTTGTCAATCAAAGTTGACGCTGGGCGTGACCGAAACGAAGAACGAGTAAACAGATACAAGCGACAGCAGCCATGACATGAAGCAATTGCTACCAGACTCCTCCTCCGCCATCCACGTCCAAGAGAGACCCCCCCGCGCGCACACATGACAACAAGATAAAATAACACACCCGCTGATGCTTTCGGCTTTAAAAGCGACCACGCTCTTCAACCAGACTGAACTACCAGCTGTAGAAGAACTTGGGGGCACGCACAGAAAGCTGCTCATGATAACGATAGTGGCAAAGACACGACGCGCAGCAATGGCCTTCGGACGAAGCCAACACCACTCGCGACGACTCTCCAGACACGATAGTGGCAAAGACACGACGCGCAGCAATGGCCTTCGGACAAGCCAACACCACTCGCGTCGACTCTCCAGACAAACAAGATACCGATACACTTGACAAAGGTTTGATGGACACACGACCCTTGCCGCTGTCCGCAAAGCGGTGTCAACCCATAAAACGCACCAGGTGCGTACCGAATCACAGGTCAAACACACGCACGCGTCGTGTTCCACTCCATCACGCACGTTGGAAGTGCCTATTATACTGGTACACTGCCGCCGCTGCTACTACACATCTTCGGCGACACTAGGGAGAAAGAGGGGTGAAATGGTGCAAAAATCTGCGAAGGTGCGAGCAAGCCGCCCAGGCTCTTGCCGGAGAATGCGGCGAGCACTAGCTAGCAAGCACATGCCTGCCAGGACCAATTCTCGTGAGAGACAACACGGCCGGAAACGCCGACACGTGACCCATCGTTAGGCTTCCCCCGCGCCCTCCTGGTACTTCTGCTTGCAAACTTGTCGGTACTTGTCCTGATCCGCCCACAGCTGCGCCGCCTCCGTGTTCAGGGGGCTCTCGTTGTTGGGGTCTGCGCGAGAGAGAGGGATAAAAAGGCGTGGTTTGTGCTCAATCAAGGGTGGCTTTCACGCATGGAACACAACCAAGCCAACATTCGGAACAATTTCAAGCACTACCGACGTGCTACCCCTGGGACCGTTCCGGGGACCGTGAGTATAACCACTTACTCGAACCTCCCGTGATCGGTTCCTCTTGCCATGGAAATAGAAAGCCGGGCGCCTTACCAACTTGTTTAGATCGGGCGGTGACCACACAAGAGGGGCGGTCATGTTGAGGGTAGTAATACCCACGTACAGGCCGACGCAACCCGCTTAACTTGACCGGTAAAGGAGGGTTTCGGGACCGTAAGGCGCGGGAGATCTCCTCGCGTGCTTTTCGAGGTCTAACAAGACTACACCGCGACTCACTCAGCGAAGGACGGCAAGAGAATGACCGGCCGCATCGTAAAGCCCGGTTCAAACCCCCAAGCCGCGCGGTTCACCGTACAGCCAAACGGAGAAAAAACTGGTAAGACACCTGCAGTAGAGGTCCCTGTTTTGTGCCGGTTGCCGGTGTAGTACCCGTGTTTCCGGCGGGCACACACACAATTACCAAGTCATTCTGTACCCTTGACTAGTATGCCGGTGTCCGATATACATAGCAGGGTGGATGAAATCTCTGGGCCCATCGTAAACAGGGCCCTCCACTGTACCTCAAACGGTCAGAAGACACAGCAGCAGCGGCTTGACAAGACAGAACGCTCACCGGCTAGCAAGGATCGGAGAGACTGCAGGATGGTGCTGACGCTGAAGGCCGAGGACCACTTCTCCTTGAGGATGTCGAGGCAGATGTTGCCGTGCTCGTCCACGTTGGGGTGGAAGCAGGGGGTCTCGAAGGTGATGAGCGGTGCCTTGTACGGATAAGTGTCCGGGAACACCAGCTTGAGCTTGTACGTCAACCCTTCGTACTACGCGGTGTAATCGATTTCACGTTGGGGGGGGGGGGGGGGCAACGGAACCGGGAAGCGATTGAATTACCGCACTGTTTGCCGCAGCTCCAATGCGTCTCAGACCCAGAATATCACGGTGACTACAAAAGCAGAATCAACAGCTCGGAGGGTGTTTTGTGGCAGGAACTTCAACAGAACAACCGACCCATTCGATCACTACATGTATTGACATCGAAGGGCGACAATGTTATGGAAGACTTTCGACGCCAAAATGCCGGAGGAAATGTTCCCGGACACAAAAATTGCGCAAACATAGCGGGATCTCAAAAATACATTAGATGCCAGCATGTGATCAGTACCTTCCAGTGCGGTCGTCCCTTCCGGGCTCAATGGCCGGCGACAGGAGTAGGGCACGATCTTTCCTGATTTCGTCTTAGAAAAGGCAAATAATTTAACCTTTCTACCACGTGTGCCACGAGCAGGGCTGTGTTTCCTACAACAGGGAACTAACCTCCCCAAACCTATCGAAAAATTCCGGGTCTCGGGGCAGCTTCCCGGGGTGGGAAGCGAGCCGTAGACCTCAGCGCAAACTTCGCGTGTCGCATGCTTGGCGCCCTCGAGATTCCTCACAACACCGCCTCACTTACATACTTGCGCACGCCGTATGTCTTACCGCCGTGTCTTCGCTCCCGCAAAGCGTGGCCGTCCACTCGAACAGGTTGTCGTCGTTGGGAAATGCCGAGGCGCCGGGGTCCGCGCCCATCATGATACCCATCAGCTCCTGCTGCAGCCTGGGGTCCGGTTGTTGTACGCGACGTGCACGCGTGTTAGGACGAGGGGTGCGACACGCCGCCGCAGAAACGAAGAAAGCGACGAAAATACCATCTATGGGTAGAGATAGATTCGTTGCGCTCTATTGGAAAAAAATAAAAAAAATAAAAAAAGGGTGGACGCCAACTAAACTGTCAAATTTGCGTCGGGCTCCCGACAAGGCTGAGTGAGCACACCACCAAGCCTCTCAGCCAACGCGGATGCCGCGCTGGTGAACAGGGACGCGATATCCACTAGCGTTTGTGTTGATAGAGCCAACACGCCCGGCACGACTCCCTTTTCTTGCGTGGCGGCCCGAAGAAAACGATTCAAACAGTAGCAGGAGGTAGACGTGGACCAAGACTAATAATTCATCCATAATCAACAGAAAACGACTCTGCTAGGAAGAGTTAGGTGGCTCCACACAAAATGTGTGTGTTTCTTTGTTGTGAAGCATCGGCCTGACTGGCTGGCCAATGAAAACGCGTCAGTCTTACAGCTGGAAAAAGCGCGCGAACCCACCTCTAGCCATAGGGTTCTACCGAAAGGCTGAGTCGTTTTCCTCGGTTAGCGACAGCTGCGATCACGATTAGGAGTATTTTGCCTCAAGACCACCATACGTGGAACAAGGAGCAGAAAGGAGGGTAGAGCTGCAATTGTAGACAGGTTGAGAGTTCCCGCACAGCAGTGGTTTGCCATTTACTAGACGTTCTCTGGTCGAGGGCGGATCCTGACGGCGTTTGGATCGATTTGTTGATGCTCCTGCTGTAGAACACTCGCTGCAAGGTTGTCGATGGTGACTTACATGAGACCCGACTTCGTGGGGAGACCGATCCTCGCCTTCATGTCCTGCGCGGAACCAACTACAAGTCACCTATTGGGGTCACTAACTATCCATCTTTTTTTCGTACTGCTTGCTGTAGTGCTTTCCTCGACCTGTGCTTCTGGTGAATGGGAGTAAATCGTCGACTGCGATGGGCACATGGCACCGGCGAGATGTTCTCAGGATGGCGCGAACTATCCGGTTGTGGGGGGAAGGAAGCTCAGGCGCCGGTCTTCGTGCATATAAGAGATTGGGAGCAGCTCAAGTGCTCCTTGCATGGATGGTGATAACGTACCCGCACCGCAGAGTCTGCCTACATGTCGCAGTCAGTCCGATCGGGGCTCCCCAGTACACGACCAATCGATCTCCCAATATCTTTTTCGGTGTGTTGTGTGCGTCTTTATTACTTCAAGTATTAGCATCGACCGCGCTAGCTAGCCGGCTGACCAATAGATGACAGGTGTGCGTGTGTGTCGTTCCATTTCCACTCTGGGCATCATCATTTTTTAGACTACAACAGGTTACATTTACGGCATCTTTGTTTTTCCCAGCCGTTCCGTAATCAAAGCGAGAAAGTTTGAAGGTCAATCGCGCGGGAATCCAAGACGTATGTACCGATCGCAAGGAGGTGGTACATATACATTAAGGAATAATAAAACACACACGGAAAGACTACCCATTCGAGATATACCCACAGTCGAACGGACTTTTTTGCTGTGAGCCTTTGCCGCTTTGACTGCTGTACCGCACACACACACTTTGGTCATGAAGATTGACTCCGACAGGTACATGTTTGCTTTCAGCTGCAGCTGACAAGCACTTTGCGTCGCAGTGGTTGGACTTCGCGCTTAACAGCGGTGCTACTGCTGTACTGCACGTACAGCAGTGCTGCTGCTGTCATGGCGGTCTAACTCACTTCTCAACTACTTGCGGTGCAGATACCGTTCTGTGCAAAATCTATGCACCCAGTTTTGTTCAATGTCGCCCGACGGCATTTTTGGTCAGTAATCTCAGCAAATCCAGAAGCCACATCCGTGGGGTCAGAGGGAATATCACCCAAAGCACATGGACCTGCCCCGCAATTGCTCACCCCACCCATCCCCGATCCCCGACGAATAAAGGCGGCACCCGATATATACTATGTACTGCTGTAGTCTACAACAGTCTACCGCAGCAGTCTACAGCAGATCTGGCGCCAAGCGGGGGGTTTGCAACAAGTGCCCGCACACACCGCTGGTTTATCCAGTAGATGGCCTCCTGCAGCTACAACTACGCCAAGGCCGAATGAAGCTACTGGGCCAAGCGTGTGTGCGTGTGCGTGTGCGTGCGCGAATAGGGGTTCGCCGGGGAACTGCGGTGTGTGGTGCCAGTTTGCTGGCTTATCGGTCTCTCCGCTGCTGGTGGCTGGTGCGGTCTGTGGTTCGTTCGCGCCAAAAAAACTGTTGTCGGGGGTTTGTGGCTTGCAAGCTCTGCCCGCCTCGAAACAACGGCGACCTGCTGCTAGCCGCCAGCCTGTCTTCCTTCGCAGTGGTGAGCATCGATGGCTCAATCAGCGGGTGAGGTGCCAGCAGCAAGGAGGTGGCGAGAGTGAGAAAGAAGCAAGCGCCGAGAACCAGCGCACACCCACCCACAGCCACCGCGTCCGAAACAACGAAAACAGCTCCCCTTCCTGGTGTCTCCCCACAAAACAACAAACCATCTCACCTCCTGGTAACATCTCCACCGGCGGACGCCATTCTTTCACCGACGATTCTCAAAAAAAATTATGTGTGTGTATGTGTAGTGTGCAGCAGCAGCTCTCTCTCCCTGGCGTGTAGGTGTGTAGGTGTGCTCGCTGGGTGTGTGTGCGGGGAACGGAAAATGATCAACCGTCAACCGTCGCTGGGCGGGGGGCACACAACGGGAATGTCTTGAAACTGGGCGGTATGCTTGTGTACCTTGATCGCATTTGCGGGAACCCCTGAACATGAAGGTTGTGTGTTGTGTGGGAAGCTCTGCTGCTGGGGAACCCACCTGCCTGTTGTACAACGTCACGGACACGAAGAGAGAGCCATGCTAGCAGTGGTGGTTCCAGGTGCCCAGCGAGTGCTCGCCCGCCAGGCTGGTCACAGCCAGAGGCCCTTGGGTGTGATCGGTAGGTGTAGAGATTGCGCAGAGTATCCTCGAAAGGTGCCGAGGTCGTCGTTGACAGCGGCAGCAGCGGGAGGAGAGGCTCGCTGTCGTGCAAAAGATTATGGGCCATGGTCGACTGGAGGGACAATGAGGAGGCTCTCTCTGCGCCCTGAATCCTCGAGGTAAGCGCGACCTCCGCTCTTTGTTGTGGAGAGAGGTGGGAGATCTTACGTACACCAGCACATATTTGCGGCTCCTTTGGTTGGCACAACACACACCCGAACGGTTTGTTCGAGCCAGGAGGGTCCTGCATAGTCTAGGCTACTGCTCCGCGGGTAGCCGGCTGGCGATGATTGGCGCTTGCATACTTACTGTACAAAGCTTCGTGTCGCCGTTGTTGATCCTCGTTCGCGGTCGTCTGTTCATTCATTGTGCGGCAGTACTTTGTTCATGGTAAGCAACGTTGAAGTACGTACATGGGTTATGCTGTGTGCATTTTGTAATGCACACAGCTTCCAAAGTTTACTCACAGAGAGAGAGAGAGAGAGAGAGAGAGGAGAGAAAGATCTACCTGTGGATTCGTTCGTTGTTTAGATCGTTGCCGACAACAACAGCCTCGTCTACATCATTGCCAACGCATCTCTGCTTGCTCTCCTCGAATGTCCTCTCTCCGGTCTGTGTGGTGTCGAACAAAGAGTGGTACTTACGGCAACACTCCTCTTGTTGATGGTGTTCCGGCGGAATTCTGCTTGCACAAAATGCTTACACGAAGGTGCAAAGAAAACGCTTTGTTTCGTGTTCCCTCCCCGCAGGCGAGGTTCTCCCGAACTTCTCCCCCGGAAGTTTAGTAGCCTAATGCGTTTGAAGTGTTTCGTTTTTCTGCGTCCATTTTGTGCATACGTTTCTTTCATGTCTGGAAAGGTGTACCCCCAAACCGGGTTGTAATAGTTAGTCTATGAAAGCCGTCCGCGTCAGTTGGACCAACCAGGGTACATATTTACAAGAATACTAGTAGGATGTAGAACGGAACGGTTTTTTATGTGACCAGCAATCTACATGTAGGCATTCACGCAGTGACATGAGAGTCTTGTCGAGGCGAGAAATATCCCCCCCCCGAATTTTTTGGTCTTGGACCTCGCCAGCTGGTCGCCGCCCCTCCTCGGTGGCTCCTTTGGTAACCTGTCGACGCGAATTCGAATCTCGGCGCAGTCGCACGAACTGGGGTTCTTTTTCTCACGTTATCCCCAGTAACAAGGACGTAAAAGTTCACAAGTTTTTACCGAAAATCAAGCGAGCGAAATACATCATCCGGTGCGATCGCCTGTTTTCTCATCGCTTCATTCTTGGGGTATTTTTTTGCACTCTTGATATGCACACATAACGCGTACGGGTGCCAGAGGGTCCTGAGCAGAGACCGAAAAAGTCTTGAATGTGAAGGCAACAACGACGACGACGACAACAACAACAACAACAACAGCAGCAGCAGCAGCAGCAGCAGCAACAACCTCCATCACGCCCTTGCTCGCTTGACGCACACAGGTCCGACAACCCTTCGTCAACGTTGGGGCTGGGAGTCGGAGCCATCCTGGCGATGGGGGGGTTGCTCCTCGCCACCCAAGGCCTCCCCGACGACGGAAACCCTGCGGCGATGGAGGCGGAAGGGGGAAGGGGCGGACGTCATGGCGGCGACGACTATCACACCAGCCTTGCCAGTAGGACAGGTGAATGCCCGCGAATGCCTGCCTCCGTGTGTTGGTGAGACTTGGGTGAAAGGAGGAGGAGGTGGTGGTGGAGGAGGAGGAGGAGGCAAGCGCCGCTCAGGCCATGGGTGGCTGACGCCTTGGAGGGTAGCACTGTTGTCTGGCGGGGTGTCGGTTTGGCTGTGCAGGTTGAGGGCTGTGCGTCGAATGAAGGTGTTGGTGAGGCTGTGTTGTTTGTATTTCTCGGTGAAGGTGAACCTTGCACGGTACACACGAACGAAGACGGTCACGTTCGGCGGCCAGTGTCCTGCCTACCGGTGTAGCTCAAGAGTGCGAGCGCCCCGACCGCTGAAAGGGGTCTCGTCACTTTCCGTTTCTCTTTTCTTCGATTGGACAAAGCTTGTGTGCTTGTGGAGATAAACCCAAGGATAATAACCACCAAGCCGACAGCACTACCACAACAGCAAACAACCAACCGCATCCACTGGAAACGAAACAACGACAACGACAACACCACCACAACGACAGCAAGACGAGCAACCACATCGACGGAACCAAACGCCACAGGTAGCGCTGCTGCTCCCGATAGCGAGCAACACTCACCAGAGGAGACGGACGAGAACAGCACCATCTCGCCGCCACCGGCGGCGCCAGCAGCACCACCGGACCCAGAGCCGGACAGCGGCGGTGGCGGCGGCGGCAGCGGGGGGGGGGCTCCGCCCAACGGCGACGGGGGTGGGGGGGAGGCGGAGGAGTTCCCCGCCGAAGGGAGTTACAGGTTTTACATCCTAACCCCGGAGGAGGCGGCGGCGGAGGGAACGTCTGCCTTGGACGGTTTCGCGGGGGGGTGGGACGGCTACGAGGACGACGAAGACGACGACGAAGACGACGACAGAGGCGGCCGTCGGTTGAAGGAGCGGTACCACTTCGTGGTGATCGGTGGCGGCACCACGGCGGACGCGGCGATGGAGTCTATATTGAGGATGCGGCCGGAGGCGGAGATCCTGTGCCTCAGCGACGAAACGGTGAGGCCGGCGGCGGCGGCGGCGGAGGCGGTGTTCTGTGGTGTGCTGTGTGTGCACCCCTCAGTGTTTGCCTTGCTGTGTTTTTTTGTTCCGCGCTTCCCGTTGTATGTTGGGGTCTCATATTTTTGCTCGTTGATATTGCTTGGTTTCTTTCGTTTGTCCTCGTTTAGAGGCTGGTTTTGTCCTCTTCGTTGGCCAGCCGCCTTCAGTACATACATAGCATGGTCGATTCTCACCCTTGACCCTTATCGTCTCCCTCTCCCTCTCCCTCTCTCTCATCTCACCCGCGTGGCTTGCGGTGGTGGGCGCGGCAGCCGTGCCCTGCGGACGACAGCGACACGCACACCGGTTCCTACGAGGCAGACTTTCGACTCCTCAAGACGGACCTAGTGGCGTCCTTCAACCAGTGGCGAAGACACCTCGCCTTCCGAAAAGAGGGTTTTGCTAACGGCGGCGGCGGCGGCGGCGGCGGCGGGACCACCACCGGGGACAGCAGGGGGGCGGACGGCGGGGAGGGGAGGTGGGCCTACGGGCTGTCCAAGGGCAAGGAGATACGGTATCACACCTACGAGGTCGGTGCCAATCTGTGTTGTGCTATGCATACATACACCGTGTGTTTTGCGCTATTGTGTCTTTATGTGCGCCTCTTGTTTTGTTCACTTGTAAGTGTTCTTTGTTTTGTGTTGCCGTGTAGTATACCATCTCCTTCGCCGGCTGGGTCTAGAAGTCTAGAACGGCCATTGTGTACATGACCGAGCATGAGTTCGACACAGCGGTATCTAGCAATGCGCGCCTTTTCTGAGTCCTTCTTTAGGATTGCAAGGGTGTTTTCGTGCGAGGAAATCTGGTCACTCGAGGACGAACGCACCGAGTTGTCGTCGTTTTTTGTTTTTTCCCGTTTCGCCCTCAAACGCTTGCACGGTCTCGGGGGGGCCGAGTCGACCAATCGGCCGAACCCGCACCCTCTTGTGACGCTGCGGTTACCGCGGCACAGCAGCCCCTTGTGCAGAGGAACGAGGGCATGTACCGCCGTCTCTTTCGAAAACGTTCAACACAGCAGCCTACAGAGGAGGGCATGCACCGTCTTTTGTTCGAAAATGTTGAGCACAGTAGCTCCTTGTAGGAAGGGGGGCATGTTCCGTCTCTCTTTCGAAATATTTCGAGTTCCCTTTGTTGGGGCGGGGTTTCGCGCTCGAGCGGTCGGTCGTTTCTTCCGCGCCGATGCTGCGTGACGATGCTCCCCTTGCTAGCCGTATCGTAGCCTAGCCGTTCGTTTACAACGATCTTCCCGGTACCAGCCGTATCGTAGCCTGTTAGTCGTTCGTTTCCAACGATGTCCCCTTGCTAGCCGTATCGTAGCCTAGCCGTTCGTTTCCAACGACCTTCCCGTGGCTAGCCGTAGGCTTGACCTTAGCCCTGACTGGTAGCGTGCCCATTTCCCCCTCCTCCTCCTCTCCGGGGGAGCGCAGCCGCACGATCTGATCATCGAACCCGAACGGCGATGCGTGCGACTGTTGCTGGACGGGACGGAGGTGTACTACGACAAGTGCCTCATCGCCAACGCAGGTGCGAGATGCGAGCGGAGGTATTGTAGACGGAGCGGGGGGAATGGTAGGGGTTGGGTGGAGTTTGGGTGCTAACCCTAGCTAGAGGGGACGTCCTGATGGGTAACCCAAGCCCATATGGCACCATCATCCAGACCCCCTGGGTCCTCTTTCAGAAGACCTTGTGGCTGTGCCCTTCGCTTGGAGTAGTCTGTCATGTAGAGGGTTCACCGTAAAAAATAGGTGCCGCTTTTTTGTGTTTTTTTTTCTCCTCCGTGCACCGTTTCCATCGGCCATATCTGCCGGGACAGGGAGGTGTGCTGCCGCTACTTTGACACCTCCGTGTTTGACGAACGTACAGCCAGCCAGCCAGTAATTAAGGAGCAGCCGTGCCAGCCATGCCGATGCTTCTGCTCGTGCCTTGCCCGGCCGCCCTCGCCTCTTTTTAGGAAGGAAGGAGGCCTCCCCTCCTGTTTCCCGTCATCTCTCTCGCACGAGACGGCCCGCCCTCGTTTTCACCGTTTCCCCATCCGGTCTTGCTTTCGCTACAAGCGGGGGGCAGCAAAACCAGTCAGTTGTTGCCGAGCAAGTACATGCCCTCTCCCTCTGGCATAAAAACGAAGGCACGCAAAGCAAGTATGAGTACGCGCCTCGCCACCTTTTTTTTCTCGTGTCCTGTTTTGAGATATTTCTTTTGCGCTGGTGTGTGGCGGAAAAAAGTTAGCTGTTGCGGAATCAAATATAAATACCCCCCCCCCCATTGGGCTAACACCTAAGACACAAAAAACAAAGACGAGTATGTACCCCCCCCCCACCCCTTTTTATTGGTGTCCTGTTCTGACACCGAGCGTGGAACAAGCTGACGTCAACCGACACGCTATTTTTTTTTGTTATTTTTTTGTTTCCGCTTCTTATTATTTTTTATTTTTTTGTTTCGCTTTTTCTCTTCTTTATTGTTCGGTTCCACCGCCGCAGGGAAACCGCGGGATTTCGCTCTCGGCGGCGGCGGCGGCGGCGGCGGCGGCGGCGACGACGGCGACGGCACGAGCGAGGAGGAACACGCACCGCGAGGCAGCGGCAGAAGGCTCCGGCGGAGGGAACGGGCGAAAAAGGCCGGAGATAACGGGGGGAGGCGGGGGCGGTCGGACAAGCCGCTGGGGATCCCTGAGAGGGAGGCCGTCGGCGGTGGGGGTAGCGGCAGCGGCGGCGGAAGCTGGCGGAGCAGGATTAACAAGCTGACGTGCCTTCGAGACTTCGTGTCTCTGGAGCTCCTCGCGGTGCGTGCGTGCGTGCGTATATATTTATTCTCGTCGGCCTTCTCGTCTTGTCGGATGGCTACATTTAGATATCGAACACACACAAAGCGTGCGTGCGTTTTTTTGCTCCTCGTCCTTTGCCGAAATAATCGGCTGGCTACGTTGTGATAGCTCGCACAAAGCTTGCGTGCGTTTTTTTTGCTCCTCGTCCTTGCTCACGATGGTATCGGCTGGCTACATACATGGGTAACACCCAAAACAAAGCGTGCTAGAATTCGAGGACTTACAATATGATGACTCTGTTCATTACGAGATTGTACACTCTTGTGTTGTGCACCGTACCCCACAGCAGTCCAACTTGTCGGCAGCATTTGCAGGGGTGCCTTTTTGGCGGTCCCAGGGAGGTAGTAGAATTGTCCCTGGCCCGCCGGAAGGAAGATGTTGTTAGGAAAAGGAGCCCGCAGCTTTGTCTGTACCGTCAGTGCCGCATGTGCGGACCACGTTAAAATCGGTCCTGAAACCATTCCTCGAGACAACAATAAAGCCAGCCAGCGACCCGTGAGGGCCGCGTAGAGGATGAGTGCGATGGAGCTGCTCGTGAGCGGCAAGAGAGGGCTTGCATTGTTGCTCCTACCTAATATTGGGAGCTGACCCAATAACCGGGTTTGCATGGAAGATATTTGCAATTTCGCTTCCATGGCTGGCATCACTGAATTCTCAACGCCCGAAGGCAGTTGTCCGGCACGCCGCTGCACAGGACGAAAGTAGATTCATTCGAAAGCTCTTTAAAGCAGCGTTCATTCAATATGTAGCACGTTTTGTGAATCGACAGGTGCAGGAGATATCATTCAAGTTGTGCGTACCGGGACCCTTGAGCAATACCAATGTAGGCCTGCTTCTGTATGCTTTTTTTGCGTCTAAAAAGCGAATATTTCAGATGGATCCTACCGAAGGGGGGAGGAGTCTGAAATTGGGGTTTATTGGAGTTGGTAGAAGAAGTGGGCATTTATATTATATGGCAAAGAGTATGTCTGCGTGCTTGCAGGAGAGGAGGCATGCGCGCCGAGATAAGGCAGCTGCTCGCAGGACATTCCGTTTGCGCCCGATCACGTTGAAGCATCAGCAGTGCTGGAGCACAGGGACTGCTAGACGTACGATTGGGCAACACTGCCAGCTGCTGGTTTAGGACATTCTGTTCCGGGAGCTAGTGTTGTCTGTATGTTTTTTTTGCGTCTAAAAAGCTGACGATATTTTCGAGACTAGTGCTGCTTGTGCTGCTGCTGTTTTGCTCACACCGTGGGCGACGCTGCTGCCTTCTGCGCGTCCCCTCGCGTGCAGAACGACCCGTCCGTCAAGCACGTTTCTGTCCTCGGGGGAGGGTTTCTAGGGTGCCAGGTGGCGTTGGCGCTGGCGGAGCGAGGCCGGGCGACGGGGGTGGCCATCTCCCAGGCGAGTACTGCTGTACATGTTGTAGAAAGCGAAGAAGAAAGCGACAAACGGGTGGCGGCACACGCATTACCCTGTTGTTTTGGGTGCTGGCGCGCCCTACCCTCTGAATCTCGGGACTTGTGCGGTTTTCTTCTTGAAGGCGTTTTTGCTTGAAAATGGAGTCGGAGTATGGTCTAGGTGGGAGCAGCAGAGGTGGTGTTGTTGGCTGTTGCCGGGTGGGCGTGGGCGGGGTGCCACACAATTGCGTCCTCGCCGGCCACGCCGAGTTCGGCCAGCCAGGTGGTTTTAGTGCAAGGCCAGTCGAGTTGGGAGGACCATTCACTCGGTTGAACAATACCAGTTGGTTTTAGTACGGCCAGTCGAGTTAAGACGGCCAGCCAAGCGAGGACAAGCGCACATTCTCATGCAGTTCTCGAAAATCATCTTGCCTGCCTGCGCGCAAATTTGTCTTTTACACCAGTGCACCTCTGCTGCTGCTACTGCTGCTGCTGTTGTTGTTTCTGCCGGTGTTTGTTGAGTTTAGGTCTATTCAGAGAGAAATCCCATGGGGCACGTGCTGCCCGACTACCTGGCCGAACACCTGCGGGGGGAGCTCGCCAAGGCCGGGGTAGCTGCCGTGGCCGACACTCGTCTAGCAGACTTGAGGTGCTCGCTTGTTGGTTCTGTTGCAGATGTCGTGGCGCCTAGTTGTAGAGGGAGGTGCCGCGTGTGGTGTTTGTTGTTCAGCACCGATATCGAAAGTGTAATTCCCGAGTCGATAAATAGCAATGACAATGAAAACATGCTTTGTGAGGTATCATGGTGCTGTGAATTTTTTCACCATGCACGAGAGGCGAGAAGAAAAGGTGTTCTCTTGTCACCATCAACAGCAAATGACAGCATGACTTGTCAAGTATGGGCGGCACAAAAACGCGACTTTCATGTGTAGGGAGTCCATCTATACACACCGCTGACACTATCGTCAAGTGTAATCACCCTTTGAACGCGTTCAGACATGCATATATATATCTAACCGTAGGTAGCTCAGCATACCACGCCCTTAGTAATAGCTCGATTACTCCACGAAGAGGATGCCACAGCAGTCCAAACCTGAGTTGTTTTTGAATTTCCTCGACTAGACGGTTCCAGCGTGGCCATCATCAGCACCGTCAGTCACTGCTTTTAGCTGCAGAGTACTCGCGCTCTGTGCTCATTTGTTTCTGTTTTTTTTTTTTTTTTTTGCCCGTGTGTCTGGGGCTCAGGTACAACTCGAAAACAAAACGCTTGGAAGAACAAGAACGAGAAGGCGCGAAGCACGTCGTAGGCGGAGACGACGGGAAGGTGGGCCTGGAAACGGACTACGTCGTGGTGGCTTCCACTGACGTGGACCCTGGTGTCGAAGTGGCCAGCGACAGCGGTCTCGAGATCGACGAGGTGTGCAGGATGGATGGATTGATGGATGGATGGGGTTCTCACGTAGGAATTAAATCCGTCTCTCTGTGTTTTTTGTTTGTTGGTTGTGTCTGTGAGTTTTTAGCCTTGACACTCCCATTATACATAGGCACGCACTATTACGACATGTGCTTGAAATGCATTCAACCGTTACCGCATGTACAAGCCAGGGAAATGTCCTCAAGGTTGATACCCCCCATCCTTATTATGCATGCGAGCGACCATGCCCGTGAAGAAAGAGTAGTCCTCAACCCAGGGAGTTTCCTTACTTTTGGTGTCCTTAAGCGAAGTCACGACTGCTGTACTTGTGGTACTACCACGGTACTCCCGATACACCTGTTGCTCCTCCACCGTTGTGTGCCAAAATTTTTACCGTACATGACACAGGATAACACACACCCCTGGACCGATTTTCGAATCTCGATTTCTCAAAAGCAGAAACAGTCACGGCGCCAAAAACGGTGGCTTTGAAGCTGTCTCGTCGAGAGCTGTCCGAAAATGTATTTTTTTCATTTATGCATCCTCTTCGTCGTGGCGTAATCGATGTTTGAAAAATGGTCCAGGGGATGTGTTATCTCGTGTCATGTGCGGTATCTGCCTTGCCCCGTGGTGTGTGAAGATGGGGGTTACGAACGTCGGGCGACGATGCTGATCTGGTATGTAACTGCCTGTCGCCGGTGTGTTATGTTCCGGTTCGGTCGCGGACGAAAACTTGCAGAGAAATGGCGGGATCGTGGTGAACGGGTTGTTCGAGGCCGTCAACGGGGTCTACGCGGCCGGTGGTGCGGCGTCGTTCTTCGACCCCAACCTGGGGAGGGGGAAGGGGAGGCGGCGCATCGCGAGCCACGACCATTGCGTCAACTCGGGGCTCTACGCGGGTGAGAGGTTCTTGATTTTGTTTTTGCAATGCGTGCTGTTGTTGTTGTTGGGTGTCTGTAGGTCAGCGGCCGTTGTAACAGCCTTCCTGCTCGCTAGAATGTTCGGTCGGTCCGAAAACGTATCCTTTAGCACGGGGACTTGTTAGTTGCTCTGAGGTTCCCATTGGTATGTAGCAACACCGTGCGCTAGCCTAGTAGGGGGGGAGGGGGGGGGGGAGGGTGTGCTCATAGTCGTGCATGCCGTAGTCGTTAGACCATTGAACTCGCATCCCTACATAGCCGGGACGGAGCACGCCGGGTTCTCACCGGACCAGACTCACATCACCCAAGCGCGAAGCACCGTGAGGTATTCGGCAAGTGAGTCGCATGAAGGGGGCGCCGCATCCTGCTAAGGGTGTAGGGGGGGGCGTTTGCTATCGATCAAGTTGTACCTGCGGAAGACGTACGTATGAATGGTGCACGACGAACGTGAGAGTACCCGCAGACAGCACGGAGGTGAAGCATGCCTGGCACATAAATAGTTGAACTGAAAGGAGATGTCATGGGGTTCATTCAAAACGAGTGTCCACCTGGAAAGGAGACATGATAGGGATGCGGACGGTGAAGTTGTGCCATCGACTAACTTGGCAAGACGATCTTTACGACGAGCGTGCCGCGTCGTTGTAGCCGCACCGTGGTGAGGAATGTTGTGGTGGCCTGCCTGCCGCGCAAGTAGTCTGACTGTCTCTTGGTGCCAGGGCGGGCGGGCGGGCGGGCGGGCTAGCGGGCGGGGGGGGGGGGACGGGTACGCTGGTTGCTTTCGTTTCAAATCGCGTTGCCGCTGTTTGTTGTGTGCGCCGCTCCATCAGGCTGGCTGCCTGATGCGCATGCGAATCGTTTGTCGCACGGGAAAACATAGGTGCGAAACGAAGCGCCCCACCCCGCGCGAACCCCAAGGACAACGCAGACGTTCTGTTCTTTCCTATTTTTGTGTCTTTCGTTGTCGGACTTCGTTGTCGGACTTGTGTGTGATCGATTCGATCGACCTTCTCTGCGATCGATCGGCAGGGTACAACATGGCCGCGACCCTAACGGCTGCCGAGAACGACCACGAGCCCGCGGGTTCGTCGACGCCGTCAGCGTCGCCGTCGGCATCGCCACGGAGAAAGGGGTAAGCGGTGTCCTGTGTAAGGCTACTCTGCTCCCTGAGGTGTTTGCCAGGTGCAGGAAGGATACACACACCCTCGAACACGCGTGCGTGCCACTGTTGTGTGTTGCGCTTTTTGGCTCCGTTGCCGGAGCTTGCTTTTTGTGTGCTGCGTCGTTTGCACGATCCCGTCCAACTCGTCCCCACCGGCAGCGATTATTTTATTCTTTTTTTGATGCTTTTTTTTTGCAATGAATGTCGGGTTGGTTACGCACGCGTGGGGAAGCGTAATTTTACCATGTTTTTCTTGTTGAGTTTTTTGCTCTTCTTCTCCTCCGGAAGGGGTATTTTGGTCACCACTTACCACGGTGTGTCCTGTTCTCCAAGTCCATTAAGTCTCCCTTTGTCATGTCCTCCCTGTCGCCCCCCTTCACGGGGGTCTGTTGTCGCCGCTTACACTTTTTTTTTTTAGAGAGATCGTGTTTCTGTTGCAAACTGCTGGGGTTTTTTCGAATGTCTTTCTTGTTGTGTGTCGCCCGCCCGGTCCAGGCCTTCCCCCGCGCCGCACCGCAACTGTCCTCTCCGGCAGCGTTTTTTTTTCTTTTTCGTTGCTTTATTTCAATGTTTCGGTTGGTTGCACGCGTTCGACAGTCTTGTTTACGCCTTGTTTTTTCCTGTCCCTTTTTTTTATCACCGCTGACTGAGCGTGCTGTTTCTCTAAGCCCATCAAGGCTTCCTTTGTCTTCTCCTCTCCTTACCCCTCCCTTAGAAAAGGTCTGTTGGCCGTTTGACCCATATTTACGTTTTTTTAGTCCGAGATTCCGTGCGTGTTTCTGTCGCAAATTTCTGATTTTCGGATGTGTTTTCTTCTTGTGCGTCGCCCGCCCGGTTCAGGCCTCCCCCCGCCCCGCACCCTCGTTTCTACGACCACGTTCCGTTCTGGCGGTCTAACTTGGCGGCATGCGGCGTCGTCATGGAGGGGTTAGGGGACGTAGATCCGAGGTGAGCGCGAAAAAAAATGTTGGAGGCTTTTCCGTTTCTCGGGTCACACGAGGGATGCTGATGGCATGGGGTGGTGTCTAGAGGGCCTCGGCCCTTGAGTGTTATTTTTTCAGGAGGCCCGATGGTCCCGGTCGTTAATATACGCCCTCATGACCGCGGGTGACGTCACCACTCGACGACGGAATTTTCGACGAAAGGAAAATTCCTCTACAAAAAATGGACCAATCAGAAAACTGCGGGCACCTTTTCTCTCTCACGATTTTAATTTTGCCCGGCAACTATGATCATTGTCCGGACACAACTCGCAAAGAGCGGGTCCAGGCGTCGAGAGACCTGCCGGATCAACGAACACCATCAGCTAGCGTATGTTGTATGAGAAATGCTTTCGAGTCACACAAGTTTTCTCTTTTCTTAGTATGACACAACGAATCCATCTCTATCTATTAGCCAAGAGAGAGTAGCACTGAATCCATAGCGTATAGTGTTTTTTGAAGTTCTTTTTTTCCTTGTTTTTGTTTTTTTCCTCCGGCTACGAAGTGTGGTAAATGTATTTATTATAAGGAGCTCTTTATCCTTTCGCGGCGTGTTGTTTGTTGTTTCGCTCGGGATGATGCAGCTTGCGAACGATGGGCGTGTGGTTGGACTACGGGGAGGACAATCGGAAAGCCAGCTACAGAAGGGGGGTCGTCTACTACATGCGGGATGACAAGGTAAACCTCGACGGTCATGCTGTATGTATTCTACAAGTTTTTTTAGTTTTATTTGCGGAGAGATTGTTGTTTCGTTTTTGTTTTTCGTGTTTTTGTTTTTTTTGCGAAAACGTTTGGGAGGGTCGAAAGGTCCCCAGGAACATGGCTCTTCAGTTTACTATTTATGGTACAGAGCTTGGGGCGATTCTTAAAACACACCGTGTTCTATATCTGCTGGCCTGAGTTGTCGATAGCCAATCAAGTACGCTCAAAATCCATGGTGTTATGGAGCGGCCCCCAGGATT
>FN649748.1:84474-112868 GCA_000310025.1 Ectocarpus siliculosus
GAGGGACGCGGGATGTAAAAACAACAGGACGCGAAACAAACAACGGAGGGGAGAGGGCGTCACGGGGCGCAACTAACTTTAGGTATTTTCTTCTCCTCATCGATTTCGTTCTGGTCTGGAACACAGCAAACGTACGGCGGTACGTGCAGCCTCCGCGTCGCAGGGTGCAATCAGCACTACTACTGATGCTGCCGTGTGTGATGTAGCAATACTGCGTTCTCTCGCGGGTAAACATCGAAGCACAAATTCAACAGCGATTGCTGCGGCAAGACACACGAAGAGCACACACCAACAGCGAAGCCAATTGCGCCGGCGTTCACCCCCCCCCCCCCCCCTTTTCACCTTGACCCTAGGCCACTCCACCCCATCGGTCGTTCCCGCTGGCGAAGGAGGAACCTCCCCCACCCGCACAGCAGCGGCATCATCGCCCTCCTCTCCCGCCTTGGCGGTGGTGCTGCTGTGGTTGTCTCGCGCCGACCGCCTCAGAATCCCGTCCGCCCTGAACCCCGCGGGGGCCCCGCAGGGGCTCGCAGGAGGGGGCCCCGCGGGTTGCGGCGGGGGGAGGAATCGTGGTGGTGACGGCGGCGGAGAGGCGGATCTCGACGACAGAGGCGTGGTCGGGGAGTTGTAAGACGTGGGGCCGCGTAGAAACCCGGGACCCATCGTGTCTTCGTCGTCATCGTCCTCCTGTTTCGCGTTGTAGGCGTTGAAGAAAGAAGGGCGGTTGGTGGCGTTGCTGCTACAGAATGTCGGCGGCGTGGTATCGGAGTCTTCTCCTCCTCCTCCGCGGGCCTGGGGGCTCTCTGTCGGCTGTATTTATGTTCACGGGCGGGTGGTTGCGATTGGTCGCGGTGCCGTGCGTCGCCGGAGGAAAAACGGCGGAGACGAAAGGGAGAGGGGACGGGGAGCGAGAATGAAATCAGATTTTGAACGGTATGCTGACAGCTTTGGAGCCGTCGAATTCAGAGAAGATGTGTACATATGCTGACAGCTTGCAGCGATCAAGTTGAGACGATGGGTGTGCTGACGGCTCTTGGGGCTGTACTGTAAAACGACGCTGTCGGTTCGGAACAGTATCTGGCGAATTTCGGGCAACGGCGACAGAGATGGCGGAGTTTGCCACGACTGATCGCCTGCGTGTGGTACGCCGGTCAACCGTTCATTGGCCGACAGCTTTGTGTCACAATATGTTGATCGGTAGGTGTGCCCGCATTGAAGGCGAGAGAAAGAAAACAACAAAAATGGGGGCTTCACAACCTTCCAAAAGACGGGAAGAAAGAAGCCCGTGGAACGTTTTGTGAGAAACGCCAACAAGACTACATATGTAAAAGAAAAAAAAAAAGCGTGAGACAGCGAAGGCGTATGGCCCGAGACGAGTCCAACGTGAGGCGGACGTCGTTGCTCTCCGCGTGTTTAGAAGGTGTAGTTACAATTGTAAGTGCGCGAACGAGAGGTTTTTCGGGATCAGTCCAACACAGGTTTTCGCGGCAGTCGACGAACGATCCACGCCAAGGTTAAAATAAAAAGGCACAAGCCCCGGCTGGTTCCACGTCCTCCGTGGAACGATGCCTCACTTTCGCGCGAACGCCTAATTTGTCCCTCGCGCAAGTGCTGAAAGCAGTGTAGTAGCAACCTTCAGCCACGACCAGCCGTGAAAATAGAATAAAGAACATTTACGGGAGTAGGCAACAGGAAAAGCCCCTCGTTGGTGATGCCTCCTTGTGCAACCAAGCTTCGACCGCAGCCGTCTGCACGCGACGGTCAGAACACCAAAAACTGTGGCTACAAAGCCGACAACGCTACGGAGGGGAAACGTCCGGGCAAGCATGCACGGTGCCGATTCATCTTCATCCATTCGTCTTTGGGGCGATTTTCGTACGACGTTCTCGCCACACGGCGGCGGCGGCGGCGGCTGTGTGTGGTTTCAAGCGTGCAAGAAGGGGTGAAAACAAGAAAATATCGCCGACAGCGTGGAACCCACGTGGTTGCTCGCTAAGTCCTTCTCTAGACCACACAAAAACATTAATAACTTTGGCCGCATGAACGTCAAAAACCGATGAAATGGTGCAGCAATGTGTAAAAACAAATATACAAGCTGGAGTTATGGCCACTCCCAATCCAACCTGCCTGCGAAAACGGCGGTACTGCTGCTGTACCGGTCGAAAAACAACGTGTGACTCATGACTAAATAGAGCACACACTGCCCGCAGCAGTACCTCTCGCAAGGTCGCGAGAGGATCTCCCGATGACAACAAATACGGCCGTGAGTGCCGTGAGTGTTCCGACTACGGTTGTGCGTCCTGCTTGATCGACCGAACGAGTCGAGTTTCAAGTACCCCCGCTGCAACCTTGGCATTTCGACTCACTCAACTTCAGCAAGGTTACTCGTACAGGCTCTAGACAGCACACCAGGCTACGACACCCTCTCGGCGTAAAGCGGCAGGCGGCTGAATGCAAAGCAGCCTCAAACCTGAAACAATTCACTCGCGACATCCACTAGAAGACAGGACCACAGCACACAAATCGGCAAGAGCTTTTTAAGCCCCTGCTATCGCACTCTTCGAAATTGGAAGTCATGCTCCTCACGACGCTAAACGACGGTCGAATGGGCAAGAAAAACATTTTTCAATACAAGTATTTACCCCACACCACATATAGACCTGGCCCCCAATAGCGGTCAAGCTATTGGGGCATGTCGTGCGCTTCTAACCACACGGTGGTGGCATATCACTCGCTGCTGTATCAGCACGGCAAACATCACATCTTTGTCTGCCCTTCATTCCACAATAAAAACCACCACCACCACCCCCCACACACACGCCAACCGCACCGAGACTGATGTCTTTTCATTGGCCAGCCGGTTGGCAGCGGTCGACGTTTTTTCAAATACACGGCAGCATCACCACAGAGGCCTGGTCGACGTGGCGGGCGAATACGACGGGGCCGACTCGATGTTCTTTTTCATGGGCGAGCGGCTGAGCTTTCTAGGGACCCAGTACTGCGGACTCGCCTGAATCTGGCTATTCCCGGTCCCATAGACTGGCGAGGACGCCCCGATGCCCCCGGCCGTCGAGCGCGGCCCTCCCCGCTGGGACGCGGCCGCGGCCCCCCCCCGCCCCCGGACCCTGCCAACCCGCTTCGCTCCCATCCCTACGGCCACGGGAGACTGCTCCTCCTCCTCCTCTCCGACCGTGTGCGGGAGCGAGGAACGGCTGTCCATCATCCTCCGGTCTCCGGCCGCCAGCCCCTCGGTGATCACGTCCGGCAGGGTCATGACCGGCGTCTCGTCGCCGTCCTCCGGGGGGCGCTGCGCCTGCTCCGCCTTCCGCTGCGATTCGATCGCCTTCGCGAGCGCCGCAACACGGCCTCCGCCGCCGCTGCTGCTGCTGCTGCCGGCGGTAGCCGGAGTCGGCGGGGCCAGCGGTGCCTCCGCTCCGCGGGACGGGGCGGGGGAAGGAGCCGCGGCGGCGGCGGCGGCGGCAACATCGTCGCCGTCAGCAGCACCGCCTCCACCGTCGGCGGCAACGTCATCGAGCTCTCCTCTCTTGGCCGAGAACCTCGCCCGAGTCTTGGGCGGCGGCGGGATCGGGGGACCATTGCTGCTGCTGGCGGTACGCACCAACGAAGCCCGCTCGAGCCTGGCGGACAGGGCGCTCCCCGTGACGGACGGCGGCGCGAGGTTCCTCCGCGGCGGGGAGAGGCTCCTCGGGCGCGGCAGATCGTCCGAGTTTGGCCTGTGTGTGTGTGTGTGTGTGTGTGTGTTTTTTTCATTGCGTGGACGGCAGAGGGGCAAGGATGGCACAGGGTCGCGTCAGTTTAACCGGTACGAGAAGGTGCTGAACTGAGAACGGAAGGGTTAGTAATGTCAACACAACAACAACAGGGCTTGGGAAGGAGTGGATTGGCTGCAGATATCGCGCATTGTTGGGGTCTGGGATGCAACGTGTTTCTGGGCCGTTACGTCGGCTATGGAGAGGAGGTTCAAGCTGGTCGAGGAACAGGGAGCAGATGGGAGAGCGGGGAGGATTTTAAGGCACATGAGTGGGTGAGGAACCTTGCCGAAGTTCCCGGAGCCCTTCCCCTCGTCTTAGGTTCAATCGACCGGTTCATGCTTACAAGGTGTTGAGGGCAGGATGTCTCCCCGTATGACATGTGAAAACGCCGAAGAACAAGTTTCGGACAAAACAACTGTTCCCCAGAGTTATCAGCTGTATATCGACATCGCCCTCCCCGCCGCATCATGTCGGGGATGAGCTACTTGTACTGCTGCCTACTCTGCATGATGAACATGGACGTTGGATGTGCGATGCAATATGATGAAGATGTAGGGATTCACGACGGAACAACGATTGTTCAAAGTGCGGTGTTATATTATTGTGCAAAGTGACAAGCAATGATGGCTTATGGTCAAAATGCACGGCGGTACATAGTGGGATCCCTCTAAAGCCAATCGACGAACTGCTTGTGCCCACGGACGTGGCAGCAGGGTGCGTGAACTGGTACATGCTTGTGCAAATAGGAACCGAGAATATACCGCGTTCCGAGACCCGAGACCCCCTTCTGTCGCTGGTGGCAGACCGATTGGGAGATAGAACATTTACATTCTCATCCTCTGAAGTTGTATTGTAGTGACAGGCGGGTGTGTGATCGTAAATAAAGTGCCACACACGCGCTGAAACGAACTATGTACAGAGCAAACTTCATCCCCATACGATAGCCAGCGTATGCACAGCCTATGTATGACTTCACACTCGCAGCGCGGCACACACTGCGGTGCTGGATCCTTGTAAGACCGACGTGTTGTCATCCAAAAGCTTAGATCGGGTGACCCACAAAAACGGGCACACGTTGGATGCAAAAGTCTCCACTGCCTGTTATTAGCACTCCAACACTCACGAGAAGGAGAGCACGTGCCCGCTGCACGTGTATGCAACGGGAACCCCATCAAGCCCGCCTCATCTCCACCTCCTCTGCTGTTGCTACTCATCATTTCGTCCTCTCTCTCACAAGCAAAGACGCAAAGACGCACCTCGCAGGAAGCTCAGGCTTGGCGGGCTCGGGCGCCCGCGGCGAAGTCAGGGAGTGCGTCAGCCCCAGCCTCCGGCTCGCGCGGTCTTGCTCGCGGCCATCGACGGCTCGAGGTGACCGACCGCCGATGTCCCCTGCTGCTGATTTCGGGGTGCCCCACCCAGACATGAATGACTGCTGCTGCTGCTGCTGCTGTGCGGTCTGGAAAAATAATCAACGGGATTTTTTTGCGCGCACCCGCCGCCGCTTCGGGAAATGAAAAGAGACGGAAGGACGCTTGGTGCTGAGCTCCCGACCAGCTTCTGGTAGGGTTGTTTGCACGGGTGCGGGCGCCAATAGACAAGCCCACGCTCCCAAGATCCAAGGCTCTGGACTTGCAACCTTGTGTGGGTCGTGTGGGGGTGGTGCTGTTCGAGGAAATTCTTGGGGGCTCGCTGAACGAGAACTCCAATATCCAGGATGCGCAGGATCCTAGCTGCGGGTCCCCTCCCTCTCCACACCGCACACCACTTGCGACATCCTACACGCGTGCACGCCCCAAAACGACACACAGGACTGCACCATGGGTGGATCGTGGCGAGTCGGGTTCGCCCTGCTGTCGGCGTTCGCCTCAGGTCGGTACCTCCTACAGCAGGGACGAATTTATTGCCCTGTTTACCAGTCCTCTCGCGTTCACACGCGTCAACCCTTTGCGCTACAGCTGTAGGAGCAGAGATGACAGCAGAGCAGGAACCTGGTGTTCAACAGTTTGTGTGTCAGTCTTTGTGTCCACTTGGTGGGGCTGGTAGGTGGGTGTGTTTACCTGAGAGCTACCTTCTTTCATGGGTAGATTGTTGGAAAAGCTGTTGGTTGTAAATTTGTGCAGGACCGATCATGCATCCTCCCAACGTCAACTTTCCCGCTATCTTGGGCGAGCAATGCCGATGGCGATGCTGAGGATTAGCGTTTGGTTTGACCTCCGGTTGTTGCTTGCACGATTACAGAGTGCTGTCGTCGCCCTGGACACCCCTTCATTGTCGTCGCGAACAAGACGTAGAGGAGCAGTAAAACAGGAATCGTGTCCCTCATGTGCCCTGCAAGAGAACGGGATCATGTTTCAGCGGTTGTGCTCCTGGACAGGGTAAACTACTTGGGTCTGTCTCCCACGAAGATAAAGATAAAACACTTCTAGAACAAGAGTCCTCGCAACGTTTCGCCCCCTCCTCCTCACTGGTGTCCAAACCCTATTGCCTCACGTTCAACGCACGCGCCTGTGGGAAAACATGAACGACGACGTTGACTCCAGTGCACTCCAGTAGAAATCAAGGCCCCACCGACCCCCGACTCGTCTGGTTGAAGCTGTCTCTTCTTTTATACCACAGCGAGGTAAAATAGTAAAATAGCAGGTCGGGGCGTACACCACACCATCATCGTGTTTGGAACTCTTACAGTCGTGTATGCATCTGCTTTGATACCGTGCGCTCCGCTCGGGCACTGCTGTGCTTGCGTCGCGTCAGGGCCTGCATCCCATCTGCGTACCGTACCACTGCTGGTCTATTATGGGGTTTCCACCGCGTCCACCATTGCACCTAAAGCGCCCCCCCCCCCGAACCCCCACACAAACAAGTAGCATACCTCCCCCATGACGCCCCCTCACGGGGTCCCAGATATTGGCCTTCATGAGCATTTTGTGTTTTCAACCGCACTGAGACTATACATTGTATGCCGTCTTTTTGTTGGTCGCACGGTTGGCGTGGTCGATGCTTTCTGTATCATCCATCAGATGTTCCGTTACCCCCTGCTGGATGGAGAACCTACCAAACATGAGACGTAGCCCGGAGCCCTCTTTACCGTCTGTCTTTTGCCAGGAGAAGCTTCATTCACCCGTTGCTCCGCAATTTCAAGTCGATCGAACACGGGGGGGACTAAAAAATGGAAGAAAGCCATATGCGGGAAAGAGAGAAGAGATACATGTGGACCCTCGTACTGGCGCAGGTCATGCGACCATCATAACAATGGCCGATACTCTTACCTTGCATCTGTAGTGGGCACGTGGGCACCCTAACAAATGGCACCTCCAGTTCCTTCTCTACGGGTTGAGGTATCTCCCAGCCACCACGTGTCCCTATTGTTTCGTGATGGTTCACAAGGCGTTCTCATCTTTTGCAAATCCGGCCCCGCGGGCAGTAGCAAAAAAATAGAATTCCCAGCATAACACCACTGCAAAATGCAGCGGAACGTAACAGCATTTCCTGGTTCAACCAAAACCGGCATAACCCTCCTCGCTCTGGTCCGTCTTCTCTGCTCCCGGTTAATCTCGACCCCCCCCTACCCCTCCCGCCCCTTCCCCACGCCGCTTACACGCAGGAACCACGGGCTTTGTGTTGAAAGCTCCCCTGCCGAACAACGGCGCGGCGGCTTCGGCGGTACGAAGACCGGCAACAGCGGCATGCCCGCTCTACGCCGCTCGCTCAACCGTGGCGGCAGGAAGTGATGGCGTCGCCGCCCCTCCTCCTCGCACACCATGGACCTGTCTCGCGCCCGGCGGAAAGGTCGGGCGGGCAAAGGTCTCCCTGGAGAGGGCGGTAACCTCGGTGGCCGCGCCAAAGTCGGAGTCCGCACAGGAAACCAAGGTATGACTGCTGCAGTGACGCGTTACAATCCTGTTTTTTTATTACTGCTGTTCCTTACAATCAAGCAATTTTCGTTCTGTCGCGCAATGCGATGTTTTGTTGAAGCTGGAAAAAGACGCATGCACTTTTGGGGCTGTTTTTTTTTTTTTTGTACGCAACGACCCCGTTTTTTTGCAACCCATGGATAACCCTAACCCTAAACTCAACGTCTGCTTCCCGTCGTCTCTCTCTCTCTGTCTGTCTCTGTCTGCCTCTCTGTGGCTGTCCGTCTGTTTGTCCCCCTCTCTCTCCCTCCTTACGCCAAAATCTCTTTTTATTCCCCCGCCCCTCTTCTTGTTCGCGCCGGACGCCCGACGCGGGGACGAAAAACGCACAAACGCAAAACAGAAAAAGCAGGTGACGAAGACGAAGCGAGCGACAGAGACGGAGGACGCGCCCATGTTCCAGGTGCTCGTGATCGGCGACGAGGAGTACAACCGAGAGCACGTGGTCATGTCCATCCAGGACATCGTCCCGGACACGGACAACACACGGGTGGGTGCGGCGAAATTAATCCCATTTTCGCATACATAGAAAGCACATCAGTCTCGTGGATTATTGGCCCGTTTTTGTTCTCGGTGGAAAGGGGAAGGATACTCGCGTGGTGTATGTTGAAACGGGAAATTCATCTCCCGGAGAGGTGTAGCGGCGGCGGTGGGAGGGGGGGAGGGTGAAGAGCTTCCCACGGACCAAGGGGGTGTCGTCGTTGCTCCCACGGACCATTGACTGCTTGCCCCCTTGTACATATTCCTTAGTGTTTTGTGCAGGCAGTTGAAAATCTTTTCGGGTCCAGTTTTGGAACCACAAGGTTTCATGTGTTCTATCCGGACGCGGTTTTCTCGGGAAGATTGCAACACACTGACGCGAACACGAAAAGTACCGGAAAGAGGAAAAAGGAAACAATGGAAATCGAGAATCGACGAACGCACGTGGGAACGAACTGTTGCCGGAGTTGAGGGGGCTTGGCAAGGACAAGAAGGATGGGTGCCTGCGTACTTGACCACAAGAAAACTTGTGATATTGCACCCTTTTCAGTCGAAGCCCGAGAGACGCATGTATCCGTACATGCTAAGCAAGTAACAACTTGAAGTCTACGTGGAAAAGTAAAAGAAGCACGGCGCACTACTCATCTACATGCTATGCACGTACAACACCTTGGAGACTACGTCGATAACTAAGAAAAAGAGAGGCTGTGCACCACTCGAAACCGTTTCCGTGTGTGTGTCGAGCAGGCAGTGGAGATCCACATGTGTTCCAAGTAACACCTTGAAGCCTACGTAGATAAGCAATACCAAACGGTGCACCACACCAAACCCCTTCCGCTCGGGTGTGTCTGTCGAGCAGGCGGCAGAGATTTTCGAGGAGGCCCAGGAGGGAGGCAAGGGCTTCTGCGGCACCTACCCGGAGGAAGAGGCCGAGCTCTACGTCGAGCAGTTCACGCGCTGCGAGCCAATCATCTACGCCGATATGGAGAAGGAAGGGGCACAGAAGGGAGCCGAGGCAGGAGCCTCCGCATGATTTTTCGGGCCGCATGCGTTGCATGGATGAGAGCTGGGCGGCAGATTCGGAGGCAAGGGGGCAGCGAGGGTTCCGGTGCGCGTGCTGTTCGGCACTCTGTTGTGTTCGCTTCCTCATCCTCCCCAATGTCTCACGGTGGAACCGGAGTGTTGTTGTGATTGGGAGGGGGGCAGGAGGCACGGCGGGAGTAACCCCTTGTTTCTGTGTCGTTTCTTGACCTGTTGAACTTCCAGAAACCCGACCACGTCTCGGCTTCCTCTCAAGGATCCAAGAGCTGATCGTTTTAGCGTTTTAGAAGACCGTGTTGACGGACACGGCAATGGATAAACAAGCACTCGCTCTCTTGCAGACGTACGACGGCGTTTTCCGTCCTCCGTTGTGGTGGTACTATTGTTTATCTTGCCTTGTCCGTAAAAGAAAAAAATAACAGTATAACTTGTTTCTCCTGTTGCTCTCTGTTGTGCGCGTTGGATGTGGCTGGCGCCCGAGTTTTGCTGGAACACTGCAGCTGCACACTACTATGTCAAAAGAAAAGTTAATTCATAGGTATTGCGGCACTCAACGAAAAATTACAGCAGGAAGATGCCGCGATCACCCGAGGCCAGTCGGCTCCCTTGTTCACTTGCGCTACATACCTCAAATCGCACGCACCGCAGGAAATCAACGCATCACCCTTGAGTCCGGTGCCGGTTGCGTAGTATTTTCTGCAGATTTTTCTGCAGAACGGCAGAATAAGGTGTGATGCGCTCTCTCTCACTCTGAAAATGGGGAAGGGAGACTTTCGGAAAGGATCGCAACACCTATTTAGTTTAGGCTCCCATTCTCCGGGAGGGTGTCATGCGAGTTCACGCATCATCGCACGCATCCACCACGGGGTAAAACGGACAGCACCGTTGCCGAAAACATCCCGATTTATTCATTCCGTGCTTAGACGAGCGATTTTTTTCCGGGAGATTTCGACAACACGAGAAGAAGCAAATCCCCCACCATTGGACAGGGAGAACGAAACGAAAGTCTTGTCGACCGATGCTGTCTACGTTGACGGTGCGTTTTCTGTGGTATGGGTATCGAGAACACCCAGGGGTGAACCGCGGGAGGCGTGCTGCAAAACCCGCAGCAGCACGCGGACTACATCGCGGTCGCGCAAACCCCGGACAGAATTGAACGAAGACGTCCATCCTCCCCCCCCCACCCCCGAATTTTGGGTGAGAAAAGAACGCATGCACCCAGCCACACAGGTCACCAATTGCTTGTTTGAGGATTTTCCGGCACCCCGCCCCTTTGGAGCAGCTGTGCCGTGGTCGTGCCAGCGGTTGGGCAAGCCGCTTGGTAACCAAGTCACCGCCCCAGAGACTTGGTTTCTTCACACAGAGACGTTAACGAGCAACCTCACACGTCAATCAGGCTACGATTCCGACCCTCTGAGAGCGTGTTTTGCGTGGAAAGCCTCTAGTTACATACCAGCGCGTGTGGTTGGCTGACCACCCGGTGGTGGGTGCGGGGATCTGCCCAGACGGCAGTCAACACGCACGGACTGCAGGACCACAAAACAAGCACATGAAGTCGATGTACTTGTCTTAATAGCGAACAGCGACGACGACGACGAACGACAGCGGTGGTGTATTGGGTGCTTCGCTATTTCGCCGCCCCTCCATCGTACAGACCCCTAGGTGTTCCCCGTAGAACCAACAGTCCAAACGTGCACGCTTCGATCATGACGAAGGGTAGTCTCATCAGACTTGACGACAAATTGCAGGGTAGTCTTCAACTCGAAGCACTGGAGAGTTGCAGTTATACCTGTCTCTCTTCTCTTGTCTGTAGACTCAAGACCCCCAGCCTTCCGGGGTCCCCCTAAATCTTCTCTCACGCTATCCTCCTCCACTTCCCGAGAAGATCGCGATGGCGCTACTACACAACCGACCAAACACACCTGCTGCTCATACGTAGAGCCACGAAAACCACAAAAACCGTTAATTAAACCTCTCCCTGCGCGTCCACGTAGACGTGCGGCTTCCCCTGCTGCCGGAGCTTCTCCTGCTCCATCCAGAAGATGCACGTGTCGATGGTGTTTCGCTCCGACGCCACGGTGCCCACGGCGACGCTGTCGTTCCAGTAGACGGGGTTGTAACCCCTCTTCAGCCTCCCGGATAGAACTTTGTGTCGCATGTTGCCCTGGAAAAAGACGACCAGGGCGTAACAGCGGTTTAGTCAAACCAGGGGGGGGGTTGATGATGTATGAATATTCAACACCTGATGAGAGGGAGAGAGAGAGAGAGCGAGAACCTATCGGCGATACTGCTCGACGGTGGTTGAAAACAAACACAAAGACAGAAATCGCGGAATTACTTACAACGTGAGGCGCGACATGTCAAGCAAAGAGGGAGCGTCGGCGAACAAAGCAGTTGTGAGCAGTACAACTACCTACACTGCGATGTTCACCTCACTTCACGCGCAGGCTTGCGCAGCACTGTGTAGCGCCTACAATTATTTGTGGTGAACTCAACAATCACTCCATCTCTCTCCCAAGTGCAGGTGCGCGCAGTCACATCTCCTCCTCCTCCTCCTCCTCCTTCTCCTCCTATGAAAATCTGCAGCACAGATCGAACGATGTATGATGCGATGTTTACGTTGTCTACATACACTTACCGCGGTCTTGGCAGGCCTCCCAAGGTCTTCGACGAGCGCCAACCGGTTCTGGTGGCTGGCGTGCCCGCGCTTGGCGGCCTCCGCGTCAAGGTCCTCGGACGACGTCATGTACGTCGACACCAGCTGCGAAATAAACCCACCCGGCTGTTGTAACGCGTGTGTGTGTGTGCGCGCGCGAGTGTTGTTTTCAGCCCGCCGGATGCCCGGGAGGGTAGCCGAAGACGACGACAACGCAGCGGCGGCGTGCGCAGAAAGAGATGAATTTATGCCGAATTTGATCACGCAATTGTTCATGTTTCTTTCTACGGGGAGCTTGGGGGTAGAGGGGTATGCGCTGTGGGAACAAAACACCCCAAGAGGCGAATTGATTGTACTGCCAATCTGGACGTGGGCGGAGTTCTGATTCGTGCAAGTGACCCCGCATATACCACGGCGGTGGAGTAGTAACGAAACACTGTGTCCCGCCAAGAAGTTAGTCTCTCAGCAGTCACCAAGCATTCGTTACATGGCTTTACACGGGTACCATGGCATTAGACCCCAGTGCAAGAAATAGGCACATTTAGACGAAAACGACTTCTTACTGCTGTACAGTAAGTAGTCTTTGGTGCTGCTGCTACTGCTGTACGCTAGGATGGCTCCGCCGCCACGGAGCGTAGTGCGTCGTCGCCTGCTATGCTGTCAGATGCAACCAATGCTCAAGTGGGCCTAATACATGAAAGCATGCTATTATACCGACGCCATTCCTAAGCCTGGTGCCTCTAGTTTGAAGCCACCTCACGCTACTGCCGGAAGTCTGTGACATTGATGGGAGCTCTGAAGCTTACATCTACGGAGCTACGCAGCAGCATGCACATCGTGCAAGGACTTGTTCGCCAAAAGGGAGCAACACCTGGCTTGCACACAGAACCCGACTGCAGTAGGGGAGGCAATTTCGCTCGTTTTCGTTCTTATGTCAGAGGGAGAGAGATGTAGGACGCAAGGTCAGCTGTGTTACCACGGCGGTGCCTTCAGTGCAGCTCGTGCCTTAGCGAAGGAACGAATGACGACATTTTCTTGCTTCCTGTCCAACTTTGGCCTGCCTGCTTGCTGCGTTGAGCAGGAAGTACTGACTCTTATCGTCAAACTCTCTTGCAACAAACCCTCGAGCTCACCATCTTGGCTTCTTTCTCTCTCTCGAATTCGCCCTCTTATGCCTGGCCTTCCGACCTGGTAGCTTCTCCTCCTGCCTCGTGCGCTTCTCTGATGAGTGAGCTCGGAGTTGTGCTGTGCAGTGCTGGCTCTGCTCTGGCTGCTGCATCGCTATGTGTCCCCCGAAACCCCCGCTTACCCCGTCCCTGCGGTCTACGCGCCCCCCCTCCGCACCCCTTCTCCGGAGATGTGCGTACATCAAGCACTCAAGCACCAAGCACCTCACGACCGCGCGTAACTCCATGTTTCGAGGCCGCAGCAAAATTATTAACAGCACACAAAGTACTCTGGCTACTTCGCCAAAATGTCAACATGGTGAATACAGTATTGTGCTGAAGCATGTGAGGAGCGAGGACCAGCTAATAGCAGACATACTGACGAAGCATCTGGACATACATACATACACGTGGATCGTGTCCCAAAACATGGAGGATCTCGGAGATTTGACACGGGGTGACGGCCGTTAGAGTCAGATGTTGTACAACCGACAACAGAGAGACCTGAAAAGAGGGTTGGTGGTGTGACTGCACACATCAATGCTCAAGACAAAGGACGACCTGGTTTGACCAAGAACATCATCATCTATGCATACAACGACTATGGCCTCAGAAAGTGGATCCGGATTCATCTCGAGCGACGACGAACGAACGCAACATCAACTACGAGCTCTGCGACATTTAGACTAGTGACAAAAATTGACTTCGTCTCGGCGACAACAGACTTCGGTCGGAACAGACTTCGGTCTGAACATTACACCTAACTCTGTCTGGAACTAACCCCATACCATACGCTTAACCGCTTGGAGACGACTCTTGGGGTACAGGGCACCTCGGCACTACACATGTCTACATGCCTTATTATTATAGGATGCCATGATCTGCCACAAAACGTCCCATGGTCCGGGTTGTGGAAAGAAAGGTTCATGAACCTCCATGCAAACTCATGGGGCTCCATGGACCGATCCAAAAACGCCCAAAAACTGCTGTAAACGACCCATCGATGGGCGACAAACTTTTCTCTCGTCTTGGGGTTACCATTGGCGAGCCACCCGGTGTTTCGTAACACGCAGCTGCACACGCATGCATATGTTCCTATTCCAATGCATGCCTTTGCTTCTCAATTCCTTTTCTGGAAGTGTCCAGAATAGCGGTGAGATAATAGTCGTTATCGGGGAAATGGTTCCTACTTGTAGGTTCCTAGAACGAATGCTGTGGTTGTTGCAGTTAGTATTTGGCATCTGACCCGCACCCTCTATCTGATCTTCAAACAACAGCGATGGCAATTTGTCGAGTACAATTTGTGTGTTCGGGTTCACGGTACAACAAACTCCGCCGAATCGCTTTGTAAGAGCTTTGCGAACCGTGCCCCTTCGCACAGAATCGTCGCGGCGTCCAAGACGTAAAATCGTACAGATAACGGGCCAGATTTACCACCGCTCCCTCTTGCGTCTCTCGGTGTTAAAGCAACAGAAATATCCTACCTATCTAGACTAGACGCATTTATGCAACAACCGAAGAGTCTCCGACGATCACGGACTTCGCATCTACCCCGGCCAACCGAAGCTTCTCTCCTTGTTGGAGTTGCTGCTGCTGCTGCTGCTGCTGCTGCTGCTGCTGCTGCCGCTTAGCCCGCCCGCTCATAGGCTTCTTTCCTCCTCCGCGGTCATCCTTTTCGTCGCCCACCTGGATGACGATGCCTCTAGCAACACGTTCAGCAAATTTCGACGCCGCGTGGGAATCGACAATCGCGAGCGTTGGGACCCTCACGCCCAAGCGCAGAGGAAGACGCTGGCCCCCTTCTTCCCCCCCGTCCCCTCCACCGCCCTTCCTTGTGGGATACGCCTCGACGTACGCCCGGTCTCTGGCGGCGCCATCCCAATACAACCGAACAACCATGTCCCGCGTCTCTCCCCGGGAAGCGTCGGCCGTCTCGAGTCCGCTGCTGCAACTCGGATCGCGCTTCGTGGCCGTTTTGGCATCATCGTGTTTTCCGGGTTGTGTTAATATTGTGAGGCCGCCTTCTTCTCCGGCGGCGACTGCGGAAGAAGCGTCAGAAGTGCTGGTCGGGGATGACGAGGAGGCGTTCGACGAAACAACCATGATCGGTTGGCCTAACGGGCCGACGATGGGGACTTTCCGTCGAGCTCGCAGGATGATCGTCGCCTTGGGGGCCTCTGACCGAAGGTTTAGACCGGCGGTATCTCTTTTATCGTCCCCTGTTCTTCGGTTGCCGCTATTACTACTATACCCGTCGTCGAAGTGTTCCACCTGATCGCCCTCGTAGCCCACGGAAAACGCCATCCCCTCAGCGTCCGCCGCAAACGGAAACCCTCCACAGTCGTCGAGCTTGTGCCTTCCTTCCTTGGATTGGCCATCCGCCGACGAGCGTTCGGCTTCGCCAGAGGCGCTGCTGCCGTGCACGGAACTACTGGCGTGCTTGTCGAGCGGGAACTCCAGGCCCACCTTTCCCACTGAAGTAGTTGTCACCTGTGTTTTCGTCGTTCGAAAGACAATAATGATACCAGTCGGCAATCACCATGATTTGTGTCGGCGGTGTTCGTAAGGGAGAGCTGGAGCCGCAGAGAGAGCGTGGACCGGCAACCCGGCGTAACGTTCAGTGTAGTTGCTCGTGTTCCGTGTCGTGCCAGGCGGAAGTCGTGATCGCGTGAATGTCGTGGTGTTTCGATGAAAACATCAAGCAGGTTACGATCCACTTTACGCTGGACGATTTCGACAACTGAAATCACAACGGCTTTGTAGGTCCTTCCTACCTCAAAAGCAGCAAGAAAAGCATCCAAAGTGAGAGCACCACACCATCTATCGGCCGTGTAGACTCGGCATTGCCTGAGAGTACACGTTCACCTTTGCGTGCCTCACAAGAGACCGCGCCAAGCTCAACAGTGGGTCAACCTTCCCGGCTGAAGGTTCTCCCGCCGCCAAGGCCGCGGCCGCCACTGCCTCCGCCCTCGCCACCGCCGCTGCCCCGGGCGCCGCCCTGCCCGGCACACTGCTCTGGGAAGCGCTGGTACCGGTGCTGCGCGCCCGTTGCAGGATTTTCACCTATGAACCAATTTCCACCGGAGAAATTTTGACCAATTTTTTAGAATGACACGCTGTGCCCTTTCATGACGACTGCCATCCGACAACACTTCTTGTGGACCGTCACAGCAACCAGAAAGCGCCAGAGACCTACAAGAGAGTGGCCTCTTTTAACCGGGGTAGGGGGAGACGGAGAACCCTGGATTTTTGCTCGCGAAAGCAAAGAGCAGTCACGATCTGCTTCCAAAATACCAGGTACACTGGGCCACAAAGCGTACCATTGGGCAAGACGCTTGAGCGGACTCCATCCTACTACCATAGCCGAGGCCGCCCTTGAGTATAAAAAGGGCGGCACCGTGACGAAAAACGCGACCCTTGCCTCCTTTTCCCGCTCCATGAAGAGGACGCAGTTGAAACAGAAGTCCACCACGTCGACGAACGTGGTGCCCTCGCGGGTGTCGAGGTCGGCCGCCACCCACAGAGCGTTGATCGTGTCCGGCTGGGTTGCATGCAGAAATGCCAGGAATTGCGACGTTGAGACGTTATTAAGTGATAAGCGCCTGCATAGACTCTTCAAATCAGAATCGTCTCTAGGGTTTGACCTCACCGATTGGAGCGCAGTCCCACGTTTGTTTCTTCGACATGCTTGAGAAAGCCGTGGCAAGAGCGTGCTATAAATGGTAAATGTAGGTGATCTACGTAGCTTTCTTGTTTGAAAGGGCCTACAGCAGTAGCTTCAGATACAAACGCTCTCTCGCTCGCTCCCCCCGACATCATTCTTTGTTGTGTCTTGCTTGCGTGCTGTGGCATAGAGAGATGGAAGTTAGGGAGAAACTAAATCCTCGGCAAGGTTCGTGTCCTGAAAACCAATTTCTGACTTCTTTGAAACTTCTTCTGTGCAGCTGTGAAGGAGTCGGCTTCTTGTGCATGATACCCATTGGCCAATTTCATCTTTGCCGAAGCGTTGTTTCCTCTCTGTGATCGCACCCCTGTCAAACACGGTGCGTCTTCAAATTCGCGGGTATTCCGGGCAGAGTCCAGTGCGTGAAATGCTGAGAGTCGATACAGACACTACCATCTGTCTTATGGTTCGCCATACCTCGAGGTCGAGGCCGAGGGACGCCATGCATCTGGCGAATGTCGCGGGGTCCCTGAGCCGCTCGATAGCAGCTCCTTGTTTGTCCTGTAAATATCGCCGTAGCACAACATCCGCACCTATTGACCCGTTGGTGCGACCCGAAGACTACTTGTACAGCTCAGAGCAATTCTTAGGACGCGCCCAATGCTCGTGTTCTGTAGGCTCGGCCGGTCGTTGTCAGACTACTTTGTTAGGAGGGTGAAGGTCTGTGCACCGCACGCTTAGTAAAACGTTCCGGTTCGTACCCCTTCACGCATTCGAGGTGTTCGCTGGCCTCTCTCTTCTCTCTCTCTCCCTCTCTCTCCCGCTCTCTTGCGCTTTGCTAAGGCTTCTCGACCTACCTCTCGCAAAATTTCGACGATTTTTCTCTGAATGTCGTCGCGGCTTTTCCCCCGCACCGTCGCAGTTCCCGCCCCTTGCTGCTGCTGCGAACCTCCCTCTCCCATGCCCCCCCCAACGCCCCCGCCTCCCCCAGGCCCGCGGTTGTTGTTGAAAATCTCGTGCCTCATCTTGAGAGACCACGGGTGGAACATCCCTTCGATCGTCTTTGCTATCATGGGCACCTGTAGTAGCATCGGTTGTTTGACGAGAAGGTCTGGACCACGTCGTGTGTACCGGGGAGAGAATTGATGCTGCCGCACGATAGCTACACCTAACCCCAGACGACAGGCAGCTTTGCGTCTCGCCAGACGTGACACGGACGCAACTGCTTCGTACACCGTAAAAGCTTAAAGTGAACCACGTAGTCTGTGGGTGCAATTGTCGCCCTCCCTCCCTCCTTCCCTCCCTCCCTCCCTCTCTCTGTCTCTGTCTCTGTCTCTGTCTCTGTCTCTGTCTCTGTCTCTGTCTCTGTCTCTGTCTCTGTCTCTGTCTCTGTCTCTCTGTCTGTCTCTGTCTCTCTGTCTATCTCTCTCTCTGTCTCTCTCTCTCTCTCTCTCTCTCTCTCTCTCTCCCCCTCGTTCTTCTTATCTCCCACGCGTGTTGCATTCCCTTTCGCCTCGTTGCTGCCTCCCGTGGTGGTCACCCTTTCTGTCACGCTCTACAGCCATTACTTGTAAATTTCACAGAGAGCGACATCCACAAAAAAAACGCACGTCAATGAGTACACTACAACGTCCGTGTCTAGCCGGAACGGCGAGAGCCTGGATTTTTTCCACTCGATTTGTACAAGGTACCACCACACACGTACCAATTCGATGTAGTTGACCATGCCGTCTAAGATGTTCGCCTGGCTCATCAACGCCGTCACGTGCAGCCGGCTCAGGCTGAGCAAGGGCGCGTTGAGTAGAAGTTTCGTCAGCTGGCGTGCCCGCAGCACCCTGCCACCGCCGCCGCCGCCGCCGCCGCCGCCGCCGTCATTACGCCCATCGCCATTATCACACGGTTGGTTGGGGTAGAACGGCAATCGAAGCACAGGGGGGCAGAAAGATTTTGTTCAGAAGATGTCTTCGACCACCAAGAGATGAGCCGAATGCCGGGAAACAAGCAAACAAACCAACGTCGAGTGGAGGGTATCAAACTGCCACGTTCTCAGGTGGTCCTGAGTCGGCAGCTGCTATAACACGGCGCGCCGCGCCGGATCCCTCATACCCTGCATGTATCCCTTTCCGACCGCCACGGCTCACCCGGAGAAGAGCGTTTGCCACCCGATTGGTCGGATCCCTATACCCTTTTCCGACCGCCCCGGCGTACCCGGAGTAGTGCTTGCAGCCAATCCCTGTACCCTTTTCCGACCGCCCCTGCTTACCCGGAGTAGTGCTTGCCGCCGATTGCCACGGCGTCTCCGTTGCTCTTCATGTGCCCCTTGTTCCCCAGGGGGTCGCTCTTGGCTTCCTCCTCCCTGCACAGGGCCATGAGGTACTTCTGGGTGTCTGACGCCGAGGCCTCCGCAACCGTGTTGCGGAGAGTGGTGAACCGGACCTGTGATGAGCAAGGAACACACACACACACACACCGCGAAACATTAAGGGGGTGGAGGGATACCATTGGATCCGGTTTAGCGACCCCCTGTTCAGCAACATGCCCTGTAAGCGGCCGCAACATCGCGTGGTACGACCCGCCCTGAAGAGCGACCATATTCCCTCCTGGCACTGAGGGACGCTAAACCGGGGGCCCACCACTGTATTAGCAGTGCGGTTCATTTTCGGTAGCCCTTCTTCAGGTGTTTCAAGCGTCGGGAGCCAATGTTTGATTCATTCTGTAGGATATGCGTCTGGGAGAGCACATGTACAAGTGCCGAACAAGACGGCTGTGTGGGCACCCGTTCAGGCATTAACACTAAAGGTCACGAGTGCAGTGAAGACAGGCGGGGCTGCGCGTGTCTGAAGGCATTTTGTGAACATCTGGGCGCTAATCCGCAGGGACCACCCCCTACCTGACAGCCGCGAAAGATTCAAGTGGAGTAAAACCGGGTGGGATTGAGCGTGCCCGAACGAGAGTTTTAACCTCTGGATACCGTTTCGCAGGAACGACAGTAATTTATCTGGCAAATCGACCGTTGACGATCACAAGAAATAAACGAAAAGAAGCTAACAGCAAATACTACGGTACACTGCAGACCGCACCACCCCTTTTTCTGATCTGAATAAGTACAAGGTAGAAGCGAAGCCTTACACAAGAAGTTTAACCCCAGCCGCTTACACAAGAAGTTTAACCCCAGCCGACACTACAGGCTGTTTGTCCTCTGTTGGTGTCGTCCTAGAGGACACCAGCCGCGAGCGTTGTCCCAAAACAAGTAACAGGCTTCTAGAAAGTGGGGGTGGCGCGTCTCTGTACCTGCTCCAGACCGGCCCCGAGCTTCCGGTAGACGACGTTCCCGTGAGAGTCCTTGGGCAGGAGGTTGAGCAGCAGCTTGGACTCGATCTTGGTTAGGCCGCCGCAGCGGTCGGCGGAGATGCACTGCTTGAACTCCGCTCGAGGGAGGACGCCAGTGCCGTTGGGGTCGTGGCTCTTGCAAAGGGTCTTCAGCTGCCGCACCAGGCGGTCGAACTCGGCGTCGTAGAGCGCATGTATCGCCTTGCGGGGGAAGGAAACAGAGGACCAGGTGAATGGTGGTGCGGTCATCGCGTCTTGAAGGCAACATGCCAAGCGGGGGGCGCGAGCGGCGGAGCGTACTCTTATGTTTTGTATGCCAGTGGTTGGACCATTGACCACACGTCCTCGAGAGGACGGAGAGCGGGGACGGGAGGGAGATCTAGCACAAGAGGAGTAGGGGCGTGAGGTACCTGACTCGACGAGAATTTTCCCCTTCGGGAGACTGTATCACCGTTGTAAGCCGACAGCTACAATAAGGTAAGCGCCGAATACCACTTGGGACAGTTGCAGGGATGTAACCTCTGGAACCCCAACCGTTTTTGACGAAGGGGGACTGCTGTTTGTTGCGACGGGCGCGGGGACCGAGAGGGTAGATCGGATCGACTGGAATGTACCTGCTGGTCCAGGTCAAGGTTCGCTTCGTCCATCTCCTCGCAAGCGCGACGCCTCGCACGGAAGGCATCCACCAGGTTGTAGGCCAGCGGGATGAATTCGTAGTACTGGTGCGCCAGCGGTTACGGCGCGCGGGGGTGAGCAGGCATCGAGGGAGCGGTGAACAATATTGCTGTCATGTGAGCTTGTGTTGCGGTAATTGATCTGTGTTAGCGCCGGGCGGAGAAGTGCGTGCGTGCCAGCGTATGTGTCGACGCACACTTTTTCAAGGCCGACGCATACAGGCACCCAATGACGATGTCTCACCGGACTGCTGCTACACGAGGTGCGACAAGTTCGACACCTTTGGGAGGTAAAGCGTGCCATCTCTTGCGTCGCTTGTTCGAAAAAAAGACAGAACAACGAGCAAACACTGAGAAAAGCTTTGCTCCAGGAGATGGGGACCATGGGGAGAGACACAGACGAGACGAGAGCATCGACGCCTCCTTACATCGATTGTGCCGTCAGCATTATCGTCGGCTTCCGCGATGACCAGGTGCAGCTCCGGCCCCGTCAAGCCCAGCTCGGCGTTTTGCATTATCGACGTCAGCTGTTCAGGAGTCAGGAATCCCTGTGTACCGAGCAACGCAACACGGATGTTTCGCAAATTTGAAGATGCCAACCAGCAGCGTGTGTCGGGGAAAAAAAACGTTCAACCCCCCCCCCCCCCTCTGCCAACGTGCCATGTAAGCGCAAACAATTTTCTACGAAGCAAGGCGTTCATGATTTTTTAGCAGGGAACAGAGACCAGGGACCCCCCCCCCCGGGTGCAGCCGTTCGCGTCGGAAAACGTGTAAATCTACATAGGAGAGAAAACTCTTTCCGGCACGGCTTGCCGAAGAAAAAAACATTCGGTTGGCGCGTATTGTACGTACCTTCTCCTCCACGTCCGCCTCCTTGAACAGAGCCGACAGCAGCTCGCTCAGGTTTCCGTCCCTGGCCGAGTACCGCTTCAGCCCCGCAGAGGGCCGCGTCTGCGGACCACCACCGGATTCGCCGCCGCCGCCGCCGCCGTCATCCTCCGCGACGCCCTCCGCTCGCTGAGCGTCCGCAGCAGTATCACCACCACCACCGCCACCACCGCCACCACTGCCACCACCACCACCACCAGGATTTGCCGCCATTGTCGGGGACGGGGGCACGGCGGCAGCGGCACTGGAGGAAGCGCTCCCGGGCAGAGGCAACGATCGCTTGGGCGCCGCCGCCGCCGCCCGCGGCGCGAACAAGGACGGGCGATCGCCGGGTGTCATGCCGCCGCCACCGGAAGAAGTCGCTTGCGCGTGTTCGCAGATGGCGTTGGCCTCCTCTAGGGACAGCAGCCGTTGGCAGATCTAGGTTTTCACGTAGTTCAGCAGTGGCGGGTGGCAGAGGCGTTGATTTATTTTGCTATTAGTCCCTCGGTACGGCGTGTTGGTTGTTGGTTGTCGTGAAGAGTTGTTTTGTTCCAAGATTGAGAAGGAAGCAAAGTGGAGAGATCCAAAACAAAGAGCGTGTAAAAAATTGGTACCAGGTACCATTTTGGCCGGATGCAGGTAGTGGAAATAATCACGTCCAATGGCCATTGGCAGGGGCGATGCCTCATGCTCAGACGACTGCCTCGATTCTGGAAATTTCTTGTGTCCGAACAAAGCAGTTCACGAGCTCGGCGAAATTTTGAGCCAGGAACGGCTTGATTTTTTTTTTCTCGGGGGCACACCGGATGGTACACCGAAACTGTTTCCCACCCACAACGATCCGATCAGCATGGAGTTCTTCGCAAAAAAAGGTCAACTTGTCTTGCGGGTACTCTGAGTACCAACCTCCTCCCTGTCGTGGATGATTCTGACGTCCAACTGGTCGTCAAAGGGGTCCTGAACCATGATCCGGATGAAGCAAATCCATGTTTCCCCCGGATGACTAGACACCTTCGGAGGAAGCCAAGGGGGCGGGAGGAACACGTCATTTCGACCATCAGTCACCAACGAACCTCGGGACAAATGGTTGAGCTTACTCAGCCTGTAGACAACAAACCACCAACCTTTTAGCGCCCTATCCTAATTGGCCAAGAAAGCACCGTCTACCTTGCTTAATCGTCATGGCTGCAAGCTGACCGAGCTGTCCACTTCTTCTCCCGACGTACCTCTAACGGCTTGGTAGCCTGAATGAGCACTCGAACGCCCTGCGTCTCGTCGAGAAACGCCAGAGGGTTGTAAATCTTGTCCAGCTCGGTATCGTCTGCCGACTTCCCGCTGCTTGCCAAAGAACCCGAACTCTTATCGCCACGGCTTCCTCCGCCCCCTCGACCCCTCTGGTTGCCATAGCGCCCCCGCCTTACTCCGCCGGAAGAATCTTCGACGGAGCTCCCAAGGCTCTCACTGTGGTGAAAGAGAGCATCTAAGCTGGCATCTGTCCCTCGCATGCCACCGGTACTGCTGCCGCCGACACCGGCGGTGTCCTTGCCACCGCGCTGTCGAAAAGACTTGCGGTGGTGGCGAGACCCTACCCTGCTCCCGACGCCTCCGTCCGTGAACGGTCTGGGCCTGGAGCCATCGTCGTCGTGGTTTCCGGAACCTGCGGTGCTGTTTCGCGAAGAAGGGCGGGACCCGCTCCCGCCGGCCGCACTCCCGTCCTCCCCGCCGCCGCCGCCGCCGCCGCCGCTGCGCGCTGACATCTTCGCGGCCTGGAGGCACTGCTCCAGGTTAGGCGAGCCCAGGATGCTACCACCGCCGTAGATGTCTTCGACATCCAAGAGAGAGGGGAGGCGAGGGGCGCTCTTGGTCCCACGATCACCGAGTCCACCCCCGTCACCCCTGTGGACAGAGCGGCTGTGTTTACCCCGCGTCGGGGAGTAGGACGTGCCTCTGGCAACGGGCGGTGGTGCACTTGTAGCGTTGGCGTACTCCTTGCTTCCGCCTGACACGCGGGGGTTTCTCTGGCTGTGGCGGTTGCGACGGCGGTGCCGATGCCGGCCTTCCTCATCGCGGGAGTCGCCGCCTCTCCAGTGGCGACTTGCCGTCGCTGCAGCCAGAAGGTGCCCGGCGGTGTAGTCCGTCTTTCTAAGGCGAAGGATCCGCTTGTGGCAAACTCTGTGCTGATGCATCTTTTCCTTCGAGTAGAGGGACTTGGACCTTGTTATGCGCTGCAGAGTTTTGAGTGCGGGAGGGTGCACGGGGTACTCGTGTGGAAACGTTGACAGATCTGTCCCATTCGCCGATGGACATGGTTGAACACGAAGACTACTTAATGAGCCACCAGAATCTAGGGGCGGTACATGGTTGGGAACACTCTGGGGGTGAACGCGGAGGCATAAGAGTCCGGAGAAAGAGCGCAGCACGCTGCCGATATCCGGCACGGCTGGTTTTCTACATGAGAGAATTCCTGATTGATTTTGAGTTGTGGGATAAGCTTTGAAAAACTTCATACCCAAGGCAAACGAGATGGCCAGGTAGTCTATGCGCCCACACATGTGGAGCCACTCACTTCCATCATCTTCTGGTTCTCTCGTGCAACCAAGGCCGCCTTAACGTTCCGCCTTCTCGCAAGCAATGAGTTGAGCTTTTTCCCGGACGAGGAGGATTCGCCGGCATTGGTAGCCGACGCCGAGGGCAGGTCCTTGCTTTTCTTCCAGCTCACGGGCGCGGAAGAGCTTCCCAGTCTTTCTCCATCGCTGCTTGCAGGCACCACCATACTTCCTCCCTCAGCAGCAGGGTTGGTTGCCCCCACGGCAGCAACAGTACTGCTACGGGAGTGGATTTCTTCGAGGGCTCTGAGGATCTTGCGGTTCTGAAGGACAACTAGTTCGTGATGCCGACGCGCGTGGAAGTTCTTTGACAGTCGCTTGTCCATGAACTCCATGCGCAGCGGAGTGCTTAAGGACAGGGATGCCTTGACAGACGCCAATCGGTTCTCGTGAATGGCCTGCTTCCTCTCGACATTGTTCTGTTTGTTGCACAACGAGAACGAAGGGCTGATGAAAAAAAAAAAACATAAGAGCAAATACACTGAGTAGAAGATCCGCGGAATGCGACATTCGCCCCGCGTGTTTATATCCCCTTTTGATATCATCACCGGCAACCTGCCCGCCCTACGGTCTTCTTGTCTGTGGTCGAAAGGCTGAAGCTAAGTCCACGACGACACAGGAATAGACTCGACGGCCGGCTCAACGGAAACCAGAACCGAGTACTATTGCCGGATGGTACCCCAACGTCCTCTACGTCGTAGTTTTTTTAAGAGAAAGCTGCACTGGAATAGGGTTATCAGCTGGTCAAGTGCCAACGAAAAAGGGTTGTAGGCATAGCTTTCATTAGGACGAATCCCTACCACATGCTAAGTCATCAACACTTCATGTGCGTCTTTTATTATTGCTATTTCTACACTTTCATCATAGTTACATACGCCGGTATGTACAGTGAGTACAACTGTAGTAATAGTGAGTTCATTGCGGCAAGATCGAACAACATAGTCAAATAATGCTCACGAACCTTGTGACACAGCGTGTTGCCAGACAGAGGCTCCTTGTTGATGACTCCTCTCCGATTGTGGGTCGCCGCGACGGTAAAGCCAATATTCGGAGCTGTACTCCCAGGACCGGCATGAGGTGGCCCCAAGCTAGACAGACTTGCAGCCATTGAATGAAGGTATGAACACGCCTGGTGCCGGCGAGACTTGGATAAAAAAAAAAAGGAGGAGCGGGACGCCGTTTCGTTCTTGTTTTACTCGGCGTGCGGCTCCGCTCTTCCCTTCCCCCGTCGGTTCCGACACCACCCACGTTCAAAGCTACCTGTTCATACCGCTCTGACGCTGCGCTCGCTGCGCTCGCTGCACGTTGGGTGTGTTCACCGCGATCCAGCACATGTGCATTATGCGGCGAAACTATGGTCGTGTCAGCCGTCAGCCCAGATGGACACGAACCGTTTCACTTCAATCCGAACCGCACGCTAACCCGCCGCTTCTTTTCGTGCCCACGTGCGTAGATACCTCTCGGTAGAGAGGGATCTTTCACAACGGGCTGCTGAACTGCAGTGATTACTATATATGACAAGTCTTGCAGATCCTGATTCATTCGTCTTCCCAACTAGAGAGGGATTTGCAGGTACAGCAGCATATATACGTACAGGTCTTGACATCGGCAGACGAGTTTCATGTCGTCGCTGGTCGAGGCTCTTTCGCAGCTCCGAGAGGACCTTCCATTGGCCCGTCGCTCGGCCCCAAAGGTAGGGTATACACAAAACATCAGTAGCAATTTGCGTATCATATGCCAGCGTAAATTCGTGGAAGGTTTGCGATCTTGGGTTGCCGCACAAACAAACCGACACGAGAACTACTGTTGGGGGTTCGCAGCGACAGAAAGCTTCGTCGAAGAACGGCTACTGCACCGTATGGATCTACGGTAGCCACTTTTTTCATGTTCCGTTGCTCATAGACCACGCTAGCCCACCCACTACATGCGTTGCCCTGCCACCGCCATGCACGATGACAACAGCGTGTTCTGCTTGAGCACTGCCTTCAACGCGAGCACGCCCTTCTGCAGCGGTCTTCGGCACTAGAAGGAGCAAATACGCTGGATTTCCCGCGGCCCTGGCATGGGGCAACGCACACAGCACGTGGCGGCAGTACAACCACCGACGCGATCGTTTCACAGCGTGCCAAAGTGGTGGAAGACATGTTTCGCAAGGCTAGACTTAGGCACTGCTTCCAGCATATGATGAAAAAGCAACAAGGCGGGGACAACCACCTCGAATCACGGGGGGGGTTGTCGGATGTATCGCCACAATCCGGGGATAGTCTTCTTGTCCGACCATCCCACATCGAAGCAGAAGGTGTCAGCGCCCTCGACGAAGAAGCGAGCAAACACCTCGACGTAGAGCGCGAGATCCCCTCCGAACGTGCAAGATCGCCTCACCCCGAGGTGCTCCACCCTAGGGACCCAGACGACGGCCTTGAGCCAATCCCGCCAGAAGGGCCCATGGCGGCCGAAGAGCAACCGTTCGTCAACCGTCAAGCCCCAGCATCGCGAGATGAGAACGATGAAGCTGCCGAGCGGGCAGAGCGCCGTATTCTCCTGCGGCGTTTTTTCCATGCTGCGCGGCGAGATGAGCAGTTGGATCTCGGGGGCTTCGGCAACTCTTCGGGTCCCCGAGGCGCTCCGAGTTTTACCGTCGGGGGGAGTGGAATGAGGCCCAGCAGAGGCCCAATGCGAAGGGAGCACCAGGGATACGACGGTGACTTTGTTGGCCCAGGGGGAGTCGGTCTTCGTCGGGCAGAGCTACTACGACGCATCCTCCATGCCATGAGGTATGCATTACGGTGTAGAGTTGCGCTTTGAGCAAGAACTATGAACTTGGCGTCAGTCAGTATGGCTGCTTCTGGTGGTTCCATTGCGATCTACTGTAGCTGTGCTCCTGAGACCCATGCACTTTCGAAAGGAAACCAACTTGCAACGTCGTTATAAAAAACGAGGGTATTACGTTCCTCTTGGAAGATCTATTCCTTGGACATATTGCTGTGGTTGTCCCTCCTGGGAGGCAGCAAGATGCACACATGGTACTTCGTGGTTGGGTTTTGGTTGAAGAGGTACTCCGTCGATCTCCTCACCTGCAATCAGAGCGGAGTACCTATAGATGACTTCTGATGGTATGTAGGTAAACAAAGCGTTCACGGGAAATTCCGATGTAGCCAGTGCCTTGAGGTCATGTTCTATGCCCCCAGTGCGTTGAGTTACCCCCCCCCTCCCCCCCGGCCTCCTTTCATTTAACCATCACACCACAGAGAGTCCGTGACGGAGCAGGCACTACAAGCTGACCCGTCAAGAGCTCCCCCCCCTCCTGCATCCTCAGAACACCTTCCACGGCCACCTTCTTTGCCGGACTCCCAGCAGCTACGGCCGCAAGACGAGTCGTCACCCACGGATCAATCGGGGCTATCCCCATCATCGACTCCAGGACAACTTTCGACTGACGGACCGGGTGCGAGAAGGGAGCTACTGCCTGTTCACCCACGGCAAACTGCGCGAACCGCAATCGCCTACCAAGCGGTTTTCCAGGCGCTGACTAGGCTACTACCAACAGCAACGTCGTCGGGCGCAGAGCAGGAACAGAGCCGTGGCGGTGCGGGAAGCATGCAGGTGGCGGCCGTTCGTTGCGGGATCCAGTGCCAGGGATATATACGTGCCCTACAGCGGGGGATTCAGGCGCGTGCTCGTCTCAAAAGGCTTTTTTGGCGAAATCCTTGGTGCAATTGCTCCGCGTTGTTTCGATATCCGGGCGTGCATCGCACAATTATACGATGGCGCTCTCCTTTCCCCCCTCAGAAGCAGTGCTCCTTTGTTCCTCCCAACAAAACTAAACTTCGATGGAGACCACACCACGCCCTTGCTGCGTGGGACGACCGCCGCTCGAAAACCACCAACTAGCGACACGCACACGACGCGTGCATGAACACGCTCTCTCTCTCCCCCCCCCCCCCCCCCCCGGGTAAAACAACAGGGGAAACTGGGCGTGAAAACCAACAAATCCGCTGGCCCCCCCTCTTTCAGGGCGCGAAAAAAAACGCCCCCCAAGGGCGCACCGGGGCAACCCCCCCCCCCCCCGAACTTGGGGCCCCCCCCCAAGGGGCGGGGGGGGGGGGGGGGGGCACCCCCGGCGGGGGGGCAAAAAAAAAAAAAACCCCCCTCACCAGAAAGGACCCCGCCCGGCGCCCCCGAAAGGCCTCCAACTTTGGGCCCCCCCTTTCCCCGGGGCCCCC
>FN649748.1:123067-134816 GCA_000310025.1 Ectocarpus siliculosus
GTCACCGTCTGCAGGCTCTCCCCTCCGGAATGTACGATGCCTGCCCCCGACGAAATCTATTCTCTCGGGTCAGGGTGTGTTGTCGTTGTACGGGGAGAGTGAGAGAGAGAGAGACAGAGGGGGGGGGGGAGTGAGAGAGAGAAAGAGATAGGGAGTGTGTTAGATAGAGATAGAGAGAGTGTGAGAGAGAGAGAGAGAGAGAGAGAGAGAGAGAGAGAGAGAGAGAGAGAGAGAGAGAGAGAGAGAGAGAGAGAGAGAGAGAGAGAGAGAGAGAGAGAGAGAGAGAGGGAAATAGAGAGTGAGAGATTGCCACACAGGAATGAGAACAAAGAGAAGGTGCACTCGACGAACACGAGTATCACTCCCTGCCGAGCCGTTTCATACTTAGGTCCAACGCGCCTCCGCATCTAGTGGAAAACCCAATTCCACGCCTGCTGGAACTGCGCCCACGACTCACATTGCTCACCAAGGAGAAATCCGCGTGCGCTCTTTGAGCGACAAGAATAAAAAAAAAAACAGCCCCAAAACCTCGAACCTGTTAGGCAAGGCCAACAGCCCTCACACAAACTCTCACCCGCACCTCCCCCCCCCCCAAAAAAAAAAAACAGCCGATCTAACATTCCGCCGAGCCCCCCCCCCGACTTTTTCGTCCGGCGAGAGAACATTCCGGGGTACGACGATGACGCAAAAAGAAGAGCAAGTTTCGAAGGAGAAAAAGAAAGAAAGAAGACAGCAGCACAAGTACCGTAGGTCGCACAGGTCACCACACCTCCCGGAGCAAATCTCAAAGCTCGACTATTCCCCGACTGTAAGAGGGTGCCAAGACCATACGACACGTTCTAGGAGAGCTCTCGAGGAGACGGTTCCAACGCCATCTTGCCATGATCTACGGTGCTTCACGTGCACTTCAATCGAAAATTCCAGGGTGTGTGTGTGTGTGTGTGCTATCTTTGCTATCGTATGCGATGATCTACGGTGCCCCACGTGTACGTTTCTCGAAAGTTCAGTGTGTGTGCTATATATTGTGCCATGATCTACGGTGCCCCACGTGTACTTTCCCCGAAAGTCCAGGGCGTGCATGTGCCATCCTACGCGATGATCTACGGATCTTATCCGATAATCTAGACATCTTATTGCCGTGATCTGCGGTTCTCACGTGCACCGGTGCGTCGGAGAAGGTGGAGAGCAGGCCGGGCCTCGACCACCGCCCCGTGGCCCTGGCGGCCCACTTCTCGTCGATAAGGCCCTCGATGATCACCGGCTTCACGCCCTCGTAGTGCCGAGAGAAGCGCTTAGTGGTCATGTTGGTGTGGTGCACCCGCTCGATGTCGCACCGAGAGATGCCCATGGTGTTGGCCATGCTGTGGGCGGTTGGCGACCGGGACAGGGGTGGGACGCGCGGTACTCTTAATGTTTTTTGCATGTGTTAGTTGCTAGGCCATTGACCACGCGTCCTCGAGAGGACGGAGCATTGACGGGCGTAATGGGGGGGCGTAAAGATCGGGGGAGGGGGGGGGGAGGCGGAGGATATGACCACGAAGCGGGGGGGAGGAGAGAGAGAACGGTTCCTAGGCGATTCAAGATGGTGCGTTCGTGTGGAGGTTTCAGGTTGGACAGAAAGAGGCGTGCATGATAAAACGGAAGGTTGTTCTTTTTGGACACTGACTCACCCACTGTACGACGCCTGAGAATTCACAATAAGAGCTCAACAAGAGAGCGTGAAAAGACAAACTCTGTACTTGAACGAATCAACCACGCTGCTTGAAAAACGAAGGGTCATTACGGATACAAAAGTGAAATCCCAATGGTTCCAACGTTTCCAAACAGAACGTGGTACACAGTTTATCTATCACACGCTCCCTGAGACCGCGTTCATACACCGAGGGCTGAGAGATTTACGCCCCCGGCCGAACCGAACCCCGGGTTCCGTCCTCTAGGTGGAAAGCGGCGTGCCGGAAGGCCGTCCGTGGTGTCGTGTGTTGGCTTGTTGCATGGAATGGAGTATGGTGGTGGTTGGTGCGGTGCAGCTTAACGCAAGCATGGTGCGAAACAACCGCCGTTTGGTTGTACAAAACAAAGAAGGACAACCTCCGTCGGTTGCACGTCCTTTCATGCTCGCGCGTAGCCGCCAGCTGCCCACAAAAACAAAAAAAAAGAACGGCAACGACCACGCAACCACGCCTTCTGTCTGTTACGCGTGGGCACGAACCTTAGCCAGCTGCAACCAAAAAATTACTGAGACCCCTTTACATCTGTGGAAGAGATGTTTGGAAGAAAAATGCTTTAAGTCATAAAAACCAAATAAACAACAGCAACAAGGGCACAAACACGACCTCCGCCCGCTAAACGTGCGCGCAAAACCGGCAGCTGCACCAAGAACACAAAATAAAAGAGCGGCAACAACAGCAACAACAACAACAACAACAACCATGCTTACATGGGGTCCTCGAGCCAGTCGCCGTTCGGGGCGTCCTCCTCCGTGGTGTCGCGCTCGCTAGGCTCAAAGGTTTGCTGCTGCCGCCCGCGTCCCCCGGTCTTCTCCCCGTTGGCGTCGAAGCCCTCCATGCTGAAGGGCTTGCTGTTGCTGGCGGCCTGGAGGCTGGTCTTCACGCCCAGGATGGCGGCCAGCACGAGCACAGCAGCGGCGACGGCGATCGCTGCCTGCGATAACAACAGCAATCACCAAGGGCCAAGTCTTCTTCAAACACACTTTTCATTGGGTCAGACGGTTAGCGCGGTCGATGCACACAACCACCCCCCGGTTTGTTTGCTGTCCTTCGCTCTTTGGCATCGGTGGCTTTCCTGCTGCTGTACGTCAAGAGCGAAGGCATGTGTAAAGCCCTTCTCTCAAAGAAAGACTTGAAAATAGAAAGTTTTTTCTGGCTTTCACACTCAGCGCTTTGCGCCTTTTTTGGACCTGCCAAGGGACCTTGATTTTAGGGTTTTTACCCGCTCGCACTGGTATCCTTGCATTGGTCAGCCGGTCAGCGCGGATAACAATGCCAATATTTCGGCTTGTATTGTACTGGTAAGACACATGCCGACGAGTTTGCGTTGGTCATCACCCATCATTGTCCTGGCACAATGTGCGTGCAAAACTCTCACTTCGTAGAATACTTCGCGTGACTGCGGCGGCGACATTCGACGTCGCAAAACACTGCAAGGTTGCGAGCAGGCCTGCATTGAACAACGGTTTTCATGCTGGTATGCATACATACATCATGGCGGTTCAAGCCATGGAAGAACAACGTGCGGAGACAATTTTATCATTTAGACCGAAAAAAGCAAAGGTATGTAGGTACAGTAGAGAGCCTGAGAGAGCGCGAGTATATCTCGAAGAATTCGAGTCAGGCAAGAAGGCAGGGTACGGCAGCGTGAGGCAGAAGGCCTCGACAAGGGAACATCGCAGAGGGACCTTTCGTCACTGCTGTGTGCTTGTTCGCGTTGCTTAGTATGCATACAGAAACCGAGTGCCACTACGCCCTGCAACCCGCCCACATAACGAGAACCTTGCCAGCTGGTGCCAGTCGATAATATATTTGGACACCATGAACAGCCATCGAGTCTGTGCATTTGCAACAAAGCAGCGCGATCGCTGCTCGTGCGCTAAGCCGCTCGCTGCCTCACGCGGGGGAGGCTAGACACATGGTGCACCCCGGAGTGAGTGCCCATCGTGCACGCTGAACGTTTGCCCGTGCGCAAACGTGCACCCTGCAGAGAGCTTTTTCCTCTAGGTGCAGGGTGAATAAAGCAGCAGTGCTTGCAACACACAGCAGTAGTGCAACTGCGGTTAGCACCCCGTTGCCCTACGGGCGTGTGTGTGCGGGCGCCGGTCTCGCTATCCTATCCGAGCCTGCCAACAAATTTAGTAAGTACCGGTATGTAGCAACCCTTCAGCTCTACCGAAGCGGGGTAATAGACCATCTCTCTCGAAAATTCCGATCTCGGGATGCTGTGCGGTGTTGCCGCCTTCGGGCGCAGCAGCTTTTCAAGGTACGGATAGCGCGACGCGACCAAGACGCGACGTAGCGGGAAGCTGCTGCTTGCTCCCCACAAGATCTTTCGTCGATACTTAAGCGTGTTGCGATACAGGAACACAGAGAGAGAGAGAGAGAGAGAGAGAGATAAGGTAGTCGGGGTGATCGGATGATTGAGCGTGCTCTCGATGACCACCACGACCACAGACACAGAGAGAGAATATGCATACCTTGGGGATCTGTACTGTTGGCTCCGGCGGTGGCTTTGACTTGGAACCATGGCGCCGTTCGTGCCTGCTCAGGCGCCTGGACTCACCAGCACCGGTGTCTTTCGTCGAGCTCATGTCTCCCGTGCTGCTGCTGCTGCTGCTGCTGCTGGGGCAGTGCGCGTCGCTACTGCTGCACAGCAGTACAAACACACGGAACGAGCGAGGGGTTTCGAAGAAATCGATTGGGCCGACCAAGTTCGTTGACCAATCAAATTGCCGTAAAATCAGTGCTGTCTGCTGTATCTCGCCGCATCTTCGCGGCTACCGGCGACAACCCGCACACCCGCACACATACCGACCGCGCAAAGACTAATGCGCACAGCTCAGAGTAAAGCCCACTGAAGGACCACCACCACCACCGGTGAGCGCGCACGAGTCGACAGCAAGGGCGGGCTCAGAGGCAGCTAAAGACTTAAGCCAGCGCCGCGTTGCTGCTGTGGTTCCTATGAAAAAAGAGGATCAGCAATTGTTCTTGTGATGGCCGAGGGAGGAGGTAGACCGCCGGTGCAGTATGTATCTCGCTTCAAGATGCCGGAGGACGGGGCGGAATTTCTGCGTCCCGAAGATATCTCCCACAGGGGCGTGGGGCTGCCCGCGGCCTGCGTGAACGGAGACCTCCCCCTCGTGGCCATGCTGCTGGCGGAGGGCGCAGAGAATGGGATCAATATGCTCAGCGCAGATGCGGTGAGTGATGAATACTGCTGTACGAACACGGAAAAAAAAAAGTAAGATGCGAGATTTTTGTGAAACGGACACATGCATACTGCAGAGAGATTTTTGTGAATACTGCAGGAACTTTCATCAATACTGTATGCAAGCAGTTTAGAGATGGCCACGAATGCAGTGCTCGTTCGGGCCAGGTTTATGTACATAGACCAGGCGTTCTCCCGCCCGTACTGGGCACAAACCCGCACGGTGTGTGTTTTGCAGCCAAGCAGATGCCCTCTCGGCAAAATCATCCTATAACCTGGCAGAAATCAGCAGCTGAGAAAATATTCAACCCTAGAGTTTCTCGACGAGACGAACTCTTGTTGTTGATCGTGGCAGTCCACTACTTGCATCATGTCTACATACGAGCACACACGCAGGCTACAGCAGTACTTCTATGTAACGACATGTGCATGGAACACCTACAGCAGTAATTCGGAATAAGAGCAAGGCGTTCCATCATCCGCTGCCAGATGTATGGTACCACCGAACTGCTGCTTACAACTCGATGGAGCATTGAAATGTTATCGTTCGCCCCCCCACCAAATCCCCGTCGCCCTATTCTACGGTACATGAAATGTTATCGTTTTCACCCACCAACCATCCCCGCACGTTACCGATACTAAAACAACCCTTTACAGGACGGCAATAACCCCCTCCACTACGCCTGCCTTAGCGAGAGCCCGGATCTCATCACCTTTCTCCTGCGAAAGGCCGACGCCGCTGCTGCTAGCAGCAGCAGCAGCAGCAGCAGCCCCTCCGCCGGTGCCGCTAGCAGGCGGCCGCCGTCGGGCGTGCACGATACCCCGAGGCAGAGGCTCGCCAAGTCCCGGCTGCTCGAGGCCCGCAACGCGGAGTCCGAGACGCCGCTGCTGAGGGCGGCGGTCGGGGGCAACGTCGCCGTGGTGGATGCCCTCTTGGTAAGGCGCACGTATGTGTTTCTTCATGTGTAGTCTACAGGCGACCGTAAAAGTTAAAAGTTGTGCGCGTTGTGGTGGAGACAAGCTTGATGAGCGTGAACATGCAGTCCTCCTGCTGCTGTTATTAGATAAGTAGGAAATACACGTGCAGTAACTTGAAAAGACTGCAACACCCGCTCGAGATAACTAGTACTGTACCACAGCAGTCATAGCGTGTAGAGGGGAGCGGAGGGCTCCAGACTATCTGTCGTTGATTTAAATTGGCTTGCAAACCCTTCGGGTCCTTTTGTTTGAATGTATGCACCTTTCTTGTTAGTACATGTACCTCGGGTAGGGTAAGTTAGCCTGTGACCGCGGGAATCGTCCGGTCAGGTGTTTGATCAGTACGGACAGATGAAGGTACTGGGAAAGGGAGATCGAGACGGTTTTTATTGTGAAGACGACAACAACAACAACAACAACAACAAGTCAGTCGAAGGCATGTGTAGGAAGTCTTTACAGCAGTGAGTGAGGAAAGGAACCTGCTGGATACTGGGCTAACTTTGGGGCTGTTTGACCCTAATAGTCTACACTGAAGGATGCGGTTGGAGTTGTAGAGAGGTTTGGCGGTGTACGCACGGTTTCTTCGTGAGCGCGGAGGCAAAGCTAACGTCGCCCGTATGGCGAGCCCGGCACCCCAAGCAACCGGCTGCTCATAATGTACACCAACCGTTCTTATTATTTCTAAGTATTCGGGCGCGATTGCGAAGCCGCTGTTGCCGTGCTGCATGTCCCACCCTTTGGCGGCACGGCAAGCTCTGTAATTATTTCGCACCAAATCCACTCATTGAGCCTACAGAAATCGCTCGTGCTTTTTACGTTCCAAAATTTTGCGCACTGATGCAAAGCAGAGCCGTCTCTCGAGAATTCCGCATTGGTTGGTCTAGCGAGGGTGCTAAGTCCGCCGTCTCTTTCTTGCCGACTTGTATTCGAGACGCATCGCCTAACTTCTCAACGCCTTTTCTACCAAACGCAGTTGACGCGAACGGCGCGCGCTGTATCGACGGCTAAATGGTTGCCACCATTCCATGTACACCTCCCCCGCCCCCCCATCTGTCGGACCCCCCCCATCTCTCGAGTAGGAGGCTGGAGCGGACATGTTCGCAGTGGATGCCAGCCAGAACACCGTGTTTCACAACGCGGCCCGTAACGGGATGCTGTGGGCGTTAGCCTTCTTCCTGTCGACGGAAGCCACGAAGCACAAAGCAATAAGCTCAGGAGACGGAGGAGGGGTTGGGATCGTGCAGGAGGACACGGCAAGAAACGGCGGCGGTGGCGTCAGCGGCGGTGCACAGGACGGCAGCGGCGGCGACCCCGGTCAAGGAGAAGGCTGCGCGAGGGACGGCGGTTGCAGCGGTGATCCCCGTGATGACGGCGAAAGCGCGGACACCGAAGCAGCGATGGCGGCGGCCTTCGGCCGCCGCAAGACCCGAGCCGGCTCCACCGAAACGGAGAACAGCGACAACTGCTGTGGCACCGCGTGGGCGGCGGCAGCGGGGGAGAGAGGCCCAGCAGCCGCGGCGACAGGCGGGCACGACGCGACGACGCCCCTCGACCCGAGGGTGGCCTCGCTGCTGTCCCGCACCGACTGCGACGGCCACACGGCGCTGGACTGGGCCTGCTATTCGGGCCACACCGGGGTGGCAAAGCTTCTCGTCGAGCACGGCCTGAACCCCTGGTCCTTGGACGCGGGAGGAAAGAGCTGCTTGCACTGGGCGGCGAGCCAGGTAGGAAGAGAGCGTGCTTGCTTGCGCAGACTGCTGCTGCTGCTGCTGTGGCCGACCGGAAGGAAGATTATTATTGTGGTAGTTCACGGGAGGGGTAAGTTAAGTGGCGGTATTTTCTCGGTTGGTTGCGGTTGGCAGCCATCACGCGGCGGGGTGTCGACGGCGGGGCGTGACCGTGGTGACTGGTAGGGCTCCTCCCCACAGCCGGTGTCTCTGTCGGGCATTCGACATACGCCACCCGTGGTTTTTGCCCGTGTAAAACATACGTTTTGTATCGTCTGCCACCCGCTCCGTCCTCTCGAGGACGCGTGGTCAAACAGCCAAGGCATTGAAAAACATGGGTACACCCCCTCCCCTGTTTCCCGACAAACGAACGAAAAAACAGGGTCGGGCTGAGACATGCCGCTACCTCGTGCTTCTCGGCATGGACCCTCGCCTACCAGACGGCGGCGGTTCGAGCGCGTTCGTGCTAGCCGAGGGCAACCACGACCCCCGCCTCACGCTGGCCGCGCTGCGTCTCGCAGACGACGTCCGGCGGGTTGGCACTCGCCGCGAAGGCGGCGGGGGCCGTTGTTCTGCCATGGTGTCGACGATAATGAGTCGTGGTAGTGGGAGGAGGGTCGGTGGCCGCAGCAGCAGCAGCAGCAGCAGCGGCAGCGGCGGTGGCTCCTTTGGCGTCGATGAAGTGGACGGGCGTTTCGCGAAGCGGGCCCCGACCGCTGGGTCGGCGGTGCGCGGAGAGGGGGGCCCCGGTGATGTGGAGAAGGGAGGGGGTGGGTATACCCCCGGCAGCGACGCCGGTAAGTGGGTTTTTGTGCGGCTGCCGGCTGCTGCCTTTTGCCTATTGTAGAGGGAGACAATACCCCAGGGGGGCGGGGGCAGAGAGAGCGGGTTCACAGCACAACTGTCGCGGTCATCGACGGCCGTTCAAGGGTAGAACGGTCATCGTCATCGCACACGCAGCGCGACGAACACTTTCTCACGTCACCTCAATCCATTTTCCTTCCCCCCCCCTTCAAACCCACCCTCATCTCTTCTCCGTCACCCCGCCAAATTCATCACATCCTTTCTTTGTCTATATCCCTCTTGCCTTCCGCAATCCCACGGAGCCCACGTCGCGACTCCCACCCCCCCCTCCACTTGTTCCGCCCCTACGTACCCCCCCCCCCCGGACAGGCGACATCATCGTCGTTCCCGAGCGCCTGAATCCGACGAGGGCGTGGGTAGTCGCGTCGTACGCGATCCCCATCTGTGGGGTCTGGGCGTTGTCTTTCGTCGTGCCTTGGTGGGGCTGGTTCCTGGGGAGTGTCGCCGTGCTTGTAGCGGCCCGAAAGGCCGCGCAGCTCGCGGCTGCTTTCGGAGGCGGCGGCAGCCGGAAGGGGGGTGCCTCGGATGGGAGAGCGGGGGGGGCATGGGGGAGGCGCGGGAGGTGAGGAGGCGTCGCGAGCGCTTTTACCGGCGCGCTTTTGGTTTGTTGGAAGGGGGTGGGTTCGGTTGTATCTTTTGTGGTGGTCAACGAGGTTTTAGAAAAGCAACGCTTTCGGGTTTGTTGTTGTTTTTGTGGCAGCGAGCGCGTTGTGCGATAGGGTGTGAATGGTAGCCTACGACGGGGGTGCGAACGCGACATACGTGCACGCTGTCGTCGAGTGCCGGTACCCACACGTCCTTTTTACACTCGAGAGAAGAAAAGGGGAGGGCTAAGACTCAAAATACGCCCAGGTTCCATCCAGCCGGTTTCCCTCCACTCACTGAAAAGACTCCACCACATCCCCTTCGACTGTGGTTATTTTCTCGAACGGGTAGTTTTTCTGTGAAATTTATTTATACTTTTCTGAAGAGGGGCGGGCTTACTCCGTTGTCCGGAAGGCTCTGCAGACAACAACGGCAGCAGGACTCGGCACACATCCCTGCCGCTTCGTTTTTCCTCGTCTGCATGCATGCTTCAACTCACTCGAACTGCATTCGAGCTGCATGCGTGCTCCAACTCGCTCGAATTGCATTCATGCTCCAACTCACTCGGAGTGCATGCATGCTCCAACTCGCTCGAACTGCATGCGTGCTCCGACTCACTAAAAAAAAGCGCTGTTTCCCCCGCCTTCGGTCAACCCTCGCCTGCCCAGAGACGCACCTGCTTCGGCGGATCCCCCGGAGCCGCAATCCCGGGCCGTGACGGTTCTCCTAGCCCCCGAGCAGCACCTGGCCGTGTGGGCCGGCATGGCCCTCTGCTTCCTCTCCCAGACCATCGTCGTCGCGGCTCAGATGCTGGTGTCCACCACCACCGCCGACCGTTCTTTCGCCGGTTCTTCGATATCCGGCGGCGGCGGTGGCGGCGGCGGCGACAGAATGACGGCGACGGCGTGGGCCGCGTGCGCCTCGGTCGGCTTCCTGGCGGCGATGCTGGCGCTGTGGTGGACCCTGCTGGCCAGCGACGGCCGCGCGGCGGCGGTGGCGCAAGCGGCCGCGGGGGCAGGAGGAGGCCAATCGGCGGCTTCACGGGGAAGGCGGCCGCGGCCGCGGCGGCGGCGGCGGGTCGGGATGGGGCGGGGGGACCCCGGGGCCGTGGTCATGTGTCCGAGGGAGGACATGAGGGTGCTTGTGGAGGGCGTGGCGGCGACCGTGGGACCGCCGGAACCGAGGCGCCTGTGTCAGACGTGCCTGGTGCGGAAGCCGACGAGGTCCAAGGTACGGTATGGTACGATAGGGTACGATACGGTAAGGTATGGTAGGATATGTACGGTACGGTGCGGTGTGGTACGATACGGTACGGTGGTGGTACCGCATGCTCACGTGCCGTGGGTGTACGATATTTTTTGAGAGTCTTCCCGGTGGATATGGAATAGAAACGCCTCCTGCCGTTGTTCTGGAACGGTTTATTATTGTTGACGTTCTTGCCAGTGTTGGTTGAGGTTTTGCGGCTACATATCTCTCTGGTTTTAGCCGCAGGAGTTGGGACTGCAATCAGGGTGGTCAAGATCATCCACATACATGGTAGCCGCGATGCGTTACGATACTTCAGACCTATGCCTTCGCCCTCTTGCCTATACACCACCTTCCAGCCATCTGACGGCGTTTTATTCGTCCTTCCTAAATGCGGCGCTTGTGTTATTATTATTTTTTCTTACGTTTTTACCACCGGTGGTATAAATGTAAATTAGCACTGCGCGGAGTGCGGCCTCTGCGTCGGCAGGATGGACCACCACTGCGTGTGGCTCAACAACTGCGTCGGCTGCGGAAACCACCGGCGCTTCGTGGCGTTCGTGTTGTGCCAGCTGGGGTACGCGGCGCTCTTCCTCTCGGTCTCGACGGCCTCCATGGCCAAGGAAATTTCTTCCGAGGTGAAGGGGCCGCGTCGACAAAAGCCGAACCATTTATGTTTTTTGTTTTTTATCTTGACTTTGAATCAGCGCTCACGGAATTATTGCCGGGTCGGAAAGAAAGATGCTCAAATCTGTGGTCAAACAGAAGTTGGCCCTATCTATTATAGGTTTTCGCGGCAAACGAAACCATTTCCCTCTTGTATAACGGGAGTCGAAACACCTGAAGAGACTGTATTTTTTTTTGGTACAGCAGTAAAACGGCCAAGTGATGTAGTTTGGTTCCCCCCCCTTCTTTTCCCCCGCTTCACGGGTTATTTGCCCCTCATCAGCTTATGATGGAAGCGTGAGTCGGAGGGGGAACGGGGAGACAAAGAGCACTTCGAAGTATGTGATAGAGGGCATCTCGCGCGGCAGCTTGATTCGACGGATCTACGAAGGCACTCCTTTGAGAGAATTGACCGAAACGGACACTACACCTTGTCAAAGGGGGATAAACCAAAGCCGCAACCCAAGTGTCCTCAATCTCCGAAGACGACAGTCACTCCTCTCCTCCTGGTTTCTCATCTTCTTTTTTTTTTTTGCTTTCGGCGATGTTTTGTTCTCTTCGGCAAACCAAACCCCCCAGGGAGGCGTCTTCAAGGTGCTGGGGACTCTGCTGGGTAAGACTTATCTCCCGACCTTCCTTCTGACGCTCGCGTCGGCATTCGGAGTCGTCATGCTTACTGGGATCGCTCACGAGCAGGTGCGCGCTTGCTTGGGTCAAAAGGAGGGGGGGGGGGGGGGGGGGGGGGG